>JAHHFK020000367.1:0-365396 GCA_024533555.2 Aedes koreicus
TCAATTTATAGATTTACACTTGAGTGAGATTTTCGTTTCCCCACATTTTTTAGATATAATGATTTCACTGGTTAAGCTGACCGATTACCTTCACGATTTTCAATTGACCTAAATTTAACTAAATTGAATCGATATGCCCAGTATACGCGATATACAGAAAATAGTCACGCGTAGTAAATTTACTGTTCACATAGAAACATAAACGATGATTTCACAAGAATGCCGTAGACCCAAATTAATGGACATGTATTTTTAATATGTTCTCTACTATTGTCTCATTTATTCATTTCATAGTAAACTGTGTGTGTTGATGAAAATTTTAACAGAAATATATTAAAGACTGGACTCAGGAAAAAATGAGACACACAAAAATGATCACCAAAAATTCATTTTAAATTGGATACTTCTCAAATTTTCAGGGATTAAATAACTATATATTAGCTATGTTTTGTGCATAATTTATTTATTGAATTTCTCCTCCAAGCTGAATGCTCGTTCATTGCTCGATTTGTTTGGTGTCTGCCTGGATATATGTCTCGTCGTCCATGACGAGACAGCCTGGCTTGACCAGTCACTCACGGTACAGCTTCCCGCGCACGCAATTTGGCCACCATGTTTTGCTTGTCAGTCCGGTTTGGCGCCTTCCTGACCTTAAAAACACGTTGCCCAGCCTGCTTCATGGTCTACTGGACGAACCACTTCGACGAATCGACTTTTTTTATCACGTCTCGGGTGAAAAGGTTCGGATTATTTTTAAAGTACTGCTACTATCTTCCGCGCCTTCTCTGGGTATTCCGTTTTCGGTTTTCGGCCGCTTCTAGCACGTCGCTCGATGGTCTTTGTCTCCTGGTACATCTTCACAACGCGGGACACAGTGGAATGGTGGATTCCAAGTCTTTTGCCGATCCATCTGTGCGACTGACCAGGATTATCGATCACCGCGCCCAAGATTTGCTAGCGTAGCTCTTCTTGTTTCGAATGCATCTTGAAAACTACTTGACAGATCGCACACATAAACATGGTACTCTAAACTATTATTACCCAAAATTTCATTAATTTTTACCCACGCGATAAAAAATTTCACCCAAAACAAAGTGTCGCATTTTTTCCGAGTCCAATCTTTAACACACTACCAAAATGTCATGCAAATTTCGGTGCCCTTAGACCGACACATGCAAGCGTCTTTTAACACATAAGAATGAGTTGAAAGAGATGAGAAAATAAATTCAATCAAACACACCTTTTGTCGTTTTCCGTATGTATCCGTTTCATGACACATAATTTTACACGAAATCTTTTTTTACGTTCCCCGACTTTTTACAAAGATGAATTACGTCTCGTGTAAAATAATAATTTCTATGTGTGTTGGTTTTTCGTAGGGAAAAGCAAAGTTATTTTCGGGGGGCGACCTCGGCGTAGTGGTTAGCATCAATAGCTTTCACGCCAACGTCACGAGTTCGAATCTCACCCCCGGACAGAGCTTACGAAAGTACCCAAAGAGGTATTTGAGTGACCACTGCAGAAGATGAACCAGCCCGAGAAAAAAAATGTCGGTAATAAATAAAAGAAAAGAAAAATAAGTAATTTTCAACTAAGAGTAAGGGGTGCTGCTGGAGCCTCACATAACATGTGATGGAGCCGGACCAAAAATAACCATACAGATACAATACAATAATATAAAATAACATTAAAATCAGATAAAGGGAAAATGCATAATGTCATTACAATAGATCTACAATTCATTCCTTATGCTAGGATTTTCAACAAATGTGAAACAATTTAATTTTTAGTAATCGACTCAAATTTGTTTGAAAAATAATGATTTTTTCTATAGTTAAGATACATAACAACCCCTTTTTGCTATTTTCGATGTTTCAGTTTACATTAGATTCTATTGTGGTAACATTAACTCCTATTGCCATCTTATCTTTGTGAACAGTACTATAAATTGTGCATACTATAGATTCTATTATATAGTTACAATACATTTAATTGTAAATCTTTGGGAATTTTTTATTCAGGAGGACATTCATTGACAAGGTTATTGAAAAACATTCGAGGTCTGACTTGGAACGATTTAAACCAACGGCAAGAAATCTGTTTGAGCCACTCATAAAGCGTGATGTTTTCTTTATTGAAATGGCTAGTTAATTTTTAACAATGCTTGGGAGTCAATTTGGACAGATTTATATCAACAGTAAGGATACTGCTGGAACCTCTCACGAAGTGTGATGGAGGGTATAGAAAAACCCAAACTAAAATCTGAAAGACTAATACTCGCAGCACACCAGTGATAAAATAGTTTGGATTGATGATGAGCACTCATTAATGTCAGTATTGAAAGTAGTAGATCATTTAAAACACTGGAAACACTTTGACTTAATGCATGTTGAACGTGATATGTTGTGTTTGTTTCTTGCTAGATGCAGTCCTGTTATAGTTTGTGATTGCACATTATGTACTGTCTATATTAGTTTTACCCAGTTATACTTCTCACGATTGTACTTTTTTGTTTTGATGATTTATTGCATGATTAAATCCCAACTCAAATTTCACCTAACCTATGTGTATTAATCATTTAATTTGACTATTTTATTTCAGATTTCGATAACCTTCGCGAACTGTAATCAGGAATGAGCTTCCACAATTCGTAGTAGCCCAGAAAAAACTACTCCAAAAACTATGTCCAGCACGTCCAGTGGGCCGCCCAAGTCCGGGCCTCTAGTACTGGGTGGACACCTGTCTACCTTGGGTCATAACCAGCAGCTTCATGCGCAGCAACAACAACAACACCTACAGCAACAGCAGAACATCATCCCCGGTTCACTGAACGTGGTGGCCGTGGCCGGGTTGGGAAATCCGAACCCTCCGGGAACAAGTGCATTCGTGTCACCTTCGACGATGATGCTTCCATCGGAAGTCAGTAGTGTCAATAGTGCAAGTGTAAATGGTAGTAATGGTAACAACAGTGGTAACACCCTCAGTGGCTTAACTGGTGGCTGCGGGGCATCCCGGAATATCATCTCCAGTCCGATTCAGGCTGGCACTGGTCCATCGAAGGGACTGACAGAATGGACCCGGTCAGAACAACTGTTTTTCTCAATTGTGCCGTCCAGGTGAGTGGCTATTATTATCTATTGTTATTTATCATGTTTCGCATGAATTAATTACGGGAAGGGAGGGCTTAACGAGTTGGGTTGCGAAGAAGTAGCCCAGGAAGAGTATTTCCGTCGTTCTCACGCGGAAGCACTGGGCTGGAATAGGGAAATGATGTTGCTTCCAATAGGGCTTCCTTACTGCTGCTGCTGTTGCTGCCTCTGCTCGGTGGTTGTATGTGGATTTGCACTTTTTCTCTTTCTAGCATTGAAGATAAGTGGCATGAAGCTAAAGTAGAAGAAAGTTTCCATGAAAGTAGTTGAAGTGTATTGTGTTTCAAGTGCACTTGAAGGTTCATAGTAGAAAAGGAAAGCATTGAAATCATTGCATTGCAGTTCAAGATATCAATAGTGCTACTCCGAAGTTGACAATGGTTTTCTTTTTTTTAATTGTCAAAATAAGTACCTAAAACAAATGCTTCAGTTTCTTGTGTGAGAATAGAGCCAATCTATTTTCATAGCGCGGCTTGCAAAATCATAACATCGATGGAAACTTCTAAGCCGAATCACTTTTTTTTAATTTTGATAGATCCTTATCGAGTTGCTGTATATTTATCCTCCCTATAAGTCCTAATCAAGGGTCTGAGGAATAATATATTGAACCTAAAAATTCCGTTAAATTTTGATGATTCACTAGATAATTGAGAACTAAACTCGCTAGGAATCCTCAAAATCAGATCGAGCGTCTTACATTTCATTATAAGACGACAAAACATGGGTCGCCGTCTTCGAGGGTTTCAAGACTTACATACCTCGGTTGTCTCACCCAGTCCAATATTGCCGACGAATGTGGGGGAGAGTGGATTGTGCACCTCAATAAGACGTATCAAGAAACCAATTCCCACGGATGGTAATTAAATAATAATGCATTCAGCACTACTACCAACACCGACTGCTGCTGTACATCGCCATACTGCCGGGGCTTATGTGAATATATTTCCTCAATGGGTTGATGTGTTTTTGTTTCCTTATACATTTGATCTTGAGCGAACTCATTCGAAGGAGAACCGACGACGACGATGAGACGCTACCATAAATAAGATCACCGTCAGATGGCAGGAATGGCGTGGCGCTCACTCAACCGTGTGCAATGAAACAAGTGTATTTTAGTAGCGTCGATCGTTACCATCGGACGGCACACTTGATCGTCTGCTCTACAACAGCAAACAGAACTCCAGAAGCGTCAAGCAAGTGTGACGACGAAGTCGACGGGTGACGGTCACCGTTCTCATTGGGGGGAGGAGGCCGGAAAATAAATATTCATAAATTTCACGAATAAAAGAAAGTTGAAGGAACTTCTCAAGCCGTTCGCTTTCAGCTTTATTGGTGTAGAAGGTTCTCACATACTCTGCAATGTCCATGGTTTGTTTTATCGCACCGGGAATAAAAATTAAATTATATTTATGACGAGTGGGTGCAGTGTAGTTTTATGGCCTTTTAAGCTTGCTTGTCAATGTACCTGGCAAAAGCCTCACTGGATAGTGCACAACGGCAAAAAGTGAGTGCAAACTTGAAGATGGTGCTTTTAACACTGAAGCTCTGATGTAATGCAGGCTACATCACACTTGATATGACGATAAACACATACAGGCTTCGAACGTGACATTTACCCCAGGAAAAATCAGTGTGCAAAAGTAAACAAATAACTACAAACCACGTGGTGCCGTAATTATGTTCGTCCCCACGCTTCATTGAATGCAGTTGACTGGCAGTTAATGACTGAAGAAAAGTATTATCGATAGACTTAACAGGTGGTGCGTTGAAACATGAGTTGTTTTGAAAAATGGGGTACTTTTGCACTTGAAGCATAGCACATAGCAACTGCACGTAATCTAAAATGAAACATATGTTTTCATTTTGAATCTTACTGTTTGTGTATTTAAGGCTGATTGTACAAATGGACTCAGTTAACAAATCGATTCGTTGCCGGCTCTCAATTCAGCGTTCTAGAGGCACTCTCCAACAATTGCTGTATTGAAATTTCATGCTCATGCGGATTCGCCAACTAAGCGGAAGGCACTTTTTTTTACATCTCACAATGACAACGACAATGACAATCACCAGTACGCTCTTGTTTTGAATTCACTTCATTGTTAGGCTCGATTCTTCAACTGACAGTGTCAAAAACAATCTGTAAATATAGCGATCTAATTCTAAATGACTGAGAGAATCATCGAATTTGATGTATTTTTGCTCAAACACACACAAAGCACAGTTAGGATGTTTCACGAGCCTATTTCTTAATGAAAACAGTAAGAGGGACATACATACTGTATGCTTACTCACGCATTCTCAAAATCAAAAACACGAGCTTCGAATTGCTGTTGTAAATGAATTACCTGCTTCCTAGGGGTGAGTGGTATATAACGTCTCTCATATTGCTAAATGGATTTCATTCATGAAACAAAAAATCAGAAGTTCGAACTTACAGTATAAAATTTGCTTTCTTCTTAGCTTCAAAGAGTTTCCGCTTAACTAGAGCCCAGTACTTCTCTTTTGGGCGAAGTTTTGGACAGTTTGATGCATTAGTTGTTTTTGGCACGTATTTGACCTCTTGTACCATTCCAGGACGGATTTCGCATAATTAATAAGAAATCAGGCCAAAACAGAGCTGGAAAGTCGTGGTTTCTGATAAACGGTAGCAACTCATTTTTGCAGACTTTTAGATTTTCGACCACAAAAGAAACTTTTAGATTTTCGACCACAACTACATATCAAATACTTTTTCGGGAATTTGGACAATCTTCTTTGACCGGAAATTTGCGACACCGGCGTTCCTTTGCATTGCGGTATCAAAAACCAGACCCGAAAGCTGTTTAAAGTCTTCGAGTTCATATGTTTCGTCGTCTATTATGATACAAGAAAATGTTTGCAAATAATTGGTGTATTTTTCCTCATCATATTTTTTGCATTGAAATTGCGCTTGTTTTCATGGTTGGGCACCTTTTTTCACTTTGTACTTTTTCAGTCCTTGCCTTCTGCTTCGCTTTTTGTACGTATGGTTTTGACTTCCCAACTTTGCGAGCTTCACATTTCGCACAGAAGGATTGGGATTTTTCTCAATAATGGCTACCACCTTCTTGTCCATTTGTCGGGAGCATACTTTTCGATTTGTTCCACTTCCAACCTTCCGATCCACAGTCAAGCATTGGTCAAATGATTTGCAAATACAAAACACGGTACTTTTCGGTAGTTTTAGTTTCTTGGCAAGATCGCGTACCGATAAATTCGGATTTTGCTGCCGTTCGTATAAAATGCGTTTGCGCACTTCCACTTGATTCGACGCCATTTTACTGAATTTAACAAGAATGTAAACATGTTGTACCACGAAATAAAGTGGAGAGTTTTAGCTGTCATATAAGTGAAACGTTTCAGCAATCCGTGAAATAATTCAAAATCTACACTGAAAGAAAAGTGTCCGAAGTTTAATACACACTTAGAAAATTTTACAGTATTCGGTAATTTTTTACCGAACTTTCAACAGCTGAACGTTCGGTAATCTGTTCGGTAATTAAATCAATTACCGAACGTTCGGTACTCAAATTTTTTAATGAACTGTCAAAAACTACCGTACAATTCGGTAATGGAAGATTTGATGATCTGTCAAAAAATACCGTACAGTTCGGTAATTTGTGTAGTCTGGTACCGAACCGTTTCGGTATTTTTTTTGTGTTTATCATTAAACACCAAAATATTCGGATGTTATTGGTTTATAAATATATTAAGCAAAACTATATTTGTTGTTATTCCGACCGGGACTGTGAGGTCTTTCCAGCATATGGCGCAGTCAACGAAATACTACGAACGATGAGTGTCGGCTGCATCGGATGCTGGTCAGTGAAGTTGTCTTCTACCTGTAGATGGATACAATGCAGCAAATATATTTTGCATGTGTATCATTTAGAATAAAAATCCATTATTACATCGAACCTATTGATTGTTTAGCGTGTAATCAGCACATTTGAAATATTTATAGCTAGCCGGATGAAAGCTCTAATTAACGCTGGTTTATTTTCTACATACATACATGGAATAATTAAAATTAATCAATATCCAAACCACCTTCTGGACAACCGATCACTGGAACCACGAGACTTCATAGAAAATGGCTGACAGTTTGACAGTTAATAATACTTTACCGGGCTTCGGTGATTCAGAGTTCGTTTTACGTTTTGTTCGGTAAAGTGCTTACCGTATTCAGTGATTGTTTGTTTTTACCGTATTGATTGTATTTTTTTCTACCGTATACGGTAAATAAAATTTAACATTACAGATCGTTCGGTAAAGTGTTACAAAATTACGGTAACATTTTTTATGTTTACCGAAAAATCGGTAAGATGCTATGTTTACCGAAATGTTTCGTCAATTTTTTTTACCGAACAGCAAAATCGAATTTAAGTGTGTACTATTTGAAATGTACATTTCTTTCTATCATGGATCAACGATCGTGGATTATGGATCATGGACTCATAGATCATGGCTCTATTGGCTATTGATGTATTTTCTGGTGAGTTGCCCATGAACTTCTGCAAATGTTGATAAGTCGCACGACTAGGTTCTGTTGAAATCATAGTTTAACCACAATAACAGGTTATCTGGAACCTATTACGGGTTAACCATTTGATATCTGCCCCTATTGACCATTGAGCACGGTTTTTGATGTATTGCCAATGATATCCTGTAAATATTGATAAGTCGAATGACTAGGGTCTGTTAAATAATAAATTGGCCATTTTTACTGGACATCCGTGAAACTGTGTCCCATGTTTTCTGGTGTCCAATATAATATTGATCTAGTAACATGGCATCTAATCGATTATCCGGTTGCATACTCAAAGGTATTTAGCAGTTACAAAGCCAAATTAGTTTAATTTGGTAACGATTTTCGAAGATAAAACACTCATAAATAAATGATCTACATACAATTAGGCAGCAAAGACTCCAAACGCTCAATTCCGTCCAATCCAAGACTGTTAGCCAGAGTCATAAAATATGTACATAAACAATTATGTTGAGTATATTTTAAATTTGGTTAAAAATGATTGAGAAGCCGTTGGATCAAATTCGAGTCAATATTTCCCGAATGCATCATAACTTTTTTGAATGCAATTCATTCTTTGTACCATGGAGAAAATATAGATGCAAACAAACTTTAACATTTCAAGAGATTTTAAGTGAGTGAAATCATTCCAAAGTGCGTTTGGCACCTTCTACCCCTTTATACATTTTAGTTGCTGTCCAAATCGAATCACCTCTTTGCGCTGCACTTGAGTGAATAATAATGGGCAAGTTTTCTAAAAATGCATTCTATGTGCCTATGCGTCTCACGTCTCCGTGAAATCAGGAATATCATGCTCAAAGTCCAACTGGAATCGATGAGCAACCGTACAATCGGTTGTTTTTTCGGTATTGCCATAGCAACTTGTAAAGCCTGTACTGGTACCCTACCTTTATTAGTGTAGTTTGTCTGGTTCGCTTTCTTTGTTTCATTTAGTGAACAGTTGTTACTTTGTACTGATTGTTCCAATTTAATTACGTCTGCGTGGTGGACTCTAATTGGAAATATTTTCAATGCAATTAATAAGATGTGTATGAAAGTGATTGATAAGTATGTACGTCAGATAAATGTGGATTGAGAAGTTGCCAAATTGAGCGTCCGAAAAAAAAAATAACTCCACTCCACTGCAGTGCACTGATTAAAAATAGCTTTCAGCTGTTACTCATCAGTGCAATTAGCGTTAACCATTGGGGAATAAAAATGATCAGCAACCATTTTGATGATCATGTCGCTTTGACTCAAGATTACATCCCAGCTGCTCATTCTGCTAACTCGTTCATTTCCAATTAGACGATTACACGATTAAGCCAATCTTTTGTTCTACACCGAGCCCCGGAGCTCTTAAATTCTCACCATGGAAATCCTCCCAAGGGGCACTTTTATGCTACATCCATAAACTCTTAATTTTCACATGTTGCTTAATTCATTCCCCACGCTTAATTTTCGCGTGCTGCTGTTTTCGTTGATTTTCCTTTGCTTTTCGTTAACTGGCCAGAATTAATCTCCAGAATCATGAAAGCGAAATTAGTTGTCGAGCAGTGGCGAACACTTAAGGCAAAGAGCAGCGAGCAAAAATTAAGATCGTATAAATTTTCATATAAATCATCTGCCATTAAAAAGGCTCATCGGCAGTACCACGGTTGCTGGATGGTATGAATAAATGTGGAGAAGAAGATCCACAAGCTCTATCGGACGAGGTATCGTGGTTCTGCTGGTTACTTCCCTCGCTGGATTTGATGAGAATGATGCACCTGCATTTTGCTGCACGTTTGAAGATAACAAGATTACATCGGTAATTTATCTTCTTATGGGCCGTTCAGGCTTTTAGTTTTGTGCATTGCCCCGGCAAGAAATAATAAATGTTGTTTTGAAAATAAAACACCTAATTAATATTTTGTTTCTCATCCTTTCGTATTAATTGGAATTTTGGCATTAGAATAATCTTAAACTTTCCATTAAGTGCTTCTTATATTGTATGAACAAAGACATTATCTTCGTAAATTGAGTAAAATGGTTCAAGCCACAGGACCTCATAACGTACAATTTGGATACAGAAGGCACGTGCCTCCTGTGTGCTGGCTGCTGACAACTGGCGGCAGGTGCATTCAGCTTCCAGCAATCATACTTCACTTTACGATCGCACGGGAACGGTGCACATTTTTAAGGCATAAGCCAGCCATGCCAAAACGTCCGCACGCCAGGGCCTGAAAGACACATTTTGTCCGAATACCAATTACCTTATATGTATGAGCATTTTCGTTCGTCTGAACTCTTTCGCTGCAAAGCAGAACTAGTTGATTCAGGAAGTATTATGAAAAGGATCATGGTGGGCTGGTGCTTTGAAGGTATATGGTTGCTTAATTTGGCAACTTCTCGGGCAGGTGACATGATCTTTAAAGTTAGTAATGGGATATTTTAAATTTTCTTACCGAATCGATCGAGTAAGGTGTTGGTGCATCATGCTCATTAGTGTGTTTGTATATAATTTTGGCATAAATTGGATCACGGAGGGCAATACAATTCTGTCACAGACAGGCAGGGTGATGTTGAAGCAGAGGAAATATTCCTCAGCTTAAGATTCAGCCTTCAAAACTAGAATCCGGAAACCTTAATAAATTTTGTATGGTTATTTTGATTAACGTCATATTCGGGGTATCACCCAAACCATTTAGGTAATAGTTGAAGCATTTGAGTTATTGTTCATTTATGGTAATTTAGAAAAAAGGAGAGTGGCTGGAACCATACAATGACAATACAATAATATAAAATAACATAATATTCTATTGCTGAACATGAATCTTATTGTTCACGTATTGGATAAATGAAAAATGCATATTGTCATTACAATATATATACTATTCATCCTACATCCAAGGATTTTCAACAATTGTGAAACAATACAATCAATAGTAATTGATTCAGATTTGTTCGGGAAAAAATGATTTTTTCTATAGTTGAGATACATAACAACCCCCTCATTCTATTGTCGATGTCTCAACTAACATTAAGAAACAATATCTCCAATTGTCATCTTATTGTCATGAACAATACTATTAATTGTACAAACTATTGATCCCATTGTATGGTTACAATACATTTAATTGTAAATCTATGAGAAATTTTTTTTCGGGCATACATACCACTTCTTATCGGCTAAGTGAATCCAATAAATTTCATGGTGACTGTCCGGATAAAAATAACCATACAATTAGAATACAATAATATGAAATAACATTAAACTCTATTTCCGACCATGAATCTTGTTGTTCATGAATCAGAAAAATGCATTTTGTCATTACAATAAATCTACTATTCCTCCATTTGCTAGGATTTTCAACAATTGTGAAACAATACAATTAATAGTAATTGACTCAAATTTGTTCGAAAAAAAAAATGATTTTTTCTATAGTTAAGATACAAAACAACCCCCCTTTTCTATTGTCGATGTCTCAATTTACACCAGATTCAATTGTGGAAACAAAAACTCCTATTGTGATCTTATCGTAGTTAACAATACTATTAGTTGTACATACCACAGATTATATTGTATGGTTACAATACATTCAATTGTAAATCTATTAGAATTCTTTTTCGGGTGGGAATCATTTGTAACCTGATGCTTTGATTTCTGGTCTACATCTGGTGATAGATCTATATCTACATCTACATCTACGTTCTGGCGATAATCCATGCAAAGAAGTTGTTAGTATGTTGCTTTGGATCCATGGATTGGATCTTGGTCCATGTAGACATTGTAAAAATTGTGCACTATACTCTGAGAAAATCACAGAAAAAGTTAATAGACCTTGTCAGTAGCCAATATAAAACTAGAGGAAATAATCTATTCTTGGCAATCTAAGCAGAGCCCACTCTTTTATGAGTATTTCCTCTTTCACTCTTTTATGAGTCGCACTGTGGAGTTATTGTGTGTATGTGTATCTAACGCCGATTGGCCAGCAATTATTATGATATTATGATATTACTATGATGGAAATCTGTTTGCAACAATCCCATTGAAAGCTAGAAAGTGATAGCTCTTTTGCAGACCCAGCAACCTATTTCAGAATTCCTGGGGAGTAACGCCTATTCCGAGGTTAATTTCAAATACACTACACGCTCAAAACTGCCTCTCTTTCATTTGTATCACTGTCCTTTTTTTTTCTCACGGAAAAGTTACTCAATTTTCGTAAAAAGTGGAACAACCCAATTTATGAGTAATTCCACTTTTTACGAAAATTGAGTTACTTTTCCGTGAGAAAAAAAAGTACAGTGATACAGATGAAAGAGGGGCAGTTTTGAGCGTGTAAGCCCCGCATGTAATCATTTGGATAAGGGTACTGAAACATACTTCCAGATTTGGAGATTTTCAATTTCCAAACCAGGCAAGTACTAGGTTAGTCAAAAAGTTTTGAAAGCTGAAATGAAAATACATTTTTTTGGGGGAAATCACTTTTATTGCTCAGTATAGTCTCCCATAAGATCAATACACTTGGTCCAACGATCTTCCAACCTTTGTTGTCCCATCACAGAAGTGACTTTCTGGAAGGCCTGCAAAATACTTCTCTACGACGGCTATAACCTCTTCGTTTGATGAAAAATGCTGCCACAAAGGATTTTTTTAAGATATGAGAACAGCCAGAAATCAAAGGGAGCTAAATCTGGGGAATAGGGTAGATGCTGCATCAATTCGTACCCCAATTCACTGATTTTCGCGATGGTTTTTTGAGCTGTGTGAGCAAGTGCCTTCCTGAAAAAATATTTTTTTCTTCTGCAAACCGGGTCTTTTTTCACAATTTTTTTCATTCAACTGGCCCATTCAACTGGTCACAAGAATAATCAGAATTAATTGTCTTACCAATTTGGAGATAATCAAACCAAAACTTCAGCCAAAATATGCCCTGTTGTTCCATGTGAGATGTCTATGGTGTAAGTTATCACTTCCATGATCTTGCAAAACCAAATTTCACGCCAACTCAACCAGGGGTTTTCAGCATCCTCTCAGAATCCAATAAAACTTTGTGGGTGTGTAGACTATGTTTTTTCAAGCGACTTTTCATACTTTTGTTTTTTTTCAAAATTTATCCAGACTACCACTTGAAAAAGGCTTAAGTTTTTTGATCGATTTTGTTTTAATCATCATAACTCAAAAAGTACAAGACTTACAAAAAAGTGATGTATGCATGCACACATTCATACTTTTAGAAAATCGTCTGAACTTTTCAAAGTTTAAAGTCAATTTGCAAACAAATGCTATCTTAGAATTGGACAAATTTTTTTTCTTAATTAAGGCAATATAATTGTCAATAATTTTACCATACGTTGCAAGATTAGCTCTTTTAAGGAAAAAAAAAAAAGTTTTTCTAACAACAACTTTTTCATGTCCTATTTTTACCGTGTATCGCGCCTACTCGTCTTATAAAGCCAATTTAGTTTAATTATAATGACAATTGGGATTTTTTAGGGGTCACTAAATGTTTGAAAAATCAAGGTTACCATTTGAAAAGGGCTTATTATTAAATTATTATTTTTGTTTAAACTTTAGTGATAGTACAATTAAATCAGGGGGTGATCCTGTTTATTACATAAAACTTTAAACACCATTAATTGTTTAAAAAATCGATTAAAAAACTTTATGGTAGTCTAGATAAAACAAAAACAAAGTGTGCAAAGTTGCTTGAAAAGACATAGTCTATACACCCACAAAGTTTTCATTGGATTCTGAGAGGGTGCTGCCAACCACGAAGACGAGTTGGCGTGAAAATCGTCCATATCCTGTATTTTCGCTATGATATCTGGTGTTGATGCACTTTTTAAACGTCCTGAGCGTAGATCGTCTTCAACGCTTGTACGGCCACACTCAAACTCCAGAACCCATTGGTGAACGGTTGGAAATGAAGTAGAAGACTGATTTAATACTTTCACCATCGTTGCATTGATCTCAGTAGCCAATAAACCTTCCAAAACAAAGAATTTACTCACCTCACGATGTTCGGATTTTTTCAATGTTAAAAAAATACACTGACACGTCAACTTCAAATGGATTGTAAGCAAAGAATGAATTGACAGATCGAAATGAAATTATGAGTACATTCTTATGAAAAATGAAATATTAAAATGGCGTAGAAATTTTGGTTTTTCTACTGCTCCATAGATGTCGCTTTCAAAACTTCGCGCGCGCGCGCGTGTGTGTGTGTGTGTGTGTGTGTGTGTGTGTGTGTGTGTGTGTGTGTGTGTGTGTGTGTGTGTGTGTGTGTGTGTGTGTGTGTGTGTGTGTGTGTGTGTGTGGTATTTCTGGTTACGGTACTCCCGGTACAAAACCTAGCACTGATTAGATAATCAACCCATCAGCAATGAAAGCCACAATAGCCTCTAATGAATAATTTTTATGAAATAAAAAATGCAAAGCCATTTAACTTTTATTGCCAAAAGAAAAAGATTGTTTTACGGGCTCCATTTACTTTCGCTCTAGGACTCCATTTAACTATCATTTAATTTTAATTAAATCATAAGAAGGGTAACATTGTTACTAATGATTTACCCGACAATACTCAGCAGTGCGAGACTCGGAGCTAGTCACAGGGTCGACGCACTACTGGTCAACCGGAGGGGCTTCGCGGAATTAAAGAGGCACTCAAAGATTCAAATCAATTAACACTAAACGGATCTTCCTGTTTCGATTGTTGTATTTGGCTGTAGTGTACTGGATTACCGGCACGTACCTTTATGTAATTACTGGACTACGGCGAGCGCTCGCGGCGTCGATGCGAATCCCGCGATGGCTCACTTGTCGTGGTGAAAGATAGCGATCTAACGATGACGACGGACAGCAGAATGGCGGTTGTCGATGGGCTGGAATTTTCGGGGTCCTTGATTTCAGGCACTTCCTTCAAACGAAGTTGGTCTACGACGGCTAGACCGCCCTTTGTCGAACCGAGAAGGGTATTCCTACTTGACGATTAGGGCTCACTACCCGAGAGCCAGAGGAACAATAGCGGTCCTTAACTATTATAAATTGTTCTTTACAACCTTACAGATGCTCAAATCGAGGCGTGCAATGGCGGGTCTCACCTCACCAATCAGAAAGCTCACTCTTTCCCGACAAATTAACTTAGCCACTGGTAATATTTTGTAGCACCTCTGATCTACACGCTCGCCTGATTTAAAACTCCTCGATGGCCACCCACTGCGAGTCCTTCGAGCATTCAGCCAATCACCCATGTTCCGTGACGCCAGCATGCTGAGACTTTCTTCACGCCATGTTTAGCTGTTGTTGGTTGCAGCCCAGTGGTGTTCTATCCGCTAATGTTTGATAACCGATTTGAATCTTCGATTCACATGGCGCATTTAAAAAACAATTCAAATTTCTGTAACAACGGTACAACATTTCACTTGAGGGTGGATTATTCCATAAAAAAATATAAGTCAAGTGACCATTATACATTATTACCGATGTTTCGTTTGGCATGCAAAAATCAATCGACATAATTTTGATCAGGCTCGATGTGCTCCACTATGAGTCGTTTCAAAATCTTGCATAATATGTTTTGCATGATAAGCTGGACAGTGCCATCATCTTTCGATCTGTGGGAAGAAACTGTTAAAATGTTTAATAAAAGCGTCTCATTTAATGGAAGAGCACGAGAGTGGAGAGAGTCTCTAATTGTTTTTTTTTCGGTCCTGTTGAAAAGTTGAGCGTAAAATGCTTCGAACTTTTTTTTTGCGTCGAAGAATGGGCCACTGTATTCCTTTAACTGTCTTTCTAAGTAGGGTTGTTAATCGTAAACTTCTTACGTTTGTTTCGTTAACGCCTTCAATGCAAATTTCTATATAAAACTATATAAAACAAACGATAATGATTAATAAGCCCGTTCCTAAGATATATAGTTCAATCTCAACCTTAAACGACAGTAAGTATATGTGGTGCAATTAACCGGTGTATTGAAAACTCAAAAATAATTCGTCAGTTAGCCCACACATATTTCCTTAAACTCAGTTAAGCGGGCCCCACAATTATTTCCAACCAATCCACTCAACAACCAATCAAAACCATCCAAGATAGCCACTTTTCGTGCTCACGAACTAAAATCGGCACATCTGTGATCTCGCATATGGCCTGATGTATTGAATGCTGCACTGTCGGATTGTTCCTTTCCATAAACGGTAGGTTTAGTTTTTTGGTGTTTCATTCTTTGCAATTTACCCATCATGAAGGGATGCGTTGCGCGTTAGCGCTCCGACTGAATTCGGTAAGAAAATAAGGATTTAGCTTACGTCAGCAAAACGGTTGGTTCAAGGCTAATGGTTTCGCTCTGCGGTATGATTTTGCTCAACCATACGATATCTGATCGCTTCTTAGAACGAGTGGTGCAAATTCGGATTCCCTGCCAAACGCCAGCACCGGTAATAGCAGGTGGCTCGCCGTTAAATTGATTTCGGAGAAGCCGGGTCACTGAGGTAGAATTATATCCAGAAAACCCAGCTGAAAAGATTTGATAAAATAAATAAGGGCTTGTTGGATTCATTTTTTTTGGGTTCATTGAATGTTTGATCATTGTGGTTGATCCTTCACATTAGTCATCAAAAATCCTACGCCAAAGCAGTCGCATAGGTAGCTTTTGGTTGAGGTACTAATTTGCCTCATTTACGTCCAATTAGGGATAGCTTATCTGATGTTTGAAATCTTCGCTCCGAAAGTACACGTACAACTTTTGGACATAGGTGATTATGTTGACAAGCCGTCACTCAATCTATGGCGAGCATTTGATGAGATGGTGTTAAAATGCAGTGCTGCCAGCTGTGTGGTTGAATAAAGATATGTCTCTGTTGAACCCCTAAACTCAACTGGCTGCTCTTAAATACCTTGTACATTTATTTGAAAGCACCAACATTGCCGAAAGCCAAAACAAACATGGACCTGAAATAATTCAGTGCTCTTCATTGTATCTAATTCGTTTCTTCCCTCCTCGTACAACAGTCAGTGCCCCAAGCGGGTCAGCCAAATGGAAAGAAATTACTAAAACGCTTCTCGCGTCGCTAATTGCCGAAACATGTTCCACGCTCGATGTTTGATTTTGATAGATTTAGGTTTTATCTTCAACACCCGTCTTCGTTCTCCGGTAAAAACTATAAATTCTCACGACCCTCCCGAAACGCTTCGTGATTGATAATCTCCCATTTCGTTAGTAGGTCCACAACACTCACGATTCTCTGCTGCTAGAATCTAACGGGGTTTCTTATTTAGTGGTCATAAAAGAAGACCCAACACATTTGAGTGTATCGCCACAAATTGCACGGTGATTGACCACATAAATTAGACCTGCAAAATGAGGGGAACAAATGGAGCTTAATTAATAATTTCCCAAGGTGCCATCACTAAACACATGGCACACTGGGGATGACATTTGACAGCTCATTCTAACTGCGCTGAAGTCGCATGTGCCAATTCGCTTTCTGATTTGATTGTTCTATTCATCTAAAATCCAGTGTCGGTTGAATTTGTTAATGAGATTCGGACCGTCTTTCGTCGTAGGTCGAAACTTCCTTCCGCTACTGGTGCCGAACAACAGCAGTGCAGAGCAAGCTGGAAGTGTTCTCGGCGTTTTGTTGCTCTACAACTCTCGACTGCGTTCGAACATGAAACTTGACGAACAACTATTAAAACGACCGCAGAATAAATTGTCTACGCTTGAGGTGATTTTCCCAAGTGGTCAGAAATGAAAAGATTCCCTTCCCGCGCACTCCCATTTATTGGCGTTTTCCCGGCAAAAGGGGATCGCAAGTGTCACGACGACACGCTGACAGCTATGGCTTCCTGTTGCGACGAGACGGCGTAGTAACTAGCGACCAGAGATGGCGCTCTGATGATAGTGTCCGCAATGATGGTGCTACTGACCCTTCCGCTTCGGATTGTCTGGTATACCTGAATGTGTTGGGCTGCTCTTCGGATAATATATATGTATGTATATAGTTAATCCAATTTTTCCATTCCAGAAAATCATTAAACGGCACCCAGGAGAATAAATCTAGATTTCCTGCCCAACATTGTCTGATAGGTGCGCGTTTATATTGGGAAAATTAAAGAACAAAAGCTAGTGATTAGCGTTCGCCGAGGATGAGGGAACAGTTTGGGTGACCCGGTAAGGAGGGTTCGTAGCTTGTTTTGTTATAAATAGATGGTGGAGAAGTCTTTCATTTCCGGTGGTGTCAGTATTGTTGTTGGCCTCTTGTGAGAGTGATTCGACTATGGTTGTGATTTGAATGTTACAATGAATAGAGAGCAAATTTATTTATAAACGTATTGATAGGGGTCTTAATAATTATTCTGAATTTTTCGCACCTCTGAGTATTTCAATTTTGCTTTTGACAATACCTTGTACACAAACACATATTTTTTAAATTTTGGCTTTAAGTTTGATCACCTTCGAAGAAAGAAGGGAGTATTTTCTACGCAGTCAACAGTCAAGCATTGTTGAATATTCTCGACTACCAGTTTTTAAACCTTTGATTAAAAGGTTACTAAACACTTCACTGAATGTGATCTTTTAGCTTTAATTTAACTAACTATTGAACCGACCTTTAACGCTAGTAGATCACCTTTTTGTGGTGCGTTACGGGGTATCTACCACCGAACCGAGTCCAAATTAATTCAAACTACGGAACATATTTGTTTTTTGTAGTCAAAGGAACAAATCTGAGTCCTCATTACATTTTATGTCTTGTGAAAAGTGGCAATACTCGGATTGAGCCACCGAGGATGAGCTTGAAATAAGGAAAACATGGATAGTCTTCATTCGTGTGAATTCTCATTTTCTATTTGATGTTCTTCAGTTTGAAGTGGTTAGGAGTCTTAGGACTAGGGTTCTGATGCATGATCAGTATCGGAGTCATCGTTTGTTTTCTTTGCAATGAATCCGGTTTTGACTGATAAAGGGGCGTGCTTTTGAAGTGTGCTCTCACTCTTCAAAGGATTTTAATAGCGGAAACTTTCAATAAAATTTGATTCATTGCCAACAAAACAAACAATGACAACTGTAACAACACCGAATACTTTATTACTTTTTCATATATGCACTAAACAAAGCATCGACATGAACTAAACAAATCTTGGGAAGAACAAAGGGTGATGGCCAACTAATTGGTTACCACAAAGTGTGTTCAATCGAAAAGGTTTATCATTCCAAATTTTACAATCAGTAAAAAGCTTTTGGAGCTCAATAAGAGAGTTATTTGTACCTACACTGGCCTAGTAACCGGACTTTCCCAAGTAACATTGCTAACCCCATCCTGCTTTATTAAGTTTTATTAAAGTTTTCCGAAACCCACTTGAAATCAATTTGGTTTTATTATGGCACCAAGAGGTGCCAATAGGTTTCATAGTCAGATCAGGTTTATGAGAACCCACACAGCTTGTTTACAACAATCTAAAAATCTTGTTTCTCAAATGCCATTTACTCCTATCAAAGGTTTTATTTCGACTTTAAAGGGTGTCCACGATGAAATTGCCACACTATGAAATTGCTCTAACTTTTTAACCGTTGGGTAGAATTTAATGAAAATTTGGGTGGATTTAGTTCATAGTGCATTATTTACATCCTGCAAGTTTTAAAGTCCTGTGATCAAAACTCGCGGAAATGGAGTCGAAAGAACAGCTCGTGCGTGATAAAATCTTGCGCATGCATCACGAGAACAAGGATCTCTCGCATCGTTCCATCGCTAAAACGTTGGGAATCGCGAATTCCACGGTGTCGCGAGTGATTAAGCGGTTCGAGGAACGGCTGACCACCGATCGGAAGCCCAGAAGTGAAGGAAAAAGTATTCCGTACAACACCAAAAATCACAACCGCGTAGTTGAGGCCTTCAACCGAAATCCGAACGCCTCCGTTCGGGATGTGGCTAAGAAGCTGCACCTAAGCCGAAGTTTTGTCCAGAAGGCCAAAACTAAGGCTGGGCTTCGAACGTTCAAGGTACAAAAGGCCCCTAATCGCGACGAGAAGCAGAACAAGTCCGCCAAAACCCGTGCCAGGAAGTTGTACCTCAACATGCTGACGAAAGTTGAATGCTGCATCATGGACGACGAAACATATGTGAAGGCCGACTTCAAACAGATCCCCGGCAACCTGTTTTTCACGGCCAAGGATAAGTTCAGCGTTCCGGAGCATGTCCGCACTCAGAAGATGTCCAAATTTGCGAAGAAATTCCTGGTTTGGCAAGCCATCTGCGCGTGCGGGAAGCGGAGTGCACCTTTCGTGACCCAGGACACGATGAACGGACAGGTGTACATAAAAGAGTGCCTCCAGAAGCGGCTGCTTTCTCTCCTGAGGGCCCACAACGTCCCAACAATCTTCTGGCCGGATTTGGCCTCATGCCACTACTCCAAGGACGTGCTGAAGTGGTATGCGGACAATTAGGTCAATTTCGTGCCGAAAATGTTCAACCCTCCCAACACTCCGGAGCTCCGCCCCATCGAGAAGTACTGGGCGATTATGAAGCAGCACCTTCTTAAATGACCTAAGGTAGTGAAGACAGTCGAGGAACTGGAGAAAGTATGGGTTTACATGCAAAAAACGGTTGATTCACAGGTTGTGCAGAATCTTATGGCCGGGGTTAAGGCCAAGGTGCGGGCATTTGCGTATGGACTGTAAATAAAATACGAGTAAAATGGTAAAATGAAGTTTAATAGTTATTTCTCAATCCCTGAAAATTTGATGGCAATCGGATGAAAACTCGAATTTTGCGAATCAATTTTGTGTGTGGCAATTTCATCGTGGACACCCTTTATGAACTCGAAAAATGCCTATTTAGGACTCATTGATTTTATCTTATTATGGTCAGTTGAAAAAGCATTTTAAAACCATTTTGCCTCCAGTAAATGCATTAAACGGCAAATTGGCATTGAAAGAAGTCACCTTAAGACCAAATAGCTTTATAATAGTCATTACGAAGATAAATTGGCTTTATGGCAAAACTGTAATTTTTTTCCAACCGCCATATTGCAATATAAGAAATAAATGAAATGTGGAAAAATAAATGCATCAAATTCTCAATGGTATGCAAATAAACAGTAGATCGGAGACTAATTTCGGCATTCTTTCAGATAATCTCATCCAATTCCATGCACTTTTCAAGAAATTCATGATTAATTTATCGAATATATTTGTTTTGATTTGATTTATGTTGTTGTAAATTCCCATAATTTCCGAGGCGCATTAATTTTCTGCTCTTATCGTGCCAATATTCACCATAAATATAATTGCGCACATAATTTGGAGCATAATGCGCTGTAGAAAACAACATTTGTTTTGGATATTTTGCTATTAAAAAATTTCCCGCAACACTAGACCTTTTTTTTTACTGCTAAATGAATCAGAAGAGCAAAGAATCGAACAAAGCATAACAACAAAAACCAACCTCGATTTTACAGAGAAATTTGACAGATGTGGCCATTTGGCCGCATTCTGGTTTTAATGGCAGCCAAAAGGTTTTATGAAGGTTCTCAAGTGGTCATAACATCTTTCACAAGAACATTTTCAAAATCTTTATGTTCTTATAAAGGTTTTATTAACTTGTTTTCACAACCGTCTATAGAGTGGGCCATTTTGTAAAAATTTCGGTTTTAAAGAAGCATAGAGGAGGTGTTGGTAGACAAAACAGTTTTGAATGTAGTTTTATCAACAAAGCCGGGAGGCTGCTGTACGGCTGGAATAAAACTAAAATTGTTACTTGGGTTTGCCCGAGTAGATATCATTTGAAAAACATTGGCCAGGATCAGAATGATATCTGTCGTTTCTGTAACAAGAAACATGAAACCTCGGAACATCTGTTAATTGCTGTACGGTGGCTATATGCAAGCTTAAGAAATTTGGGGGGGGGGGGGATTTTTGGGTTTTGTTTGAGCTCCCAAGTAACAATTTCAGTTTTATTCCAGCCGTATAGCACTCCTCCCGGCTTTGTTGATGACACTACATTCAAAACTGTTTTGTCCACCAACACCTCCTCTATGCATCTTTAAAGCCGAAATATGTACAAAGTGGCCCACTCTATAGACGGTTGTGAAAACAAATTAATAAAACCTTTCTAAGACCATAACGATTTTGAAAATGTTCTAGTGAAAGATGTTATGACCACTTGAGAACCATCATAAAACCTATTGGCCGCCATCAAAACCAGCATAGGGCTGAATGGCCACAGCTGTCAAACTTCACGGCGATATCGTGGTTGGTTTTTGTTGTTTTGCTTTGTTGCTCTTCTGATTCTTTCAACAGTAAATAATGGCTCAGAAAAAAGTTCTACTGTTGCGGGAAATTATGATTGATAGCAAAATATATAAAACAAAATGAGTTTTTTTTATAGCGTATCATGCTCCAAATCATATGCGCATTTAATTTTATGGTGAATATTGGCGAGCTGAAAATTAATGCGCCTTGGAAATTATGCGAGTTTACAACAACAAAAACAAAATTGAAAGAAATATATTCCGTAAATTAATCATGAAACTCCTTAAAATTGATGGAATTCAATAAGGTTATCTAAACGAATAACGAAGTTTGTCTCAGATCTACAGTTCAATTGTATTACATTTAAAATTTGGTTTATTTATTTTTCCACATTTCAATTATTTCATATTTTTCAATATGGCGATTTCAAGAAATCACAGTTTTGCCAAAAAGCCAATTTATCTTAGCAATGGCTACTATAAAACTATCTGGTCGCTTGGTAGCTTTCCTCAGTGCCAGTTAGCCGTTTAATGTATTTACTGGAGGCAAAATGGTTTTAAAATGCTTTTTCAACTGACCATAATAAGATAATATGAATGAGTCATAAAACGGCATTTCAAAACAGCATTTTATGAGTTAATAAAGTCAAAATAAAACCTTTGATAGGAGTAAAAGGAATTTTAGAAGTCAAGGTTTTAAGATCGTTGTTAAGAAGCTGTGTAGGTTCTTATAAACCTGACTAAAATTTGAAACCTATTGGCATCTCTTGCTGCCATAATAAAGCCGAATTGATTTCTAGTGGTTTTCATAAAACTTTAATAAAACTTAATAAAGCTGGATGGTTTTGGCAATGTTACTTAGGCTCCATCCCCAGGCGGATTGAAGCCGTCCTGGAAGCGGATGGAGGACCAACTCGCTTTTAAAAAAAACCCCTCTTTCTTTTTTTCATTTGAATTTTTTTTTGTTATTCGAACCAAAAATAATTCAATTGATGGTTAGGGGGGGGAGGAAGCAAAAGAAGGCAGGTAAGTATTTTTTTTTTTTATTTTTTTTTTGTTAATAATTAATTATTCTTTCTTATGTGTGCAGATTGGGGGGGTGGGGGTTTTATGTATTTTTGTTTTATATTTATAAAAAATAATATAAAAAAAAATTAGGAGGGGGGGCCGGGGGGGTTTTGGGGGGTGTGTGGGGGACGTTCTGGTAGTTCCGAGAGTGACCAATGTATCCAATGGCCTTCTGAAGTTTATCAATACCATATTAATGAAAAAATCATGAAGATAGAGCTGCCGCACGGCATGTTTTGGGATAAATGCCTAACTGGTCCCTACTACAGGTTCCCTCGGGGACGTTTCGGTGGTTCTTGGAGTGGCCAATATGGTAAAGGATCCACTTTAAGTTTATATTAAGGTTTATGATGAAAAACCAAGAAGAAAAGCTGTCACATGGCATGTTTTGAGTAAAATAAACAGTTAACCGCATCCAGGACCCTTCATCAGAACCTGCTTCAAGGAAATGGCCATATCTCGATCAATTTAAGGCCGATTCCTGTAATCAACATTTCTTTCGCTTGGAATTTTTTTTGTCTTTACGTGTGTATAGTGAAAAAAATTGTTTGACAACGGCATCTTGTACAAAATCTCATCATAAATTCAACATGTGAGATAACCTCTCCGGAAACCCGGAACAAGTCCGGTGTCAGGGGGCCATGGCCAATTATGCTACCAAAATATAAAAAAAGATTAATTTTCCAGTCAATTGCTTGTTGGCGGAATTAAATTTGATAATATTTCATGAAGTTAGAGCACGGCAAAGTTGATCAAAAATGTGCCTGTCCCGATCATTTTGTCTATCCCATGTAGCCGAATGATTTTAAAAACCCACTGACTGTACATTTTTCTGATAGGAAATCATCTTATTCTGTTAGGATGCATTGTGATGAAGGATTGAATAATTCCATATCATACATATTAATGCAATTCAATATGGTCACACATACTAATGCAATCGAACAACGGATTGAAAGTTTGATCCCCGCTGCTGCCGAAAAACTTTTGTTTCAGCGAAACAAAAAGCTTGGCACTGGGTCATGCACAATTTAAGCTCTTGGGGGATGGGATTTGAAGTTTTGTAACAAACAAAGTACAGGAAAAACGAGATGAGAATAGGGGGGTTATGATGAGACTTATATTTTTCCTCAATGTTTCGTGAGATAATTTGGAACATTTAAAGTGCTGAGTGTTGTGTTGAAGCTTCTGTTATTTTGCTTTCTTTATTAACCATTTCTTTGGCAAAACATGTTTATTTTGCTCTCTTTTTGATACGTGATAATTTTTCTGAAACTTTTCCGAAACATTCGTTAAATGTTAAACATAGTACCTGGTGTATTAGAGTAGCTGAGTAACCTTAAACAGTAACTTGTTTATGTTTCCTCACTCTAGAACGAGAATAATGCACTAGATGATCCAGAGGACCATGCAGTGGCCAGTCGAAATCACAAATGGGTTATTACAGTGAATTTGTTCTCACATAACATGTAACTTTATTTGAAAATAAAAAGCTAACTGTATCCACCTATCGTGAGATCTGACCCTTTTACCGTTCCATGGGAGTACTAGGAATACGAACCCGAATGAGATCATTGTGGTCCTGGAAACTAAATATCATCACCATTGCACTTATTTATGAGTTATTATGTTATTTGATGTGTCGCATGATGGAGTTTGATCCAAATCCCAATCTTACCACTTTCCCAACGGAACATCAATCCGGATGTAATCTTTGTGGTTCTGGACTTATGTATAATATCATCACCATTGGACTTATTTTTGAATTATGATGTAATTTGAGGTGTTGCATGATGGGTTTTGATCGAGGTCAGAAATTGGCCACTTTTCCGGGGGTATCTCTGGAACCATTAAACCGATTCCAACAAAGTTCAAAACGTATGGGATCACAATACCTTTCATTTGGCAGTTGTTTCATTCAAATTGGTTTAGTAGTTGCTTGGAAAACTGAGTAAGAAATTTCATTAAATTCATACACTACACACACACATACATACACATACATGTGTTCAGATCATTGAGCTGAGTTCGTTGTATATAACACTCGGCCCTCCAGGCCTTGGATCGAATGTCAAGGCTCCATACCAAATCAAAGTCTACGCTCCATACAAAATTTCAAAAAACAAATGCCTTGAGAAAAGTCTACGAGGGGGTGGGGTCAGGGATTTTCAGAAATGGGTCTACGTGGTTTATGAGCAGGCCCAAGGGCAATCGAGGAAACAGGAAGTGCGTGAGAATATCTAGCACACTCACTTCAACAACCCACACCGAGCAATCGCAGAGATGTTGGGAACCCAACAATCGACTGTTTCGCTTGTTGTTAAAACGATTCGGAGAACATTAAATCACAGACAAACAGACATAAAACATTGCTCATTTTGCAGTGTGAAACATCGTTGCGAAAACGCTATCGCCATCTGTTGAGCACATTCTGATAGATACAAATCTGATGGTACGAAGATTGGTAGTTAAACACTAAGAGTGAAAAAAAAAATACAAGGAACAGCCCAATGAGGTTGTACGCAAAGGTGACGAAGGACTACGTAGCAATGTGTCATGAATGTTATAATTATTTGTTTCAATATTTCGTGACGGTCGCCATTTTTTAAATTTCTATTTGTCATGCTGCCCTTGGCATAAGCTTGCTTTATATTTGCGCTTCGGAATAACCGTTTAAATTTCCGAGCCTTATTTTAAAATGTACAAACGATTTAAGGCATACGGAGAAGGGAAAGCTGAAACCTTTTTTTAGCCACACACTTAAAAATTGTGATTTTTACACGAGATGTAATTCATGTTTGTAAAAAGTCGGGGAACGTAAAGAAATATTTCGTGTAAAATTATGTCTCCTGAAACTGACTAATACGCAATTAGACAAAATATGTGTTTGATCGAATTTATTTTCTCATCTCTTTTAACTCATTATTATGTGCTAAAGGACGCATGCATGTGTCGGTCCCAGGGGACATTAATTTACATGACATTTTGGTAGTGTGCACAGCTGGTTTCCAATTTACAAGAATTCAGAACGTTATGTTAGATATATTCCAATCCAAACAAACTCTTTAACTGGAAAAATCAAATTGGTTATCTAAAAATCGAGGGATTTCAAATGAACCATGTTTGATCGATCTTCTTTGGACCTGTCGTATGGCCCATTCACAGCTTTACAAATATCCAATTAGTCATATTTGCAACAGTTGTTAGCAGTTAATTGAAATCAATTACTAGTAACCTCAAACCTACTTCTACAGACCGATACATCACATCCGATTCAAACCATTTCGATCCCCTACCCTCCACGCTAGTAAATTCCCCGCCATAGTGTTCCAGCTATACTTTCCTCTTGTCTCCGTGCTACTTTTCCCTGTCCAGCAAGCTATTGGTCAACCATCTGCGCCTAGCTCCTGAAAGGGGCTATAGGAACCGAGAACTTGATTGCAGCCGCAGCCATGAGCAGCAATTATTAACTTAAATAAGGTCCCTTCCGAGTGATAATTTGACTCATTAACCTCGAGCCAACCACGAGTAATTGGCGCTCCACTTACTAACATCATAAAGCAAATCATTGTTAATAACAAAATTGAATATCGGCTCCGCAAAGTGTCACACACGTTTAAGCCTTACAAATAAACGAACTAAGTAAAAACAAAACAAAAACATTTTCGGTGCCCAAAAACAAGCAGCTTTCCATTCAATGGCGTACCGTCTTTTCAATATCCCCATGGAGAGAGTAGATTTTGTAACTGAACGAAACAAAATTGACCTAGCTGCGGATGTAAACGGGTAAGGTGTGGCCCATTTATTATTGGAACAAACATTATTGATTCTTACAGCGACCCTAGTGGTCGGATTTGTAAACTATGACATCTTATGTGTTCTCTATAACAATAACAACATCAAAAGTTTATTTTCGCAGTGCAGTTCGAACGTGTTTTAGAGAAATACAAAATGGAAGAAGAAAGAAGAAAAATAATTGTCGTGGTCTGGGCCAAAACTTGCTATAGTGTTGGGTTTTCCCCGAAATACCGTGTGGCGTGTTTTGAAAAATTACAGTAAAACATTGTCGACGGATCGCAAGCCTCAAAGCAAGCGCCGGGCGGGTACTGTCAACCGTCAACTGCGGAACAAAGTCATCAAGAACATCAAGGTAAACTCCAACATCTCAGATCGCGATTTGGCCAAAAGTTTCATGCCGCACGCAGTACCGTACAACGGATTCGTCTCCGGGAAGGCTTCAAGTCATACCGTGCCTGTAGACAACCAAATAGGGATCAAAAGCAGAACAATGTGGCCAGAATCTGTGCCAGAAAACTGTAGATCAGGTCTGAAGAAATCAGGTGTTGACAAAATTCAATGGCTGTCTCCTCATGGATGATGAAACCTATGTTAAGGCCGATTTCAAACAGCTACCGGGACAAAAAAAATTACTTGGCTACGGCTCGGTGAGATGTTCCTGCCAAATTCAAGTTTGTGTTTGTAGATAAATTTGCACGTAAATACATGATTTGGTAAGGCATCTGTAGCTGCGGTAGGAAGACCAAGGCTTTCATCACTGATAAGACATTTAATTCAGAGCTGTACAGAACGGAATGTCTCCAAAAGCGAATATTGCCATTCATCAGATCCCACAATGAACCTGTCATGTTTTGGTCAGATCTTGCAAGCTGTCATTACAGTAAAACAATGCTACAGTGGTATGAAACCATCGGGTCTCAGTTTATACCGAAAGAACTCAACCCACCAAACTGTCCCCAGTTCAGACCGATAGAGAGATTTTAGGCAATTATGAAGAGGAAGCTGAAGGTGAATGGCAGTGTCGTCAAAAGCATCAATGAATTGCGAACCAAGTTGAATAAGATAACCAAAACGATGGATGAAAATAATGTGCGCCGGTTGATGAAACGTATTCCGGGAAAAGTCCACAAATTTCTTCGAAATCGAGATGATAATTTTTTTTCGTTTTTTCCTCTAAACTTAAAACAGAATACTATTTTGTTAATGTATATCCGAAATATGCCGAATAGTCTATGTTCCAATTCTAACCGGGCCACACCTTATGATACAGAATACATAGAAAAAATCCTCCGCAAACACGAAAGGAAGAAACACAGACGGAATGCCACAGCCCTGAAATTTGAGAAAGAAGAACTTCAAAAGATTAGCCTTCCGTTTTATCCCATACTTACCAACGCCGTTCAATCTACACTAAAAAAATAGATTTCAAACGGTTTACAAAAGTAACAACACTTTAAAAGATAATCTGTGCAACGTCAGAGATAAATCCGCATCGTCTGAAAAGTCAGACATTTATCAAATTTCCTACAAAAACTGTAACGCTGTTTATATCGGTCGAACTAGTCGCAAATTAAAAGTTCGCCTAAGAGAACAAAGAAATGCGGTGGAGAATTGACGAGTTAATGATTCGAGTGTGTCTGCACACGCTGTTAATCTTACCCACTGTGCGAATTGGGAAAACACAAAATTAGTAAAAAATGTAAGAAAAACCTCACAACTGAACGCATGGGAGTTTATTTATATCACTACTTCCGACTACCCTTTGATGAATGAAGACGATGCTATCCTCTCTATAATATCCTCGCTTTATCATCTGACGATACTGGAATACTGAACATCAGTAATCAGTCAGACATCGTCCTGTAGATGGGCAACATCTAGCCCGAAACCGGTCGACCAAAAAAGTAAATTTAAACCCAGTTTTAGGTTTTGTAAGAACAATAACTGTTGAGTCCTGTCTCACGTCACGTCGAGTGTACTAGAAGTTGTACGTTAGCATAAGCTACAAAAAATATAGTACTACACACAAAAAAATAATGAATTTTAACAAGTGCGTAAAATTTCCCCTCGTTTAATTCTAAGCCGAAGGAGGCGTTAACAACGGAATTGTTTGCAATCTTTCATGCGTCATACAATAATGTTTGCAATCTTTCATACAACAGACTATATTCAGGCGTTATCTGGCTATATTTTACATGAAATATCCCATTATTTTATGCCAAATCTAGCATTCCCTTTATGTGCATTAGATAACGCAGAAAATTCAATGTTTCTTTTTATCTGTGTAGTAATTGGTCATGCTAATGTTGCTAGTTAATGCATTTTCCATACCGTATATACCGCGTGGTTGCCCCACCGGCTGGCTACAAATTCACCACTGGCTAGGTAAACCGACTACATAACCAATGGCTGCTAGGTAACTTACTACCCCAGGAGGCTATAAGTCACCATAATAAAGACAAAAAAAACCAAAGACTGCCTAGCAACCGTTGCCTAACCAAAGGCGATAGAGCCATCAGCTACCTGTCCAATGGTTGCTCGACAGAGCACCTTCTAGGGTACTTGTCACCGCCAGCTGCCAATTTAATACTGGCTCCGCCGCCATGAACAGCTCCAAGGCTGCCGAGCGAATGAAGCATATGAGATCTCCCTTACTTACATTTTAAGTCTGTGATAGGAAAATACTTGGCATATAGTAAATTTATTCTGCAAAACGAAATAATAACATACACCTAATATTTGCGTTATTTTCAATAGTTTAATGTTAAACATCCGTAGTTTTAAATACTGAAATCGACGCGTAGAAAATTTTGCGGTCGATCCGATCGAAGCAAACGGTTTGAAAATGTTTGGAGAAACGACTGAGATATTAAAGCTCAAAATCCGACCGCTTTTCGTGACGGTCGCAATAGTTTTTTTTTTAAATTGTACCCCAGTATAGAAAACAAAGACGTAGACCTACGTCAAAAGGACAGCTAAAACAAGTGCACGTAAACTGCACGTGCTGCTGTATCACAGACGCTGAAGCATACGTTGAAGCGAACTTGAAGTAAATTCCAGGAAACCGGTACGTAACTGTGAATGACAACCCAAGTAACAATTTAAGATTTTTTTCCAGCCGTATAGCATTCCTCTCGGCTTTGTTGATAAAACTACATTCAAAACTGTTTTGTCTACCAACACCTCCTCTATGCTTCTTTAAAGCCAAAATTTGTACAAAGTAGCCCACTCTATACAAGGTTGTGAAAACAATTTGATAAAACCATTATAAGACCATGAAAATTTTGAAAATGTTCTAGTGATAGATGCATTGACAACTTGAGAACCTTCATAAAACCTATTGGCTGCCATGAAAACCAGCATACGGCCAAATGGCCACAGCTGTCAAACTTAAATCGTGGTTGGTTTTTGTTGTTCTGATTTGTTCGATTCTCTGCTCTTCTGATTCATTTAGCAGTAAATCAAATCTGAGAAAAAAGGTCTGGTGTTTCGGGAAATTTTGTTTGACAGCCAAAAATCCAAAACAAATTGAGTTTCTTACAGCATTTCGTGCTCCAAATCATATACGCATTTAATTTTGTGGTGAATTGACACGATAAGAGCGATAAATTTATGCGCCTCGGAAATTATGCGAGTTTACAAACACAAAATTAAAACAAATATATTAGATGAATTAATCACGAATTTCTTGAAATTTTCCATCATTCAATAAGGTTATCTAAAAAAGGCAGGAATTGGTCTCTGATCTACAGTTCATTTGCATTACATTTAAAATTTGGTGCATTTAATTTTCCACATTTCAATTATTTCTTATATTAAAATAAGGCAATTGAAAAAAAAAAAATCACAACTCTGCCATAACGCCAAGTTATCTTCGCAATGACTTATTAAAAGCTATTTGGTTATTTGGTGGCTTTTCACAACGTTTAATGTATTTACTGGAGGCAGAACGGTTTTAAAATGCTTTTTCAACTGACCATAATAAGATAATATGGATGAGGCATTTCAAAACAGCATTTTATGAGTTCATAAAGTCGAAATAAAACCTTCGATAGGAGTAAAAGGAATTTGAGAAAACGAGGTTTTAAGATCGTTTCAAACAAGCTGTAAACCTGACTAGAATATGAAACCTATTGGCACCTCTTGGTGTCATAATAAAACCAAATTGATTTCTAGTGGCTTTGATAAAATCTTAATAAAACATAATAAAACAGGATGGTTTTGGCAATGTTACCTGGGAATTCGATGTTCCAGAGCCCCTCGAGAAACAGCAAGTGTCAAAGTTCTCAAGATATTCATGATTTTGGCAGGATAACACAAATTTCAAAAAGTGCCTACGATTTGTTTGCTGAATAATTGCCTCTTTTCACCACGCCACGGACATTTCGGAGTTGTGCAAGATAAATGGAGTCAATACCGTGCCGAAAGATCCTAATTTTTCATACAAACCGCAGTTTCAGCCGATGAAAAGATACTGGGCTATAATGAAGCACAAACTTCGTTAGCATCCTAAGGTTGACTCTACGGATCAGAAAGTGTTGAAATCATGGTTGAAAGTAGCAAAAACGTCGACGTTGTGCAAAATCTTACGGCTGGAATTAAGAAGAGTGAAATAATGATACGTTAACAAACGTTATATATTTCTTACTCTGAAAATTTTACGACAATCGATTAAGGGTCCTATTTTCGGCTGGGAAATAGAGGTAAAAGCGGACACTTTTTGAGAGCAAACAATATTATTATTATTATTTATTGTTCCATATTATGCAACGTAAGACTTAAGTCTCTTTTATGTTACATTGAATAGTATCTAGTAGACAAAAAAGCACCATTTCCTAATTCGTATTTGAGAACATTGATTTGCACAAATAAAAAAAAAATCTTATCTGAAATGCTCCTTACATCCTCTCTTAAAAGCTATGAAGGATTTTTCATTTGAAATATTTACAGGCAACGAATTCCAATGTACTACACCTCGCACAAAAAAATGAATTCCCGTACTTGGTCGTCCGATATCTCGGCAAATTATACTTCTTGTATCGATTGCTCCTGGCAACTTGCAGTTTGCTATGTAAATACATTAAGCTAGTTGTGAAAACAATAAGCTTGAAATGCTAAAAAAAGATGTATGCTAAGAAAAAAAAAACGTTTACGAATAATGAGAATCGACTAAAACAACTTAAACTGCAAACCTATTGAGATATTGAGAAACAAAGTAGTTCGCTGTACCATTGCTCCAGTTAGAGCAGTAAGAGCTTCATACTGTAAAACACGCCCTGGTACTTAACAGGCTCCGTTTGGGATTCGGATTTTGTTAGACCCCCAAACCTTTTTGTAGGGAAAATGGGAAAATTGAAATTAAATTTCTTGTCTTTAAAAAAAAAAAAAAAAAAAAAAAAAATTTTGTTTAGGGGGGGGTTTTTTAAAAAAGTTTTTGATAGTTGTGGGGGTTGTGGTACAGCAACTGTTCGCTAACTGGGTGCTGTTTAACTGGGCTGCTTTTTAACTGGGCGTTCGCTAACTGGGCTATAGCCCAGTTAAAAAGCAAATAAACTTCAAAAATCAGCATTTGACATTTTGTTGTCAATATCAGCAAGAGGAATGTAAAAGGCATATAAGGTTCGTGGAGGAGTGAAAAATTGTTAAATTGTACGAAATTGAGTCGTAATTCCATACAAACTGAGTCAAAAATTCTGCACAATGGAGTGCACAATAAGCTACATCGCAATAACGTATAAAGCATAAAAACATTACTGAATTTATGTATTGTGCAATGAAATATGCCAACCGAAATCTGATCGAAAGCCTCCTCGAAATTTATTTACATCTGAAATGTCAGCCCAGTTACCAAGCAGCATCCGCTAACTGGGCTGTGCACTTAGCCCAGTTAGCGAACGGTTGCTGTATTTTGTTTTTGTTATTGTTTACCTGTGAGATGACAATTTTTCGTTTTTGTGATCTTTATTTTTTGGGGTGTGGGTTGGTTTTTTTTTTTTTTTTTGTGTGGGAGATTTAAAAAAAAAAATTAAGTTTTTATTTTTTACTTAAAGAATGGGGTTTTTGGTCTTTTATTTTTTGTTGTGGTGGTATGTATGGGTGGTGTAATTTTTTTTGTTGGGGATGGAGATGTTAAAAAAATTAGGGGGGGTTTTTTTGATATTTGATTTCCTTGTATGTGTGGTGCCTATATATTTTTTCGGTTGTTTTGGTTTTTTTTTTTTGGGGGGGGGAAAAAATTTTACCGTGTTGCATTGCACACGATTGATGCTAGCTAGTTACGCCAGTGTATCCATTCATAAATTCTACTCGCCTCGAAGCCTTAGCCGACGTAGTAAATATGGTTGCACCTACCTGATAATTAATCGTACTACACGGGGAAACTCGTTTTCCATCACTGCAATCACCGGTGGGTGATAATAGCAGTACCGTTCGAACCGATTCATTCATGGAACGTTCGCCACAATCCAACGTACTCAAGAAAGGAGAATTAGATCAATCTGAAGAATAAAATTCATTCAAATTGCCTAAAATCACTGTACGAACCTTGATTCCTGGACGGTGGGAACGGATGTTTCGACTCCCGAGTGGCAACCTACCTTTTTTCTGTTCTCGTTGGTGGTCGCACCGAGTCGCTTAATTACCACATCCTATTGAGATGAAACGCTTCTTACGCGCTTGAAGTCAGTCACTCCGAAGCCAAAATCCGTTGGCTAAAGGAAGGACGGAAGGAAGTGACCACTTTGTTCCTCTTTGGCCGTTCTGTGAGATGGTTTCTTTTTCTACAGCCGTGATATTCACCCTAAAAAGGGAGATTAAAGGATTGTTGGTGCTGGCTTGCCACGAAACTATGGCTGTACAACTGATTGAGAATTAAACGATCGAATGCTAGGTGATGCTGGAGGGAGTGGGAGGTGGAATGGGGAAGAAGGAACAAATCTACACAGGAACGGTGACTTGAAACGGAAGGGATCACAAAGGGTACCCTATATATTCGTGGTTTGACAATCGATTACCGGCTTTAGACGACGGAGTCGGTAATTACGCGTCGCTCATGGCAAGGGAAGGAATGGTAATTCACCAGTGAAATTGTCGGCAATGCAGGGCAAAAATAATGGCCTTGAATTTAGGATGATGCGGCAAATTGTCGGTGAGTTATAATGACATCAAATAAATCTTTTCTGTTGAGATTGAAGCGTTTGACGCTCAGTTTCAGGGATGAATTGTAGAATGTTCACACGGTTGATGATTACCAGAAACTTAATTATCTCGTTTAAAAAATTCTGTTTATTTCCAACATGTGAATAGGGAGTGGTGGAGTCTTGGAATGTTTTACTTCTCAGTTCAATGTTGCAAAGTTACAAGTTACAACATAACTGGCGTTTATCACAGGAAATCAATCATCAATCAATTCAGAAGATACATTACCCGAGGAGGTGACAAATACTGCTTCAATGCTCGTCCTTGATGAAAAAATTATTCATAAACCTAGTTTCTGATTGACCCAATTTCTCCATGTAAACAACTCTTCACACCGTAATTTGCAAACCGATGATAATCCATCATGGGAAGAAACCCGTTTTCGGGCAGCTAGCGGAAGCGATCGTGACACGCCCATATAGCAATCAATATCGATCAGTTTGAAGCATCACCTCCAGACCAGCAGGCAAAGAGGCCTTCATAAGTGAGCCAGACTGGAAGTGATCTAATTAAATCTTTTGCCCTACGATAATGATAGCGGATCTTATCGTAAACTCGTCACCCCCTTCGGATGTCCCCGAGACACCGGGAGATCTTGATCTTTGAAACCAGGCCCACGTGAGTCCGCAATGTTCTCGTGCTGCGGTACTGCTCCTAGTGATCGGTAATCACTTCCGCTGCTGTTGGTCTCTCGGCTTCACTCCAGAACTACACCGTTAGAAGTCCAATCTCTATGTCTCGCAGTGCACCGAATGTGATTGAGTCATGATATAAACAGGAAGATGATAATTATTGGTGGCAATGTGTTTTTCTTACCAAGCAGACCTAATTCCATGGAAACCATGTTTCCTCCTTTTTATTGCAATAATGGCTTAGCGTTGGCTTACTGGGTTAACGATGCACGAATGTAAATTAGTTGTCAATAAGAGTAGAAAAAAATCAACACCGTGCTGTAACGGAATGCTGGAAAACTGCTTGTTTTATGGTAAACAGTTTCGCAAATCTGACGCAATTAGCTGAGGAATGAACGAAGAGTGTTTGTTATACAATTGTTTCAAGAGGTGTTATTATAGGTTTTAGGAAAGAGGGGGTTTCACATATGTCCAGATAATGTTGTAACGATGGCGAGAACATAATTCTATTATTATTTTTTCTCATTTCGTTTTAGGTAAGTTGATCCACGAATCGAATTGGATTCTCTACTAAATGCAGTTGGAAGAAAGTTCAACGATCCATCAGACACAGGAAAATGACACAGCGAAACCGACGAAGGCGATGATGATGATGATGATGATGATGATGATAAATGATCCATTAACAGAACAAACAATCCACTTACCACCACTGAACCACCAGAAGGACATGGTCACTTCTGAATCTACCACCAGCATTATAAACCAGCAACAGCAACAGAAAAAAATAACCTGAAACGTAATATGATTCCAGCATCCATGTTTTAATGCTCGAATAACAATAATAGCAGGATGCTGATGCTCTTTACCGTCAGGACAATACAAACCCGTTCTTATGGGGTTTTGTTGATAAACCCACCGAGAATTGAATTTCTTTGCGTCTTCTGGTGCACGGCGAGTCCCTTTGCGTGCTCCTCAGAAATCGTGATCGCGAATCACTGAAAGGTCTACCCAGTTGTTGTTGCTGTTGTTATGCTTGATGGAAGAAGAAAAAGAGAAAATCATTTCACTTAATTTGAACGAAGATGGTACAAAGAACTTATGCTCCATGCATTTAAGGAGCATACGGAGACGCGTCGAGAATACTGTGAGTAAATACACCGGGCAAAGAGAAGGCTGGAGGGAGGAGACAGATCACGAAACTTGATTTTGCTTTCCTGGGCTAATAGGATTTGTTTTGAATCAGATCTGGCCCATGGGCCTTTTACTTTAGTTAGGTTCATGTTGGATATGGCTTTTTGTCCCATCCGACCAGAAAATAGCTTCTGGAAATGACACATCACGACTTTTCATCTCTTAAATTGAACCTCAGGTTGTTGTTTTGGATTTTCTGTTTCCTCCCTGTCTTGGAATGGGTGAGTGTGTTGTAGGATGCGGTTTTTGTCATCGTCATCGTGATGGTAAACATTCTTGTCCAGACAGATCTGGGGTGATGAGCTGATATGTTGTTGTGATTTGACGTTTTTCCGATGGTTCGAAACACTGCACGGTAAAATCCAGTTTTTCTCAGAGTCTTTTGAAGTGAGCAAAATGAGGAAGAAGGCTGGTTGAAACCAAGGGGGGTAAGTGACAAATTTTCAAAATTTAGTTAAGTAATAAGAGGTATATGAGTGCTGAATCTTCATAGTAAACTTAGGAAAATTATTTTAAACACGCAGACGTTTTTGAACAATGTTTCATTAATCAACTAGCTAAACCTGGTGCGAGCCTTGCTACGCTTGCAACAAAATGAATGAAAATGTTATAGAACTGGCGCATTTGTGGTATTTTTTAGGAATGAGTTTTGTCAAAATATTTGTTTTTGCTAATGTGTGTAATTTCTGCAGAATAAAATGTAGGTAAGTGTTTTTAATTTAACCCGATCGTTAGATTCTACCATGGTTTTTCGTTCTGTGTAAAAACATTGCATAGACAGTCATTTATCTTCAAACTACGCCGTATGCTGTCTGTTTGAACGTAATTTTCTCTTGGATAACCTTAGATTAACTTCTTGTGCATAGACTCGGAAAAAATGAGACACACAAAAATGATCACCAAAAATTCATATTAAATCGGATACTTCTCAAATTCTCAGGGATTAAATTTTATTCATTTTTATTTCTATAGATAGATTAATTAAAACTGTTGAAAGTAGTATCATATTATACATTCTCGGAAAGTTTTTTAGAGTTACATTGTTTCTTTGCTTCATTGAGAACAAAAATAATGTTTGATGATAGGAAATTCGTTTCAACAAATTGCGAATTTATTATGTCAATAAATTATTTTGCCAATAAATCAACAATAATTTTCTTCCATTATTTCTTCAAACAAATGTAAACTACATACAAATTTTACATTGTTTAACTAACATGCTATGCTCTATTTCTATTGCCAATAAGATTAGTTTTTATATGAATTTATTTTGTTCGATAGATGGGGACAACATTAATTATTTATTTATTTATTTATATGGTAAACATCAATAGAGATAGCACCGAATTTTACGCAACAACACTCGATTCACGGCTGCATCTCTCCATCCTCGGCTGCGCCCCACACTCGCTAGATCCTTGAGTTTCTGGTCTGCTCATCTAGCTCGCTACGCTCCACGCCTTCTTGTACCAGCCGGATTTGCAGGGTTGTTTCGGAACATGCCCTGCCCAGCGTATCCTTCCAGCTTTTGCCACCTTCAGAATACTTGGTTCGCCATAGAGTTGAGCGAGCTCGTGATTCATTCTTCGCACACACCGTTCTCCTGGTCCTAAGCACGCGTCGCTCGAATACACCAAGTGCTTGCAAGTCCACTTCGAGCAAGCTCCAAGTCTCATGTCCGTAGAGAACCAGCGGTCTTATAAGCGTTTTTTTCGTGATACATTTGGTGCGGGAGTGAAAATGTCTTTACCGCAGTTTCCTCTGGAGCCCATAATAAGCACAATTTCCACTGATGATGCGCCTTCGTATTTCATGACTTACTATGTTGTCTGACGTTAGCAAGGATGCAAGGGAGACGAATTAATCCACCACTTCGAGAGTATCTCCGTCGATCGTAATACTGCTACCTATGCGAGCCCTGTCGCAATCGCTGCCACTTATTAGCATATACTTTGTTTTCGACGCATCCACCACCACTCCGCCTTTTCTTGCTTCACGTTTCAGGTGTGTGTATAGTTCTGCCACCCATCCAAACGTTCAGCCGACAATGTGATATGGACATCCGCGAATTGGCAGGATTTCGTGAAAATCGTACCCTGGCTGTTAAGCCCGGCTCGTCGCATGACACCTTCCCAAGTAGCACAACTTTTTTCAATAGAGCATAAAAATCTCTCTTGAAACAAATTAGGGATAGTTTTGTTTGGCTATGTACCGCAAAATCATAAACTACAGCAACGCAAAAAGCGAAGGGGGGGAGATTTTTTGCAATTTGGCGGTGGTTCTCCAAAGTTGCAATAGTTTTTTTAAAAAAAATAAAAATTTTATATAGCGCGGGGCAGGGGAGTGAAATGCGGTGGTTGTATAAATGAAGGGGAGAATTTTTTTTTTAGGTAGAAATTCTCACTCAGCTGGGTGAAAACCATGCTCTCTCTCAAGCAGGTTGTCAATGAGTAGCAAGCCGTTCACATTTTCATCTCTACTTTTTCGCCAATAATTTATTATCCTCTCTCTTGCATATGCGAAAATATCTCTCTCCAAAATTCAACGAAAATATTTTCTCATGTCACATTTTTCACTGAAAACATGCTACCTAGATCGTATACGAGGAGCAAAAACCGAAAATAAGGCCAAGCCGGTGCACACTGGTACCGCCATGGACCATAAATAAAAAACTGGTGCATGGACCATAAATGATAAATGAAGACTGGTGCATTTTCAGGTGTCAAAAAGTAAGTGAAAAATAATTATCGGCATCTAGGATTCACTGAAAAAGAAACGATTTATCAGCTACTCATGCTCTCCGAAAATTATAAATCGCCGTTGCTTTTCTCGCGAAAACTGCTGTGAGCGTATAATAGTCTCTCGCTTCTCACATTCTCATCTGTTTCTCCAAGCGGGTGAAAAATGACGTTTCTCTTCTCAAGTAGGCGAAAATTTTGGTCTCTGCTTTTTTTAAATAAATATCATTATCAACCAAACATTCCTGATCAAAATATTGGGGAAAAAAAATGTTTGAAAATTGTGGGGGAAAAATTTTTTTTTTTAAAGGTTTGGGGTTTTTGGAAAAATATTTTTTTTTCTACTAAAAAAAAAAAAAACCCAATAAAAAAACCCGGGGAAAAAAACATTTCTTTGAATTTTAAAAAAAAAAAAATATGTGAAAATTTTTTTTTATATGTGGGAAAATAATTTTTTTTTTTTTTAGAAAAATTATAATCGTTACAGGTTCATGTTAGGTTCAAACTGTGGAGGAATGAGTGAAATTTAAAAATCTCATTTTGTATTGCAAGATTTTGGCATATGGCAACTCCGAACAAACCAAATACACTACCGGCTAAAATAATCATGAATCCATTCTTAACACGTTAAGTGCTTCTATTTATTTATTTATGCAGACATCTTAAAATTATAGCTATCTGGTAGCGACAGTCGTAGTTTGATAGTGAGTTTTCTTTGTTTGTGTATACCTGATTTACTTAAAATTAAAAACTACTGTACTTTTTATAAATTAAATATTACACTAAACTAATAGCTGCTTATTTGTTCAAAACGCAAAACGTACTGAAAAGATGATGTTTGACTGACATTACAATTAAAACAATAATGGCCTATACGCCTTCAACGACGCCGCTAACCGCTTGACCACGAAGCCCACCAGTCTTGGTCCTCACTGACCTCACGTAATTGAGATGTTCGTCGAAGTGCTTCCTCCACCTTTCAATCACATCACGTCTGTCCATCAAGATGCTTCCATCCTTATCTCTACACATTTCGACTCTCAGCACGAAGCCCGAGTTCTTCTGGTACAACTTTTGTGTTTCTTCAAAACGGCACAGCTGCTCAATCTCCACAAACTCCGCTTTTGCCAGGCAGCGTTTTTTCTCCTGGAAAAGGCGTGTCTGGTGTTTCCACTGCCGTTTGTATCGTTCCACGATCTGCCGGGTCCCTTGCTGCAGCATAACCGCCCGCGCTGCGTCTTTCTCCTCCAAAATCACTCTAAACTCCTCGTCAAACTAATCATTCCGGCAAGTCCCTTCTACGTATCCAAATCTATTCTCAGCTGCATTGTTTATGGCTGCTTTTACAGTATTCCAGCAGTCCTCAAGAGGGCCCCATCGGGCTTTTATTCGTCCGACAACGCTGCCTCAATATTCTGCGCGTACGCAGTGGCGAGATTCGTTTGTTTCAGTTGCTCTAGATCGCACCAAGGCGGCCGTCGGTACCGTACATTATTGATGACGGAGAGTTTTGGGCACAGTTTAACCATCACCAGGTAATGATCAGAATCGATTTTAACGCCACGAGAGGTTCTGATATCGATAATAATGCCGTCCATCAATGGGAACGTGGTCGATTTGCGATTCCCTCTGCTTTGGTGATCTCCATGCATAGAGATAAGGGAGGCGGTGCTGGAAGTAGGTGCTATGAATAGCCATGTTCTTTGAGGCGGTGAAATCATTGAGTCGTAGGCCCCTGTCGTTCGTCAGCTGGTGAGCGCTGAACTGTCCAACTGTCGGTTTGAACTCCTGCTCCTCATGGCTGACCTGAGCGTTCAGGTCTCCTATGATGATCTGGACGTCGTGGCTTGGGCAGCGGTCGTACTCGCGTTCGAGTTACACGTAGAATGCTTCCTTGTTATCATCAGTGCTTCCGGATTTTGGGCTGTTCCTGTGATTATGCTAAAGTTGAAGAACCGATCCTTGATCCTCAACCTGCACATTCTTTCGTTGATTGCTGTTCCCAGCTCACGTGTGTTGCCGCGGCTTTGGTAGATGGTATGATTACCTCTTAACTTTTCAGCTGTCAAACATTTGGATCGAACGTTAAGTGATTGTAGCTTATGAGTGTTAAATATATTGGTCTGTTCTCGTTCGTTTCCAGTGATAGCAGCTGTTAACCGAAGTGTATTTTGATGTATTCTGAAAAAAAGTTAGTTGGTGTTTAGTGTTCTCAATATTTGCAATTAAGCGATTGTATGCTAGCTGGTGGACCTTCTTGCAAACGTTCTTCATAAGTTTGGCGTTATTGGCAAGACGCAAGATCTGACCAGAAGACAACAGGATACTTCTCGCTTCGAATCATGAGTAGGAGGCGTTTTTACAAGAACTTTTTGATGTACGTTTCACTGTTCATTAGCCTGGGACACGGATATATGAAACAAAATTATTTTCGTTCCCTATTGATTTTTGGGAGCCTTTTGGTTCCTATAATAACTGTGCCAAATTTCAACTCGATCGGTGAAACTATATTTTAGCGCTCGCAGTTTTAATTTTCCATAGTATTTTATATGGGAAAACTTACCTTTTCAAAGAAATATCTGGCGAGGTGGCCCGTTGTCCTCTAAAAATAAATCAATCCCTTAACTTGCTGGGAAATTTTTCAAAGAAACTTATCTTAGAAGACCGCAAAGCGATCTGACGCTTGTGGAAAAAGTTATTAAGCTGAAACCGACTGCCATCCAATCGAACGGCTCATTGGACTGTTTTTTCTAGCAGCACAGTTCCTCCATGCTGAGTGAACATAAACAAAACACAGTGGTTGCTTCGCGAAGCCAGCAGCAGGTTGCAGGTGGCAGTGCTGCAAGAGAAAACAGTTCAATGAACCGTTCGACTGGATAGCAATCAGTTTCAGCTTAATAACTTTTTCCACAAGCGTCGGATCGCATTGCGGTCTTGGAAGAAAAGTATCCTTGAAAAATTTCCCAGGAAGTGGTTGTATTGATTTATTTTTCAAGGACAATGGATCACCTTGCCAGATTTTTATCTGTAAAAGTAAGTTTTCCCATGGAAAATCCTATGTAAAACTAAAACCACTAGCGCTAAAATATAGTTTCACCAAACCGAAATTCTGCACAGTTATTACAGGGCCCAAAAGCCTTCCGAAAATCATTAGGGAACTGAAATTTAAATTTTGTCCCAGGCTACTGTTCTTCCAAGCAGTAGTGATGAGGGGCTGTGAAATCTTACCACAGCCACAAATAGCTTGCCAGACCATAGCTTTTTAACCAAACTTTTCCTCTTGAATAGATGTTACAGACTGCTTCAATAATTCTCCTTCACGCACCGTATAATATTGTGGCCCCGGCAAGGATTTGTGGTCGAATTCCACGTAGGTTTCGTCATCCATGATTATTCAGTTCCCAGCAAGCATCGTACCGCACAACTTTTGCACTCTGGGCCTGATCGATGCTTCTTGTTACCTACTGATTCCTTTTTGGCTGCTTCTGTTTCTTATAGGTTCGAATATTCAAACGTTCTTTGGAATCCCGCTCTGGAACCTTCTTCTTGTGCTTGAATGCCTTCATTATACGTTCATCCAAACGAGGGTTAGCAAGACCTTTTTTCGTCCCGATTTTGGTATATCTTCACTGAACTTCCAAATCGCTGTTTGTACCATTTTCTCGGTTTGTCCTTCCATTTTTGCCAACTTTCTTAGTGCAGTTCAAAACAAACTGTTGGATACGATTACATAGCCAAACAAGTACTGAAAGATAAAGGTAAACAACAGGATGCAGCCGTAAGAAAAGAACTAGTTATCAAATATTGCGAAATGGCAGCGGTTTCTGATCGCGTCTATACTTTCAGGGGCAGTCATTAGTATCGTATGTGGCCTTGAAATTGGCGATACTGAATGATCCGCCGCAACGTAAGGGCTTAGTCTGTTGTCGATGCCCTGTCCACAAAACCAGTTTGATAACTTCCTAAAAACCTATTTACTTGCGGCGATAGACAGCGAAAGATGATCTGGCGCCACGTTGAAAATAGGGATCGCTTACATTCCAAAGCTCTAGTGACAAATTAAATTATTGGGAAATAATGATTGTAGTCGACAATAAAGTATTGCTTGAATATTTTTGATACCGTAATACCGGGTACTTTTATCCAATAATTTGTGCATAACAATAACAAAATTTACACTGACTTGAAAGCAGCGTTCAATAAAATTGACCATGGCATATTGCTGCACAAGTTGTCACGCCTTGGAGTTTCTACGCAATTGGTATCTTGGTTAATATCCTACCTTTTGGACCGTGAGTGAATGACGGCCGTTTTCTAACAAGTCTGGAGATCCACAAGGTAATAATCTCAGATCGCTATTGTTTATCTTGTTTTGCAATAATGCCGCTTTGAATTCGGGCGAAGGTTTCAAAGTGGTCTATGCAGATGATTTAAAGTTGTAAATCGTGCTGCGCTCGTAAAAATCGTTGAATTCATTTTCTGAACTCACTGAACTTCACTGTTCTGCACTGCACTGTTCTGCTGTTTCTGCAGTGGAATTGTCGAAGTCCTATTCCTAATTTGGAATCTATCAAATGTTTAGCTCACAACACCGGTTGTGATGCATTCGCTCTTTGTGAAACATGACTCTCTTCCGAAATCGATCTTCCTCTTCATGATTTCAATATAATTCACCTTGATCGTGAGGATTCACGTGAAGGAGGAGTACTTTTGGGGATCAAAAAGTGCTACTCCTTCTATAGAGGAATTTTCCTCCAATTCCAGGTATTGAAGTTTTCGCATGTCATGCTGTTATTAAAAATAAAAGCCTTTGCATTGCTTCTGTGTATATTCCTAAGAGCCTCAATAAAAAACAACTTTCACATATTTGTTCGGTTCTTCCTGCTCCGCGGTTGATCATGGGAGATTTTAACTCTCACGGTACAGGTTGGGGAGAACTGTACGATGACAACCAGTATTACTTGATATATGACTTCTGTGACAACTTCAATATGACAGTTCTTAACAATGGAGGAGTAACACGTTTCCCAAGTAACAATATTAGTTTTATTCCAGCCGCATAGCACTCCTCCCGGCTTTGTTGATAAAACTACATTCAAAACTGTTTTGTCTACCAACACTTCCTCTATGCTTCTATAAAGCCGAAATTTGTACAAAGTGGCCCACTCTATAGACGGTTGTGAAAACAAGTTAATAAAACCTTTATAAGAACATAAAGATTTTGAAAATGTTCTAGTGAAAGATGTTATGACCACTTGAGAACCTTCATAAAACCTATTGGCTTACATGAAAACCAAAATGTCAAATTTCAACTGAAATCGAGGTTGTTTTTTGTTGTTCTGCTTTGTTCGATTCTCTGTTCTTCTGATTCATTTAGCAGTAAAAAAAAAGGTCTGGTGTTGCGGGAAATTTTGTTTGATAGCAAAATATCCAAAACAAATTGTGTTTTCTACAGCGTATTATGCTCCAAATTATATGCGCATTTATTTTTAATGGTGAATATTGGCACGATAAGAGCCGAAAATTTATGCGCCTCGGAAATGATGTGAATTTTCAACAACATAAATCAAATTAAAACAAATATATTCCATAAATTAATCATGAATTTCCTAAAAAGTGCTTGGAATTGGATGAGATTATCTAAAAGAATGCCGAAATCAGTCTCCAATCTACTGTTTATTTGCATGCCATTGAAAATTTGATGCATTTATTTTTCCACATTTCAATTATTTCTTATATTTCAATATTGTAAATATTGGCGATTGGAAAAAAAGTCACAGTTCTGCCATAAAGCCAACTTTTCTTCGCAATGAAATGCTTTTTCAACTGACCATAATAAGATAATATCAATGAGTCCTAAAACGGCATTTCAATACAGCATTTGACGAGTTCATAAAGTCAAAATAAAATCAAAATAGGATTAATAGGAATTTGAGAAATAAGGTTTTAAGATCGTTGTAAACAAACTGTGTAGGTTCCCATAAACCTGACTAAAATAGGAAACCTATTGGCACCTCTTGGTGCCATAATAAAACCAAATAAATTTCAAGTGGCTTTCATAAAACTTCAATAAAACTTAATGAAGCAGGATGGTGTTAGTAATGTTACTTGGGTTGGATGGTCCATCCTCACATGGCAGTAGATTAGACCTCACACTTTGTTCGAATTCATTATCGTTGGATTGCACATGGAATGTGATTAGAGATCCCCACGGTTGTGATCAAAATCTATGAGAAAATATGAAAAGCAAGTCGTGGAAGAATTGGCCAACTGCTGTACCGGTGCGCAGATACTACGAGGAAAACCTGTCACCAGAAAGGTTAGAGCGCTACAAATTAGGTTTTGGAGTCGTATAATTAGGATGGAGGATAATCATCTACTCAAGTTAGCCGCTAGATACAAAAAAGGGTACAGAAAAATAGGAAGACCATCGTTTACTTGGCTTGATGTTATTCGACAAAATGTAGAAAGGTTCGCAAATCTGAGTTTGGAGGAATGGGAAGAGTTGGCAAGAGACAGAGAAAAGGTAGCAAGCAAAATAGAAGAAATACATAATATAGTGGAATCAGCGGTTTCAGATGATTAGAGAGACTAGAAGTTATGCCTTCAGCATAGTTACATTTTGCAGCATTGTATAGGCTCATGTTGGCTCAGAATGAATAAGAATAAATGCGAGAGATATTTTTCTAAAATGTCTATTGGAGAATGAGAAGGTAAGCCACAGTGTGTATATTTGTTTTCATTTTCTTGTATTTCATCATATCAATTAAAATATGCCCTATTTTGTCGAATAGAGCTTCTCTTAATCTACCGTTTTGATTCATATGCCGGACAGCTTTGAATTCCAAACATTTATTTTCGAATGGAAACTTTTTTCAATTTCACTTGAAATCTTGTTATAGTTCCTATAGTCCCAAATTTGTTGATCAACACGCTTAAGTGTCCGGAATGTGAATTAGAATGGTACCCTTGGATAGTATGGGTTCCCTGCATCTTTACTAGTAGATGTTGTACTAACAATTGTAAGGACGTGGCCAGGTGTACCATAGTGTGCTAGCAGTTTTATATATTGTAGGGAAAAGTATTAGTCCCAAATACCTTTTCACGACACTACATTGTAGATTACTCCTAAAAAATATTACTGAACATTATATTATTAATAATTGAGTATTGCATAGCCATCTACGATTTGTACAATCACATATGCTATGCTATGCTAAGTGTATGTACACTAACAAAATTTGACATTGCGAAGCTTCCCAGTTGCCAGGTATTGAGGATTTAGTCAACCATCAAATAATGTATTACTTAGCTAATTTATAAGTTTTATACTCAAGTAGGATTGATAGTTTTATAATATATATTTTCCTATTTCCTGTATGCATGTAAATTACTATGGATAAATTAACTTTCAGTGCACTGCCTATTTGCTCTTTTAACGACCCTTTTGATAAAATACTGTGTAGCTGTCTCTATAGGGAACAAAACTTATTCAAAGAGTGATGTTCAGAATTGAATTGTAGTTTTTGAAATAGTTCATATGATTAGTTAAATGTTTCTAACGAAGAATGATTACCTGAATGATTATATTATACCAATGAAATAAAAAACGGTTTCATCTAGTAATCCTCATACAATATTAAAACTGTTCGTGAAAAGACCGTTTGAATTAAATTCTAGAACCTAGAACTGGAACCTAGTTAAAATTGTGTAAATACAATGACTGCAAATTGCATTATTTTCATCAGTTTGCTAATCAAAAAGTCTATTGGAATAAAATATCAGCATGTCATATCATTCTCAGCAGCTGTTTCACGCAATACGTATCATTAGGTCCTACATGCGAGCTTTCCATATTAACTAGCTAATAAGAACACATTGAGCGGAATACACCAACCCACATTCTCGGTAGGACAAGAAGCGATGTTTCGTTCTGGCCGCACTCTCCAGCTTTTTAAATTTGGTCAAAAGTAGTTCGAAATTGTAGCCCTACTTTTGGGAGACACATAAAACCTTCTTCTGCTCATTTGCTTCCAAGCAGCAACTTGGCCGGTAGCAGCGATTGCACTTCCGTCCGACTATGAAAACCAGATAGCCTCCCAGGCAGCCGGCGGTACATCCTCGCACTTTTTCACTGTGTTTTCCTACGATTTTCATGCTACCTTCCGGTAGAGTTGTATTCGCTCTATAGCACCTGCAATTTTTCGCAGCAGAAGTTCACTCACTACCGTCTAATCTCTACTCACTAGCCTAATTACTAGCCTTCCCAAATAACGCAGACAACTCATTTTTGGCAGTTAAAATCCATACAAATTTATTTAAAATTCAAGGAAAAAACGCTGCTGAAAAATCAACAGGTTTTCAGATTTTCAGCGCGGTTTACTTCGATCTGTCGAACGGCAATCATGAATCTGAGAACAAGCAAAAATCCATAGTGAACTAAATCACGTAAAGACTATAACGCGCAAAAATTGGTCGACAAAAGAAATCGTTTCTTTCAGTCAAATTCATAAGTTCAATTCATATATTTAAAAGAAAAAATGTTTGTTTATTCTTTTGGTTTGTCAAATCCGAACTGCCGTGCCTTTTACTTAACCCCTTCCATTAAATTTTGCACAGTAGTCTCATCGATCTTATTCGCAGTTAGATTGAAACTGCTGCTCGTTTTCCATGGATTTATTAGTTTTTTTTTTTTTTTTTTTTGAGATTCCATTTGACCTAGGTCCAATACCGTTTGATAGGACGGAGTTCTGGGCTGTTGGGAGGGCTGTGGTCTTTGGGTACCACAACCACGTTATTCGCATCGTACCACTCGATTGCCTTTTTCCCATAGTGGCATATTATGTTGCTTTGAAATGGTAGTAGCCGCTTTTCCATGCACTCCTGGACGTAGATCTCTTGATTGATGGTTACCGTAGTGATGAAAATGCCGCTTTTTGGACCACACGTGCATATGGCCTGCCAGACGAGGTATTTTTTCGGGAACCTTGATAGTTTGATGGTTTTGAAATTTTTGGGCACCTTCCCTTTTCCGAATGCGGTTTAAAACTCTTGTCCCGGAAGCTGCTTGAAATCCGCATTCACATAAGTTTCGTCATCCATGTTTTGGCGTGTTTTGTTTGAAATCTCCAAGGCCTTCACCTTCTTAAACGTCGACAACCCGGCTCGTTTCTTGGCCCTTGACAGTAGTATGGGAGACATTGAGCTTGTCAGTGACGTCCCGGATGGAGAGGTATATTCCGCTTTTATTTCGCCGCCACTTTCTTCGTGGTCGCTACCACGTCCGGATTACGATTGCCGCCGCTTCCAGGCTTCCTGGCGGTTGACAGACGCTCCCCGAACACTTTTCAAACGTTTGTCACGGTTGGGCCTCATCCAGCAATTTTGCCAACTTGGCGTGCGAGAACGTCGGATTATCTTGCTGCGCGAGCAAAATTTTGACACGCTGCTCCTCTTGCTTGGACGTTATTTTGAAAACTGGAGAGCAAACGGTGAAAACTCATCATAGCAACCATTGTATATACCTACACTCAACTTCCAAATGCAGCATTTCAGGTTTGTTTTTTCAATGCATTTTTAACAGAATTACACCAATTTGAAGTTGACCCATTTTTGCCCGTTCCAGACTTTAATCGTGAACTTATTTTTCGTTTTATGGTAAAAAATCCTGAAAACATAAACTGGTTCACGGTCGGTGTTTACTTTTGAGAAGGCTTTCTGTGTGTAGACTCTAAAAGGCAATCTCAAATTGACAATTGACTTGATTCACACATTCCAAGCACCGAACGATAATTTACGTACGCTTTTTATACCTTGTACCTACCGGAATGCTCCCGGCATTCACAAACATGATTCATCTATCACCAAACTTCTGTTGCCGGCCGATTGTAATCTGATACCAAAGCCACTTTTTCATCTTTCAAAAGGTATCAGAGAGGTTTATTGGATACCCAGCATGAGTTTGTTTCCATTTCATCACCTCCAACCGGCCCAACATCTCGCGCATGCCCAATGCATTGTCCCAACTACTCCAGCAAGCCACACCAGCCGAGGTGATTGATCGACGCACTGTACATCGGTGATCTTCGAATGATCGTTCAGTACTGTACAGCTCCTAACACCTGAACGGTGGTATATCTGTTTTCTCAAATCTTCTTCCACCAAAATTGACGGCGATGTACGGCTTCATCTCCCTCATGGGCCGCGAGGCTCTGCGGGTAAAGACAAATGTGTTAAATTTTTTATTAGTTTAGCTTTAACGAGAATTCACCGAGCAGTTAAGACATTGAACCACCTTTTCGTTAGCCATCAGTGCAGAAATCAATCAAGAAACCTTTGATGGAACCATAAATCATGTAGTTTGAGCTTGAGCATCAAATTCTCAACCAAAAAGTGTTCAAAGAACGAATTGAAAATTGAAAAGTGCCAGGGCAAAAATTCAATTTACCCGCAGTCATTTCAGCAACACCTAATTAAATTCAATCGGGTTGAACAAAGTTGCTTGACCCTGGAAGAGTGTCAGTATGCGATCACTCGTGACAAGCCCCGCCGGAGTGTTGCTGGTTCTTGGGTGCTTCTGGGTGGGGTTCATTTTTTATACGTCAAGCGAATACGGAGGGCGTGTACGTGGAATTATTATATTTCTAAGTACATTCATATGGGTATGGGTAGTTACGAGCGAGAGATTTGTCTCGGCAAGATTAATATCGCACCTTCATGCGATCATAGGGCGAAAATGTCAGTGAGTCGGACGGGGTGGCACGCGTCGTCAGTGGTTCTATTTACGCCTACCGACTCTCTAGTGGTGATCAATAATGATATCGAGTGAGGTAGATCACTGGTTTTGTTCCTTCTTGCGGGTTTGCAACACACCTCTTGTTCATTGGCGGCAGGAGCGTTGAATCCATTTGGTCTCGCTCGGGGGTAAAGCTTGCTCAAATCGATTGTGTTATTGTGACCTTTTCAGCGGAATTTCCGCATGTGGCGTAAATTGTACTTTTATGAGTTTCAGTTAATGGGATTGTGGAATTGGCATCATGTCGCGAATCAATTTTGACCTTAACTTGTGGTAATGGATTCACGGTTATTGTTTTACTACGAATTTGTTCACAACATATTTACAAATCGCTAGTTTACTTTCTGTTACCAGATGTAAGAGTTGTTTAGTAATCAAATATTCTTGATAATTTTCTGATACTAAACTATTAAAGTTTTTTCTTCTAAATTCTACAATCTTAGAACGGTGAAATATGTCGAAATAGCAAACTAATGGAAACCGTTTAAATTTTTTATTTTTTATTTTATCATTAGGTAAGGTGTACAACTAGAAAACAAATATTTAACTGGAATCATATACTTTTGTTAACTTTTTATAAACTTTTTATTTGGCGTCAATCATGCGCTCAATAACATCGTTTATACATGATAGAATTGCAAACTCACGTCTTTTGTCAAGACCATCTATTTTAATTAACATACATCGAGATTCATAAGAAGGTAACCAAAAAGAGTTCCATCCTAACTTACGCAAAGCATACAATAAAAACTGTTTCTGTACTTACTCAATACGGTCCTTATGTGTATTCTGATATGGATCCCAAACCACGCTGCAGTATTCAAGAAGGTGCCTAGCATATATTACACACAAAGTTTTTTATTGTATAGGGATCATTGAAATGCAAACTAAACGTTTTGATGAATCCGAGCATATTAAGGAGTGTATCGAAAATAAGCTATCCACAAACTTTCTTTCAAATTATGTTGAAAACCGATATTTTATTCATACAAAAAATTGATCCTTTATTGTACGAGGTTAAACTTGAACATAATGAAGACCGGATGAAATTTAAGTTATTCCTTCACGAATTTTCGAACTTTGGATCGAATGCTCTTCATCAAGTTCCGGACAAGTGTTGAATCGCATTTTTTGGACGCTTGAGCCCAAATTTTTTTGAACTCCTGCATGTTCCCAGCTGCCTCACCAGTCTTCTTGAAGACCCTCTTCACGATTGCCCAGTAACGTTCGATGGGTCGAAGCTGAGGGCAATTTGGTGGATTGATATTTTTCTCAACGAAATCTATACCCTTTTCCGCAAGCCAATTGAGAATGGTTTTGGCATAGTGAGCCTACGCTAAATCCTGCCAAAACAGTGGAGGTGTACTATGCTTCTTATATAAAGGCAACAATCTCTTCTGGAGACACTCAGATCGATAGATTTCCGCATTTATAGTTCCGGTAGTGTAAAAAATGGTTGACTTCAAACCACAGGAACATATTGCTTGCCATACCAGTACCTTTCGAACGAATTTCTCCACTTGAATCGACCTGTCCGCATCGCTCACATCCTCCCCAACGACGGCAGTAAAGTATTGTGGACCTGGAAGGGTTTTTGAGTCCTCCTTTACATAGGTCTCATCGTCCATCAAAACGCATGCATCCGGACGCTGCAAGAGACGCGAATACAATTTCCGGGCCCTTGTTGCTGCTCGCTTCTTCTGTTCTGCACTTTGTTTCGAGATTTTCTGCTTCTTGTAGGTCTTCAGGTGGTTTCACCTTTTAATACACTGGATCATTCCGACACTCGTTCCTGCTTTTTTGGCCAAATCACGTATTGACATTGATTTGTTCTTCATGATTAGAGATACCACTTTCTGCTCCAGTTTCGGGTTGGAAGAACCGGGTTTTCTGCCTCTTCCTGGTATCTCATCCAAAGAATAGTGCTCCTCAAACTTATTAATGATGGTTTTAACACTCGCATGATGAATTCCAAACCGCTTCGCCAATTTTCGCATAGTAATACCCTTCTCACCTAGCCATGTGTCCAGAACCTCAATTTTCACTTTCTTTTCAATACGCGACATTTTGAAAACACAGAATTTGAACCGCACAAACAAGTAAACAAAAGAAAGCTGACAGTCAAACGCACAGCATGCAGTGTTCAGAGCATAAAAAACCATCACAAACACATGCGTACAACGCAAATGTATGTGGATAGCTTATATTCGATACACTCCTTACTTGCCTTGTAAATTATATTGTTATAGAGTTCTACAAAAGTGAGCTCGGAATCAAGAATGACTCCCAAATCTCTAACTTGATTGCATCTTTCTACAGTTTGTTGACCTATAGTGATGGTGTCTTGCCTTACATTGCGCTTTTTAGTGAATGAGACTGAGATGCACTTTTTTACGTTAATCTCTTGCAAGCTTTTTGTACACCAAATATGGAAATTATTAACTTCTCTTTGGAAGACTTCAATGTCAGATGATTTACGTATTTCCATGAAAAGTTTCATGTCGTCTGCATATGTCAAAACATTTATATGGCGTAAAATATATTCAACATCATTGACAAACAAAATAAATAGTAAAGGATCCAGATGGGAACCCTATGGTACTCCCGTTGTAACATTCACAACCGATGATAGCTTTCCTTCAAATCTTACTCGTTGTGTTCTTCCACGCAAGTATGACTGAACCCATATTAATAAATTGTGATTGAAACCTATCTTAGACAAATTGTAAAGCAACAAAGGAATATCGACTCTATCAAATGCTTTGCTTAAGTGAGTGTATAAGGTTTCAACATAATTACCTTCATCCATTGCATTAATTGAAAAATTTACAAAATTTATCAAATGTGTAGTAGTAGAGCGTCCTTTTATAAAGCCATGTTGCTTGGTAGAAATAGTAGTTTGGGAATACAAATAATATTGCAATCCCACAATAGTTTTTAACATCTGATTTTTTACCGCTTTTGAAGATCGGAACCAAGTACGATTCCTTCCAAATGAGGGGAAATATGCCAGTTTTTAGAGATGAATTAAACAACCAAAACAAAGGTTTCACTGATTCCTTTGATTATGTTTTCAAAAATACTGGCGGTAATTCGTCAGGACCAGCTGTTGGAAAATTTCTTAACTTCTTCTTATCTTTAACTAGGCTGAAAAACGATTTCGGGTCTGATTTGATATTAGTTTCAGTTGTTCTATTATACTCCTCATGTGCGATCTTCATTTCTAAAGTCAGTTGATCACAGATAGTTAAGTATATTGTGAGGTACGTATCATTTTTATCTTTTTTATAAGCTTTGTGCGCTTTTTGCTTCCTATTTTTGAGATTTATAATTTTCTTACTATACCACATCGGATTCTTATTAGGTTTTCTCCTATGTCTTTGCGGTACTGCAGTCTCTACTATATCGTAGATGTTTTGATAGAATACAAATACGGCCTGCTCTGTAGACAAATTGCGAATTAGGGATTGCCAATCAATTGAGTATAGTTTGTTTTTAATTAGATTGTAGTCTGCTTGTTTAAAATCAAAATAAATTTCAGATACATCGTTATCCAACATTGTGGCGTTGTCGTGACTGAAAATGGAACATTCAATAGCAGTATGAAAAGGTTCATTTTTCCAGAGAGGAGCTGGTGCCTTAATAACGCAGAAATCATCGGTCATAGTAGTGAACAATAAATCAAGGTAGCAATTGTTCTGATTTCGTACATGATTTATTTGATTCAGTCCAATCTCCGCACTTTTTTCAAAAAGAGTAAGAAGCGTTAAATTTTCTCCAATTATTGGTATTAAAAGAGATTCGTTTTGATCATCTACAATAAAATCAGTAGCATTTTGGTTAAAGTCACCATAAATGTGAATATTGACGTCAAACTTAAATTTTGACAAAATACTTTCAGCAATATTAAAAAAAAATTTGTATGAATCAATTTTTGCACTTTTTGGGGGAAAATCGACTGCTCCAAAAATATGAACTTGATTTTCGATCACAGATGTAACCCAGACATGGTCAAATTCCTTGTGTTTTTTTGAAGTGATTTCTTCTGATTCATAATCAGATGAAATTGCAATTAATACGCCATCGCCAGATTTCTTATTGGATAACGATTTATCTCGACCGTCTCTATATACATTAAACTTATCGGCAAAAACTTCAGAACTTTTAATGCTCGAATCCCAACTAGTCTCAGTTGGGAGCTAAAATAACAGAGTAGCTACAAGCAGCCACACGTCTAGAAATTTCATTAATCTTTAACGCACTTTTCATTCTATTAAAATTTTGAAAATATATTGTTATTTCATTACTTTCTTTACTGTTTTTAAAAGCACTCACGTGTTGAGACGAGTCGGTCTGATTGCGAACAGACGTCAGTATTATACTTTCCATTTTCTACTAGATTGTTGTCCTCCAAAAGGTCCGTCAATTCTTGGAAAAACACGAATGCCTACATTTACACACCTGACCAGGTGCAATTGAAGTTATTGGCACGGGTGAGTGCCCTGGAACGGATGTTATTGGAACATCTATATGAGGGTATTTAATATTTTTTTCTTTAAAATATTATTTCCAAAGTCTACACAGAAAAGATACATGAATTTTGACAGACGCGTAGCATTTCCTCTCGTTCAATTCAAAGCCGAAGCAAGCGTATGAAACCTTCCATAAAACTAATCTGTTTGAGACTGTATCTGCTTCAAATTTACATGAAATATCCCATGAACATATACCCCATATCTTGCATTTCATATGTGTACATTAGGTAACCCAGAAAATAAAATATTTCTTTCAAACTGTGTATTGGAAAACAGATGTAAACAAGTCATTTTTCTTTAATGCAGAAAAAATGTAATAAACGGCATTCTTGGACAACAATAAACAAAGACACTCCTGTGTTGAAGAAACTTTAATAAGATTAATCTTTTGAAATGTTAGGGTTTTCGTTTCCATCGCTATAACTCCTTTCCTTGCAACAGGGCTTGGCTTAAAGTTAGCTAACGACCACCTTTCACAGCAGATTGACGAGTCTAATCATAAACCTATTGAAACGCATTTGTTATGACGTTTTTCAATCAGCATCTTATTGATATTTCCCAAACAGGTATTGATCAGAACTGCATCACAAAATCCATTAGGCGTAATTCTGTCATAAACGAAAGATGCGCGCGCCAGAGAAGAAATCAATAAATCATTCCCAATCAACCTCGAAGTTCAACCGATCAAGTGCCATTATGTAAGCATCATTAGTGTTCTCTCTCTTTGAGTCTCTACTACAGCCACCCTTAAGTGCAGGTTACGATCGTCGACAAAACAACACCCTACGACTTTCGTGGTTTCCACTCTGGCTGCCCCTTCTGGTCGAAACCGATCATCTTCCATCATAAACAACTGCATTCATCAAGAAATCGAGGGAAGCTCACACGTGCCATTGTTTTCTGGAGAAAATATTACATCTGGTCCGCAGTGCAGCACGAACTGACAAACCAACGCCGCGTCGAAGCAGAAGGCTGGTATTATTCAAAATTTTAAGAAAAGAAATCTCTACACATTTACGTACGCTGCCACTGCTTGCTACCCTTTGCAACGTTTGATCATTAGGGTTTTTTTTTCCGTTGGTGAAACCGTGTGTTTTGAGAAGATGACTTTTAAATATTCAACCAGAAACAAAGCGGATTGGGTGTGAGACGGGAACAAGAAAAACGAATTTCCATCTTCAATTCTTTTTGGCTTTCGGTTTGGCCTTGGACTTCTTCGGTGGCGTAGGTATTAGGCAATTGGATCTATTTCCAACGACTTGTGAAGGGGTTATTGATGCTCATTGATGATTGATTACTTTATTCAACTGATGATGAAACGGCTGAACTGTTGCCCTCCGTAGCGATCGAAGTTCTCATGTAGAGAAAATAGATTCTTCCTTGAGGGCCGCCTTTAGAAAGACATCAAATTAAAAGTGACGAACCCGTTAGAATTCTGTTAAATGGAAACGTACTCACTTGGATGCATCCAACTTCACAGTTGCAATGTATGACTATAATTCTAAAATTCAGCACTGATATGGTAGGATCATCGTCTAACAGTATCTATTCACATTTATGAAAATTTAAACAACAACCTTCCCGTCGAGTCAGTGTCACCATGCGCCGCAGATGCAAGTCATCAAGCTGCATCACATCTCGCACGTGTTGTTGCCCGAAAGAGCAGCTTTCCAACTTAACAAATTATCGTCATCAATGGTTCGAACTCACCCGTCCAGTCACTTTTTCCCCCAGAAGGGGATGTAAGGGAAGCCATGAAAAGACTCGATCAAAGTGGACCGTCACGGGCAGTCAGTGCAGTTGGTGCAAGAAGTGGGACGACCAACGCTCTGGAGAAACATAACCAGAATCATCGCAATTAATGGGCACTCATCGGAAATAAATTAAGAAACTGCTATGTACACGCCATGCAATGCTATCGAGCGAATGTGCTGGGCACTGCGAAGCGGCTGCAAGTAATTGGAAGCTGTAGCCGTTTTGCTCGTGTTGGCCATGATGGCGGAAAGAGCGCGAAAAATTCTAGTTTTTCCTGCTACTCAAACTGGATGTTTAGTTTAAAAATGCACGGTTTTTTTTATCCGAATATTGAAAACATGGTTGGTTTTCAAGCGAATTAGTTTCGAAGTTTTCATCAACGTTATTGAAGAGTCGATCGAAGGGAGTATCTCCAATCAACTGCGTTTTTTATTATTTCCAAACTGAACGACAACACACGCAGCTCGTGCTAATTTCCCGTTGACTTTCTTTCCCGAAGCCTGTCCCGTGTCCAGAAATGTTTCTTAAGCCCGTTGGACCACTCTGCAGCATTGGCGAAGATCTTCCACACTATGACGTAGCATAAAAAATAAAACGAAAGAAAAAAGCAGGAACATCACAACACAACATTTTCTGTTTTCTTGAAGCCAAGTCCAAGTCCACACGAAACCGGTTATTAAATCGAAAGATTCGAAAAAGAAGTAAGCTTCACCACTCCTGCGGGTTTTCTCCACCCTGCCTTGGCCACATCCACGCCACGGTTATGGGGGAAAAAAGATAAACATGTTCGTTTGGATGCTGGAGTTGGCGCGCTTTTGACGTTGGTTATTTTATTTTTTACTTATAAACGCTTACTTCGCGGGTTCATTTATTATCACGCTATGGACGGACCCTGCGATTATGAATGCTGGACCGGCTTGGCTTGAGGATTGGTTGAGGATAATTACATGTACCACGGAATCGCCATAGAATGGTTTTATCTAGGCTATTATCGATGGAGAATCTTATGCTTTCAGAACTAAGTTGAATGAGACTGTTTCGTTTATAGAATTCATGGTTGAGAACATCTTGGGCTCTTTAGATTGAATGATATTTTTGTCCAGAAGCTGTATGGAACACGTGCTGTTTGGGGTAATTGATCTGCTGATGTTGTCTATTTCCAAGCTTTTTCTTGGGTTCTAATTCTGCCTTAAGATGGAGTTCGAAAATGGTTTCAAATATCGGTTTATGATTGTGTGGCTTGACGTAGGCAGCTTACTATTTACCTTCTCTAGTTTGAAATGTTATTTCCAGGGTTGTATTGAGCTTTATTAAACTTGTTAAGCTTGTCTATATTGAGTTATTATTAGTCTCATACATTAAACAACAAATTTTCAGGATCATTGGTTGAGATTTAATTTTTTGCCAGCTGGTCAAATGTGGCTGTGTCAGCTAATTTTATCAATTTCTATGCGCAGGTGCTACAAACATTTGGTGCACTTTAAATATTTGTTGCTCTTTCAATTTCAATCCAATTTAAGCAAAACAAATTTAATTTTGAAGGAAAATAAATTTATTTTTATCCAGAAAATATTTTTTTTAAATTCTTCTAAATTTTGAACACAAGGTCGATAAATGTGGTAGGTGATCTGAAAAAACAAACTTTTTTTTTACAATCGTACACTGTACAATCTGCTGAAACAGTTCAGAAGGACCGCATGGTATACATTCTTTAGTAAATTTTCTGCTCTTTCCAATTTTCATGGTCTCGTTTTTCCCCTCGTTGCCCCAAGCAACATTTTGTTTTTTTTTTTTGCATGCCCAAGTAACAATTTTAGTTTTCTTCCAGCCGAATAGCACTCCTCCCGGCTTTGTTGATATAACTACATTCAAAACTGTTTTGTCTACCAACACCTCCTCTATGCTTCTTTAAAGCCAAAATTTGTACAAAATAGCCCACTCTATAGACGGTTGTGAAAATAAGTTAATAAAACCTTTATAAGAACATAAAGATTTTGAAAATGTTCTAGTAAAAGATGTTATGACCACTTGAGAACCTTATTAAAACCTTTTGGCTGCCATTAAAACCAGAATGTGGCCAAATGGCCACAGCTGTCAAACTTCACTGTGAAATTGAGGTTGGTTTTGTTGTTCTGCTTTGTTCGATTCTCTGCTCTTCTGATTCATTTAGCAGTAAAAAAAAGGTCTAGTGTTGCGGGAAATTTTGTTTGATAGCAAAATATCCAAAACAAATTGTGTTTTCTACAGCGTATTATGCCCCAAATTATATGCGCAATTATTTTTATGGTGAATATTGGCACGATAAGAGCCGAAAATTAATGCGCCTCGGAAATTATGGGAATTTACAACAACATAACTCAAATTAAAACAAATGTATTCGATAAATTAATCGTGAATTTCTTGAAAAATTGATGTAGTTGGATGAGATTATCTAAAAGAATGCCGAAATTAGTCTCTGATAAACTGTAGATTTTCATACCATTGAAACTTTGAAGCATTTTATTCTTCCACATTTCAATTATTTCTTATATTTCAATATGGCGATAGGAAAATAATCACAGTTTTGCCATAAAGCAAATTTTTTTTCGCAATTCACTTATAAAACTATTTGGTCTTTTGGTGACTTCCTCCAATGCCTATTTGCCGTTTAATGCATTTACTGGAAGCAAAATGGTTTTAAAATGCTTTTTCAACTGACCATAATAAGATAAAATCAATGAGTCCTAAGGCGGCATTTCAAAACAGCATTTTACGAGTTCATAAAGTCGAAATAAAACCTTTGATAGGAGTAAAAGGAATTTGAGAAACAAGGTTTTAAGATTGTTGTAAACAAGCTGTGTGGGTTCTCATAAACCTGACTAAAATATGAAACCTATTGGCACCTCTTGGTGCCATAATAAAACCAAATTGATTTCAAGTGGCTTTCATACAACTTTAAAGAAACTTAATGAAGCAGGATGGTGTTAGCAATGTTACTTGGGTGGTGATACTTTCTTTTAATGGAAGCACAGATTGTTGATGGCTGTTCAAGAAGTTGTAAGTAGTAGATCATTGATGGTGGTTGCTCCAGGGGAAGGGGTTTTTGAGGGGTCAGTTTTCTCCAGGTAAAGCAATAAAGTAATACTATACAATCATAAACTATACTATACTATTTACTTAAAGGTATAAAAAAATCATTACAACATATATTTACTTTCTTATTTCCTTCATAAACACCATCATCGTAAATTAATAAGTTCTGCACTGCAATCGGAAAAGAGTTTTTCGGTTTCGGCTTGTTGTTCCTGAAGCTGGAAACAATTGGATCCGATGCAACCAATAATCCACGCAACATGACACCAATTGTCCGTTCACGAGATCTTTTCCAGGCATGACTTTCACGCGTCCTTCGGAGCTCCTTGTTCATGCTTTCTTGGGCTTCTTCCGAAAGCTTGCCGATGGGAATGGAAGATTGATCAATTATCTCGCATCCATGAATTAATAACTTGTGTACCGTAGTTAGCATGTGATACCAAAAATACAGTTTCACGTAGTAGTAAGTGGATTCTGCGACATATGCTTTGAATTTCGAAGCATCAATCTTCTCTCGAAATCGTTGTATCAGCTCGAGTCCGGTGATCTCCGAAGAAATGGCAAAAAACGCCTTGCCGTATTACCGTTGTTACTGGTACTGAATCCTGATCGCGGTTTATCGATGTGTAGGCCCAGTTTGATAAAAAAAATCGTTTTGAATCTCGTTTTTGGTGCTGTTAAATTGCTCAATATGAGCTGTTTTAACCCATTTGCAGAACCAAGCCTGTATGAAATATGCAACAGGCACTGAAAGCATCTTATCCAGCAGTGTAGACTACTCATCCCAAAATCCAGGAAATCTCTGTTTACCGGTTTTTGTAGCACATCTTTAAACTCTGCCGATGTTGGCTCACACAGATAACACCTTTGAGCGGAGGTTGTGCGAGTTATAGAGTTTAAAGTTTTGCCATCAACTATACTCATTATAGGCTCAAATGTAACATTTAGATGTATCCCATTAACATTCAAAATAAACGTATGCAACTTAGTAATTTCTGTACACAAACGGTCATATTCTTGACGTGTTGTATCAGCAGTTTCTTTAACGAACTGTATGAGAACTGTCAAATAATAATTTTATCTTGAAACAGTTTTAGTGGTACAAGTAATGTAAGAATTACATTTGCGTCCGAGCTATCAAATTTTTTGAATTTTTAATTGGACTCATTCAATGTTGTTCCATCCATACCCCTTTTAAAAACAAGGCGCAAATCTTTATGAGTCAAATTAATAGAATTCAAATCGAAAAGATTTACTTATCTTGACACAGTATGATTCAGAAGCTCTTGAAAGTCAATTTTGTAATGACCTTCTGAGATTTCAAAGTAATTATCTGAAGGATAACACCTTTTTTTTAGCGTCAGAGAGTGAGTCATATGGTGGATAGATGCTTTTTGCAGGCTCTCTCACGATGTTGTAGCTACGCTTAGATAGCTTTGCATAAAAAAAAACGGCCAAGGCTTGTTCTTCAGATAGTTTTTGCGTAGTTACACCCGTCTTCAGGATATTTGCCATTTCCTTCTGACCCTCAGCACGCAAAACTACTTCGGTAGCAAACTGCAATTCACCTAAGATAAGAAGAAGATCAATATTTAAATTTATTAGAGAAATCTTCAACGACGTATGAGTGAAAATATCGTACTAGACGTACGACGCAAATTTTCAGTTTTGACACGCTTGCTCCGGTTGCAGCAATCGTCGAACTCTTTTGAAGGTCAGCCTCCTTTATGAACATTATCTCCTGATGTTGATGAGCAAGGTACAGAAAGTACAAGAAAATCCTCGAGCCATTCAGCATTAGCTTTAAAAAACCGTCCCTTCATCCGTTTCGCAATATTCCATCGGCGCAAGAACTCTCGAAAGAAGCTTGAAATTTGTTTCTCACCTTCTTCATCGATGCATCCTACATTTGTTGCAATGTAGTTTCCAATAGCAGCTCGTTTATCATCCGAATGAGTGATAGTAAGCACAGGTTCCAACATTTTTTCTTTTTAAGAAAATTTCTAATTGAATTAAAAAAACGAAATATTAAGACGTAAACAATGGTTTTGGTTTAAAAATCAGTAAATTACCATTTGTTTTCGAGCACATTTTACGGTTGATTTCCGCCGGATACTACTTTTACCTACTTTACAGCTCAACGCAAGTATTCAATTGACGTTAGAACAAACTCTTATTATTCTCTTCATGCGTTTTTGACGTTTAACCCTCATTTAATTTTTGAATAGGGCCTATGTTCATTCGTCGATCAAAGCAATCGATTAACTATATTCCTTCCTACTGCAACATGAGAGGTGGTCTTCCTTCGAAAGGGAAGTAAAGCCGTTAGTCCAAGTGATGAACGAGCCAAAGGCTGAAAATCACTATAATACAGAGAAAAAAAAACAGGAGTGGTGAAATCGCAATGTTCATACATGCAATCAAGAGTTTGATTTCCCTTTAGTTGACACTTTTTCAGTTGAAATCTGAAGTCCTTTGAGAATAAGTCCTATATGCATTCATCGATCGATGAATCGATCAAATTTATTCGCTTGCTACCGTAAACTAAGCACAATCAAAAGGTTAAGGCTTGAACTTTACATTTCATAAACATTGCGATTCCACTGCTCAGGTCATGTTAGGAAGCGAATAAAGTTAATAGATTTTTTTTATCAAATAATGGAAATAGGACCTATTCAAAAACTAATCGAGATATAGTAGCGTGCAGCATTGCGAAGTGATTGCAAAAAATCGATCTAGCAGAATTGAATTGAATCTATCTTTTTGAATTGATTTTTTGTTGCGTCGGAAAATCAGGATGAATATTCTTCAAAGTGGATTCATAAACTGAACAATCAGCAAGAATAGAAAAAAATCTCAACATAAAGATCAACTAATCGAGTGAAAATAATCGATTTCTCGATTTTCGATTCCGATTGCTCCATTCCTGATACACAGAGATAAACTTATGTTCATTTACTTCATCCATATATCACGTGGACAGTTAAGGGGGAGGGAAAGGTTGTCAAATGACCTCGATCCATTCAATTTTTTGAGATTTATGGAGAGGGTGGGAGATCCAAAATTGCTCAAAATCTGTCTACGTGGTATCTGAATATCCCCTTGATTCCTGCACTTTTTTTTAATTTTCTGTATGGAAATGAGTGAAGAAAAATCTTCCCATAAATAAAAATAAGAATGAATTGAGAGCACTGTAGGAGGATAGTTACTCATTTTAAGTGAATTTCAACACCAGAAATTAACTCAGCACCCCAAAATTAACTAAATGTGTGATTTTGAGTCAGTTAAAGCAACATTTTAGGTTTTGTCCGACTTTTGTACAGAGAGCCGCCACTGAGGCAGATTTGTCGGGTTGTGGTTTTTGGGAAAAAAATAGGTATGCATATTCAGAAATGATTGTAATTATTTTTTCCTGCCAAAACACGTATTTTCCGAGTAACACATCTTCATGATTTGATGTTGAGTAAGTTTCTATGTAACAAAATTCAGTCGTATTAAAGTATTTTCAACCGTTATGTTAAAACATGTGTGTTGCTTGGGTTTTTATCTGCATGATGTTTTTGTCGAAACGGGATCAAAATTTTCTTCAAACATTCGTTCTGGTACACATCTTGATTGATAGCCAAACCAGAGGGCTTGAACCATGGCTTAAAAATATCTCTCTCAGAAAGGGCATGCATCATTTTCTGTTCAAACTTATGTTTGAACTTATATTTTATGTTCAAAGATGCAGAGCTGTCCTTGAAATAGTATCGATCGTTTCCGGGAATGTAAGTCTTCGAAAAGGGAAGCAACTTTCGTTGTCCACAGCAAAACATTATCCGGAATCTTTTTTTTATTAATAAAAACCTGATAAATGTGTATTTCGGGGCACTTGTCTTCTTTCGGCAATTAATTCCGACTCTTTTTAATGTTTTGCAGATGAACTGGTCAGAACAGTTGAACTTTATGGCGGCATTCTGTTGGCTCGGTGAATCCTTGTTGTTGGAAATGCAACATTTTCGCTTTTAAAATGTTGTAACGTATTATTTTGCCAAAGTTTCGGTGCATTTCGTAGAACTGTATAATTCGCTCACGAAATGCTTCTTCTTTCGACGGAATTTTGAGCAAATTTGAGCAAGTATAAACAAAACAAAAAATACTACCAGAAAGAGGAAAGAGAGAGCTAACACATAGACACTCTCATTTCTCTCTGAGCTCGTTTGTTACTGAGCATACACGGCCAGCCATGTCAACTCAATTTTGAGTCGTTTTTGACTCACTTTCGTCATTAGTGGAGTCACTCAAATTTGAATCAATGTAACTGGGATTGACAAGCCGACAAATCAAAAACATCCATCTGATTTGAGCCGATGTTTTTGATTTGTCGACTTGACAATACCAGCTACATTTACTCAAATTTGAGTTACTTCACTAATGACGAAAGTGAGTCAAAAACGACTCAACATTGAGTCGACATGGCTGGCCGTGTAGGAACCTCGAAAAAATTTCAATTTTCAATTTTATTGCCACCCGTTAAATTTTGGTTGATACTTATCTTATAAAATATACAATAGTCGTAAACAAACATTCCCCTAGCAAAGTAAAATAACAAACTGATATCACACACACACATTTTAATAGAAACAAGTAAAAAGCTAATCTAGTCCACGTAAATGAAATGCCAGATTTGGCATAATTTCGTGGGCTATTTCATGTCAATTTATGCCGGGTCATTCCACACGAAATGTCCACACCGCATGTATTCGACTTTCACCAATTCGCACCAAACCTGGAGAATTTCTCCATCTACCACCCTTATGTAAAAATCCCACTTTTTGTGCCAATTCGGGGAACGGGGGATTAAGTTTTAAAAAAAAAGCCTTTTTTGCAATTGCTTGCATCTCGAAACTGCTTATGTCAGATTTCTCATTAATTTTTTTTTTTAATATTCACTAAGTTGATGATTGTTGATGCAACGGCACATAACTTTATATCTGGACACGATCTGTTGAATGCTTTTTAAAGTAAATTACCAAACATGCTTTGTTGCATTCTAATAATAAATTTGCATTTTTCGTTATATGTCATATGTTCAATGCCATCGTCAATTCAAAGTATTCTGAGCCGTTCTAGAGTTACAGCATTTTGAAACAAGGAAGACTTTATGTATCAATTACTATCTTATGCCAATATCTACGCAACTATAATGCTTAAAAACTATCGGTTAGATGCTTTTTTATGAAATCATGAAGTTTGAGGTGTCACAAGCCATGTTTTGGTACCGTTTAAAATCTGGCCATTTTCCCGGTGGAACCCGGTTCTCGGAAGGCTACCAGAAGTGGCCACAATGGCGGAATACTTCCAAAATGACCACCAATGGTCTTGTTTTGCAGAATCATGAAGTTTGAGGTGTCGCAAGCCATGTTTTGGTACCATTTTTTTTTATCCTGGTCAGTGTTTCGGGAAGGGTACTTACCCCACGGTTCCCCTGAATATATCCGGAACTACGTGAAATTCCGGAATGTCCGATACCATATCAAAAACTAGGACTATAATTTGTGATCGTTTGCAAAAGGTTGCATCCAATTTGGTTAAGATTTCGCAGAATGACAGGCAAATGAAAATCCAGAATTTTGCTAAAAGAGGGGTCAGATATGTAGGTGTAAACCAATTATCTTGAAATTTTGAAAAGTATCAAATAAAACATCTTTGCCTAGTTTTTCAACTGCATTCAACCTGCGCTCCCTTTCTTTTCTCTAAAGACCCTTCATGAAATATTGGACAACATTAGAACCGACAAGTCTTATGATATTTGAGTAATTAATTCCTGCTTCATTACTGCCCAATACTTTTCGATTAGTCTCAACTCTGGGTTGTTTGAAGAAATAAGATCCTTGGGTACGAAGTTGGTCTTATTTTACCTGTTTTCAGTAGTGGCATGACGCAAAGTAAGTCCAAAAACTGGTGGGCTCTTGTGCGACCTCAGCAACGAGAAGAGACGTACACTTGGCCATTCATGGTGGAAATCGCCACAAAAGGAGCACTTCGCAGCCCAAACGTACAAATCACTTGCCAAATCGTGTATTGCTAAAGAAAAACTGAGCAAAATTGCTTTAATTTCGGTCAAGTAAGAAAAAAATTTCGCATGTCTGAAAGTGTCATAATAATTATCTACTCACCCTTTACGTATATCGCCTCCATTTTATGCGATTTTCCGCTATCATATACGTTTTTGCACAGAAAAAAATTATGATTATTAACAGACGCGTAAAATTTCCCCTCGTTTAATTGCGAGCCAAATCAAGCGAAAACAACATAATTGTTTGCCATCTTTCATACAGCATACAACATTATTTGCAGTCTTCCATAGAACAGACCTGATTCCAGTGATATCTTGCTTATATTTACATAAAAAATCCCATTGATTTATGCCAAATCTAGCATTCCTTTTTTGTGCATTATATAACGCAGAAAATTAAATGTTTCTTTCAAACTGTGTGTGTTATCTGAGGTCATTCACCAATTCACAAAAAAACAGGTTTACAACTTTAGAATACGTGCTTCTAAGCCAACAAAGATGATATGAGTGTAGACTATATTAATTCGTTTACTTCCAATAAATGCAGTTGAAAAATAGTTTTCACTAAACAATAAGAACAAGAAAAAATACAGCAAAGGTTTCCTTAGCATCTTACGACGTTGAAAACACGCCAAAATAGGTCAACGGGGAATCAAAGTGGCAATGGGATCTTCACCCGTCTGGAAGCACTGTCTCACCACCGTTGAACTTTCCACTTCTCCACGGGCTGACTGCAGGAACAAACACGGAAAGGGGTCACATGTTCTATGTGGCTCAAAACAAAGAAAAACATGCCGCTGCGTCGTTGTCGATGTCCACGGTGACATAAAGATGTGGTAAACTGCATGCAACCCTTGCCCCCTTGTTGGGTGAAGACAGGCTAGACTCGGCGTTGGGCTGCCGAATCTTTTGTTTACATACGAACATGCATCCGTCAGCAGATTGTCAGCCCTCCAATGTAGGTTTGCTTTGCTCGTACTTATATTATGCTTGATTGGTTGAATTAGATCCAGTTAGAGGGGCAGGCATTATATTCTATAAAACTGCGGTATCAAAAATATTCTGAAAATAATTTAGAGTCTTATTGCGATTAATTTCAAAACTTTGATTGGTACTGCGAGTGTTGATAATATTATTGTACGACAGTCAATGGTCGTAAGCAATAAAATATATTGCAGAGGTATTGACAAGAATTTTAATATTGATTGTTGACAGTAATTTATTTATGCAATCAATTTGTGGGCAATTTATTTCGGAGCTCAAGAAGAAAAAACCTCAATATGATATCTGATTTCGGAGTTCGAGTGGTTTTAAAAACTGCTCAACTAAGTGGTTTATTATATTGTGTGATATTGAAAGATTAGTGCCCCTGTTATCATTCTCGGATACTTTTTTTTAAAGAACACATCTTCCTTAGTGTAAACATATTCACACCTTATTTTTGCAAAATCTTTAGCCGTTTTACTCCACCGCAAACCTCAAAATTCCAATCTCAATTGTCTCGATAACTTGACATTAAGAATCCGATAATATACATGAAAAAAAAACCGTAACATTCTCCAAGTTCATCTTCTAATGGTCTGATTCGAGCAAGACTGTGTACACAATCGAGTAAGAAATCAAGCTTAACGGTTGCCGTTAATGGCGACACGACTTCCAATCAGAAGCTGCATCTCAACTTGAACTTCGAGTTGGAATCACACAAGCAAAACAAACTACACTGACAATTTACGATTATGTTGATTTCTCAACTCCACGTTCTCCTCTGGAGCCACTTATTTTGTCTCTTGGTAGTGGTAAAGCTTTGTCTTCCACGGCTTACCGCTAGCTGGATGGTAGTTAGCGGCAGTTTTCAATCCGAAAGCTTTTTAGACCTTTTAAGAGGGTGATTTACTCCCCTTTCTGGGTGCTTAACAAGCGGTGGTGGCTTAGTGATGCTGCGAGCGCTCGAATTCGACGGCGACCGTGGAAAATGACGACGCGATGGGGGAAAAAACCGTCTACTCACGAAAACGTACAGATAAAGTGAGAGGCATAGGAACTATATTGGATCGAGCTGAGGGACTTGAGTGAGTCATAGAAGCGAGATTGTGCGCCTTGATTTTCGAGTGCTTGCCGGTCGTAGAGAGTCTAGTTACGGAGAAGGGTCAAGAGTTTGTACAATGCGAACGTCAATAGAGCCATGCAATCTTGCCATAAACGGTGCTGTAGCGGAAATTGTCCGACGGAAAACGTTTATTTGTTTGCAAACAAAGGTTAGGCGTGTCGCGTTGGAGGTACTGAACGAAGCATTTCTCATTCTGCAGCATGCAAGAGGGCACAGCGAATCAATTCAATTTGCTATAATTTTGCGATTTTTTTTTTTCATTCATTGTTGTTAAAAAAAGTTTTAACTATATTCCTAACAATCTGTGCACGTTCACGGATAAAAAATCCAACTGGGAAATTTCCGTGTTGCGAAGAGATTCACCCGAACTGGAGCAGGAATCGATGAACTGAAAAATAATGCGTAATATTTTTGCTTCACAATGCCAATAAAAATTAATTAAGGTTAAACGTCAACATCTCAAACGATTTTGACCAACTTGATTTCAAGCTGTAATTTGACGCAAAGCCAAATACATTTCGTCTGATGACTACAGTACTCGTTTTGTATATGGTAAAGCTCAATTCAAAGTAAATCTGGACGCACGGTTTTATACACCACCGCGTTCCTGGTGGTTGGAACGTTTGACAGGCATTTGTTGATGTTTCATAGACGAAGAATTGGTTTTTCTCGATTGATCGACGCATTTCGAAATTACGGATCATGAAACTTGAGAAAAGAAAATTAATTGTGCACAAACATCTAGAGAATCCTTCGTGGTCTGCCTCAAAAATAGCAAAAGTGTTAAAATTCCCAAAGTCAACGGTGTGTCTTGTAATCAAACGTTACAAGAATACTCTGAGTGTGGATAGAGCACAGCGCATCTATCATAAAAGTGGCACTAGGGACAAAGAGCTCAGGAGTAAGGTGTTGAGGTACGTGAAAGGCAACTCAGTTGTCTCCATACGTGATTACGGCAAAGAAATACGATTCCAACGTTTCCACCGTGCGTAACATCTTTTCAAGAGAATGATATGAGTCTTTTTGTGCCAGTAAACATCCGAATCACTCCCTGCAACCAAATTTAGTGGCCAAAAAGCGAGCACGATTACTATACGAACGAGTTTTGACGAAATTTGATGGCTGTATTTTAATGGATGACGAAACATATGTCAAAATGGATTATAAACAAATCTCCGGACGAAAATTTTACCTGGCAACTGGTCGTGGGGATGTCCCTTACAGGTATAAATTTGTTTTTAATGTTAAGTTTCCTCGGAAACTAATGATTTGGCAAGGAATCTGCAGTTGTGGCCTTAAAACCAAGGTTTTTATCACATCTCACATAATGACGTCGAAGGTTTACATTAAAGAGTGTCTGAAAAAGCGGATTTTACCCTTCATTCGGCAACACAAGACCACCGTCAGGTTTTGGTCGGATCTAGTCAGCTGCCACTACTCTAAGGAGGTACTAGAATGGTATGCTGCAAACAATGTTAATTTCGTCGCCAAAGAGATTAATCCTCCGAATTGCCCTGAGTTCACACCCATCAAAAATATTGGGCTGACGAAACGGGCATTGCAATGGCTATTTAGTTTTAAGATAGATTTATTTCCAGGCTATTAATAAGTTATTTACCAATATTTCACGGAGATTTTGGATAAGCTAACATCGCACAGCGTTTGCTCCTATCCTACTTGTTCATTATTGGGAATCAAAAATGCCGCCTGAAACGATGTCGATAGCCCATGGTATGGCAGATTTTTTCCCCGTTGTTATATGGGAAACTGTCGAAACTGCCAGCACTAACCTTAACTTTAGTGCACAACTTCAACTATCCAATACCTTATAAAAAAAATTCACTGTGGTATTTGTTAGCTGCTCTACACTCAAAAATACAATCAAGCATGTTTTCCTTAAACGAGTGCGAACTTTGGGGGATTAGAATATTAAATGAAGCGAACAACAACTTTTTTAAGTTGTGGCCCAGTAAGAATTGGAACATAGACTATTGCGCATATCTCGGATATTCATTAAGAAAATAGTGTTCTGTTTTAACTTAAATGTTCGACTTTATGTGAACTTTAGAGGGAAAACACAAAAACAAATTAATCATCTCGATTTCGAAGAAATTTGCAGACTTTTCCCGGATTACGTTTCATCAGCCGGCGCACATTATTCTCATCCATCGTTTTGGCAATCTTATTCCACTTGCTTCTCAATTCATTGATGCTTTTGAGGACACTGCCATTCTCCTTCAGCTTCCTTTTCATAATAGCCCAAAATCTCTCTTTCGGTCTGAGCTGGGGACAGTTTGGTGGGTTGAGCTCTTTCGATATAAACTGAATCCCGTTGGTTTCATACCACTGCAGCACTGTTTTACTGTAATGACAGCCTGCAAGATCTGGTCAAAACATGGCAGGTTCATTGTGGGATCTGATGAATGGCAATATTCGCTTTTGGAGACATTCCGTTCTGTATAGCTCTGAATTATATGCCTTATCAGTGAGGAAAACCTTGGTCTTCCTACCGCAGCTACAGATGCTTTGCCAAATCATGTATATACGTGCAAATTTATCTGCAAACACAAACTTGAATTTGGCAGGAACATCTCCCCGAGCCGTAGCCAAGTACATTTTTTGTCCCGGTAGCTGTTTGAAATCAGCCTTTACATAGGTTTCATCATCCATGAGGAGACAGCCATTGAATTTTGTCAAAACCTGATCATACAGTTTTCTGGCACGGATTCTGGCCACATTGTTCTGCTTTTGATCCCTATTTGGTTGTCTACAGGCACGGTAAGACTTGAAGCCTTCCCGGAGACGAATCCGTTGCACGGTACTGCGTATGGCGTGAAACTTTTTGGCCAAATCGCGGTCTGAGATGTTGGGGTTTGCCTTATGTTCTTGATGACTTTGTTCGGCAGTTGACAGTTGACAGTACCCGCCCGACGCTTGCTTTTAGGCCTGCGATCCGTCGACAAAGTTTCTCTGTACTTTTTCAAAACACGGCACACGGTTTTTCGGGGAAAACCCAACACTATAGCAAGTTTTGGCCCAGTCCACAAAGGGTTTTCCAAATGATTGCGCACAATTATTTTTCTTATTTCTTCTTCCATTTTGTATTTCTCTGAAACACGTTCGAACTGCAGCGCGAAAAAAACTTTTAATGTATATATTGTTATAGGGAACACATTCCAATATTAAATGGGCCACACTTTACAAGCTCCGCACTCCCTTGTAACAGAATATAACAACCGTCTCACGCACCCCCATCCCTAAGCGTAACAAACATCTTCTCATAAAATTAATGTCTTTATGACGGAAAATACAATCTAATCTAATACAAACGCAGCCAGTACGAGAAAGAATCCTGGAAATAATTGGATTAGATGACGCACAATCATTTTTTTGTCAATATTGATGCTTGCAGCCTATCAAAGACATGATACAAGCGTCAAAGCGGTCAGGCATACTGCGTTTCATTTACCGCAAAAGATAATTCTGTAAAATGAGTTGGATTCAAATAAATAGATTTGAACTACAACGCATTTTGTGAATCTACAGGGAAAGATGGATGCATGGACATACCGTACCATACGCTCCGAGATGAAAATAGTAAAAAAATATTGAAGTAAATCTTGAAAATGGTAATCATAATAAAAAAAAATTAAAATCAATATGCAATGTCATAAAGAACAGTGTATAAAATATAGTGAAGGGATATTATAATGTAAAATGATAATAATAATTACACATGTTTACAGATTGTTGTCTTGCTGCAATCGTAGAAGGGTTTGCGTATTTATTATGAACCTAAAAGTTTAGATAATGCTATGATAGCCACGAGAAAAAAATTAAAGATTATTCTACTAAATTTGGAAACTCAATGGAGGACCTGAAATTATGTATAAAGAATAGTATATCTAAAATGTCGAAATGTTGTTCCGTTCCCTTGCACCGCTAAACTCATTTGTGGTGGATCTCATAGGTTTAAATGATGACAGCCACTGGTTGATCACTGATCTTATCTCATCTAATCCAAAACGAACGCAGCAGAATTGAACAGCATTTTATTAAATGTGCATATAACTGTTTAAAATCCGTATCTTGAAAACTTAATATGATTAAATTAAATTCTATACAATGATATGATGAAAATAATATGGTTTAATTAAAAAACGTATGAAGTTTTCCTTTTTCTGAAAAGCCACAGATTATTCTTAAAGACATTCTTTAATTTTTTTCCCCTTACAATCTTCTAGTTACATTCCAAGGATAGTAGTGTAAGTGAGTAAGAGCTCGGTTTGATGATTTCTGAAAATAATGGCCCATCCAATCCCATACTGCTAAGGGTCGCATGCCAGTCTTCTATGAAAATCATAGTTGGAATTCAGAAGTGCAATTTATAGGTTCATGCTGAAATGAGAAACAAAGTGAGCCTTTAATTGATGTTCACCCTGATGCATCATCGCCAATTGCTTCTACTGCTTCACATTAGGAGATAAGAACTCTCCCACATCATCTTTATCATGATTCTTCTCTTTTTTACTTGACAGAAAAATTTTAAATACAACTAGAATATTTGCACTGTTACACAAAACAAACAGAACCTTCAAGACGAATGAACTGATTTAAACCAACAGCACAGAAGCTGTTGGGCCACTTACAAAGTGTGAGTGGCTGGTTAGCACTCCCACGGTGATTGGCCCAAAGTACCCAAAGCGGCACTAAATTGACAGGGTTGCCTGCGCCAAGGAAGCCCTTAGGTCTACCTTTATATTCAGCTTAAAATGTTACATAACTAGAACATGCATTACGGGAGCTGAAACTATTCGAGTCTCAAAAATATAAAAAGTAACTTAGCTGAATTCCACTTGATCCCGTATCCAGTCCAAGAAGTCCGAGTTAAGTTCTCACTATCCCTATCACAACTAATGCTCTTCCCACAATGCTGCTCTTGGTGTGACTTAGCACATGATTGGGTTAAAGACATGGATCAAAATTCACATTACACTTGCTAAAACTTATACTTTTAGAACATAAAAAAATCGGTGGAAAAATGACAAAAGAAAATTTTCGTGCCTCACTTCGAGCACCGCACACTACGATCTCTGTCTTTATGATAGAAAATACAAAACCAAAAACAACATTCTTTTTAATTATGTTGTGCGTAACTTCATCTCAAAAGACTCCCCCAGAAATTAAGCATAACAATTTATAACAAATACTAAACAGCCTCTCAAATTGTTGCTTTACGTAATATTTGAACAAACCCCTATGCCCAATTTGGCTTCTATTTGAATCAGTGAGTAGCGCCACAATCTTACATTTAAGTAGCGTTTTAATTTATTTCAGTAATTCAAATAAACGGTATGTACATATTTTCAGCTGTCAATGTTTTGGATCCACAATCTATTCTGAATAATTTTACTGTTGCATGAGGATGTTAAAGACAGGTTTAAGATTCATCTTGAGTGCAACATATTTACAAACAACTAGCATACACGCTATTTCCAAACAACCCGAAATTGAGTAAGTTTAACTTAATTCAGTAAAAAGTATGGCTACTCAAAAGTGAGTAAAGATAGTTCATAGTGGTAAGATGACAACAGTCGATATCTGTATTTTCCAGAAGTAAAATTTAAGTTGATCGAACAAAAATAGAACAAAAATGTGTTTGCTGTTCTGGTACAACGTTTAAACCGAATATGTGTGAAAAAACATCCTCAAAACTTTTTCAAGACCAGAAATGTTTGGTATTTCATCTTCACGACTTCTTTGTAACAAAGTTCTTATATTCTTGTCGAAGAAGATGTTTCTGGTCTTACTTGGGAGTGGAACCAATTGAGTGACATCAGTACTACTTTTTGCTAATTGCGGTTCACTCTCTGAGCTTCGATCAGCTCAACTTGTTGAAAATGTTTTGAAAACATTACTAATTAATTAGTGCGCAAAATTTAAATTATGTTGCTTTAAAATTGAAAATATCTTCTCCCCATCATGGGATCCCAGTAGTGAATAGTAATTTGTGCTTAACTGCCTGGCCAAATATGTTTAAGAGCGTTTTTTTGCTTTTCCTTATTTTCTTTATTTTCTGAAGGAAAGAAAACCCCACATCCAGGGAGCTTAAGTTTTTCATCAAAAATTGGTGTAAAACCTCCTCGCATTAGGTATAATTAGAAAACCATCCAAATGATACAATTAACTCTTTAAACTAACATAAAGCATTCTGATATTCTAAAAACAATCAAATAACTAGATTAACCTATCTAAGCAATTCAATAACCTACTTTTATTACAAGAACGAGACAACTGTTGAACGACAGCATATTCTTTGTCATTTGATTCTATAAGCATTATGAGTTCCTTTTCAATATGTTTTTTTAAAACACAATTTTCACAAACACTGGAAAACCAATAAGTTTTTCTAGTAGTTCTATTGCAAAGAATTTTTTCTATTATTGAGTCCTGTGACACAATTATTAAACTGTTAATCGTTCGAATGAAATTTTCATGGATGGTGCATATACATACATTTTATATTCCTGTACAATCAAGCAGAGTGCAATGTTGAGCTTTAATACATATTTAACATATTCAGAGATGATTATGACTTTCACTAGTTTAGTTCTAGATAAAAACAAATTGAAAAATAAAATCAATTTGGACAAGCAAAAGTTTTTGTGAGAATTTTTTTTTTCTTAAAAGTGCCCATCTTGCAAGGATGGTAGGAAGAAAACATAATTACCTATCTTGATACAAAATTTCATCCAAATCAAAACTGGTGTTTTATTTGGAAAGAAACTAAAAAATTTTTAAATCGATTTTTTATTAAAAAAATTGACTAATTTAGTATTAGTCACCCTTACAACACTTTTTAGTAGGATTTTTCATTTTTGGAATTTATACATTTGAAAAAAGAAAAACGGTCAAAACGTTTTGCCCTTTTCAAAAGACAGCTTAGAACAATTTTGGAAAAACTGGAAAAAAGTGGCTTTTGTGACATCACAAAACATGTTCAGAAAGTTTCATTAAATTTATTCGTGTTCGCGCGAAATGCTTCCATACCCTCATTGCGGTGTCACTCTCGTAGCTTTGATCAGCTCACTTGTTGAAATGCATAAACTGCCTGGCCATTTATGATTAAGGACGCTGTTTCCTCTCCTTCTGCCCTCATCTAGTGTCTCTTGATAGAATGCGCATCCAGAGAATTCCAAAATCATATTATGCGCAAAAACTTTGTAAAACATCTTAAGATCCGCCAACCCACCTAGAGCCAACTTGCGACCCACCAAATGGGTCACGACCCCTTGGATTCTGGAACGCTGCTCTAGTTCTTAGCCTCAGGTTTTCATCCATCAAACAATGCGATATGCCCATCCTCCAAATGCCGTGGGTCGATCCCCAAAGTATGCCCTTCACGCTTGATTGGATAATAATTGAGGGTTTGATTTTGGTGCCTTCGATGCTGTCCACACCGATCCCAGTTGAAGTGAAACGAGCAGGCAGCATATTTTGGCAGGAGCATCCGGAACGTCAAAACCGATCAAATGCCATAACTTAGGTGCTCATTTCAAAGTGGCCGTTGAGTTGTTTCCAATATATGAAACATACATTCGAATCCTAATCACATGTTTGAATTGTGAGCTAAAGAATATTCGATTAATGACCCAATCGTGGTACAGAATCGTGTTTCGCTCAATGTGATAAACCTAAGCCTATAATTTGTGGTTTCCCGAACTGCCGAACGATGAACTCTTAAGCTGTGTTGAGAAATTTCAAAACAGTGATAGAAGCTCAAGAGGAACTCAAACGCTGGATGTTCGATAGCAGGAAATCGTCATCGAAAGCCCCAAAGACTGATTGTCGGAACCGATCACGATTGATTTGGTTCGGATTTGACACATTTAGAAGACAGTCAACGCTTCAGAGGTATAAGAGTTGTTGTCATTAGTCATTTCTTTCTCTTTCACAAACAAAAGCATTCTCTGGCTCCTCAAAAGCCCCATTCAATGCCGTTGTTGGGTAAATGAATACTGACAGGGGGCAAGGGACAAGGGAACCACCCAACAACCAATTACTGCCATTAGAGTGTTGGCACGAGTGAGGTGTGATTCGAAACACTTCAAATCAATGGCACATTCTCCGAAGCAGCACAACAACAACAACAACAACAACAACAACAACAACAACAACAACAACAACAACAACAACAGAAACAGATCAATCCAATCGATCGGTCAGATGCGAAATGAAACTGCTCCACTTTGGTCGTGCTAATGTCCAAGCATAAAAGGTCCATATATAAGTGCCCTTAGACACTGTGTAGAAAGCGTGATAATAAATCGAACTATTTCATATACCTGGGGGGTAAAGGCGGGTGGCAGGGGGGGGGGGTGGGGGAGGGGGGTTTTGGGGGGGGTGCAAAATGAAAGCTTTTAATGATTACTGGTTCTAGTCGATCCGATTTGCGGGGGTCCATGTTCGTACGGGCAAAATGCTTTCATTGCTGTAAATGTAAATGGAAAACACTGAAGCAATCTATTATGCTGCAGTGATAGAAAAAGAGCATAGTTAGGATTTTTACTAACCGTTAAACCTACATATCTTTTTCTACCAAGCAAATCCGAGGTTTTTTACGAATTAAATTCAAAATAACGAACCTTCTGTTTTAGTTCGAAAATTATGGTAAGTTGATAAAAGGTGTTTCGATCAAAATTTGATCGAATTAAACTTGACGCATTTCCTTTCATCGTGCATTAAAAAAATGTGCACACCCCTCATCTTGAAGATGTGTGCGTGTAGCATCATGCCTCTATTTTGATTCTGAGATTAGCACTTCAGTTATCAAAATGTCGTCGAAGGAAGAGAAGCAACGCATCAAAATTTTGCACATGCATGGCGAAAATCTAAACTACTCTCACGCCAAGTTTGCGAAATTTTTGAATGTGGCTCAATCAACTGTTACCAATGTATTAAAAGTGTTCGGTGAACGTTTGTCGACAGCCAGGAAAGCTGGATCGGGGGAAATCGAAAGCCGGAGGCCACAGCGACGACAAAAAGAGTTGCCCGCTGTTTCGAGCAGAACCCCAGCCTCTCCGTCCGAGATGTCCCAAAGAAGCTGGGGGTGGCGCCTTCAACCGTGGATAGAGCTAAAAAACGAGCTGGACTGTCGAATTACAAGAAAGTGGTGACTCCAAATCGCGACGATAAACAAAACACGTCGGCCAAAGCACGATCGCGAAAGTTGTACATGACGATGCTGACGAAGTTTGATTGCGTGGTACAGGACGATGAAACTTACGTCAAGGCAGACTTTAAACAGCATCCTGGAAAGGAATTTTATACGGCAACCGGACGGGAAAGATGGCAGACATTTTCAAGTACATTAAACTGTCAAAGTTTGCGAAGAAATATCTGGTGCGGCAGGCCATCTGTACCTGTGGCTTGAAGCACAACGTTTACATTGCGACCGGAACCGTCAACCAGGAAATTTATCTGAGCGAGTGCCTACAAAAACGTCAATTGCCTCTCCTGAAGCGACACAATTGCTCCGTTCTATTTTGGCCGGATTTGGCATCTTGCCATTACGGAAAAAAGGCCATGGAGTGGTATGCTGCCAACAACGTTCAAGTGGTGCTCAAAGACAAGAACCCTCCCAACACGCCAGAGCTCCGCCCAATCGAACAATATTGGGCCATCGTCAAACGGAACCTTAAGAAGACTCAAAAAGCTGTTGTGACCGAGAAACAGTTCAAGGCAAACTGGCGTTCTACGGCGAATAAAGTGGACATGGAGACTGTACAAAATCTTATGGCAGGTGTCAAACGAAAGACCCGGCAATTCGCATTCGGTAAAAAGGAAGCTTAGCTGAATATTTCTCCTGTATTCTGTATTAACTAAACTTGAAAAAGAAAACGAATTTGACTTATTAATAAAATTATATTAGATCGACTCACACACATTGCTGTTTGGCCAAATTTTGATCGGAACACCCTTTATTCCGAGGTGCTTCGGGATCTATGTGGAGAACTGTTTTGGGTTCAATGTGTGTTGTTTGTTATTCAAGAACTCCTTGGCGTTAAGATCTAAGGATCTTTGAGCGTTATCAGAGATATTTACGGTTTCAATTCATATACCAGAAGATTCAGAGATTTGATTCAAATAATATTTTTGGTTCAATATATGTTATTTGTCATCCAAGAAATACCTGGAGTTAAAGTCTTAAGATGTAGAAGCGCAATCAGAGGTAATTTCAAGGTATTTTGATGGGTTATGATATCTAAGTGCAGTAATATTTTAGGTTCAATGTGAGCTAGTCGTCATTCAAAAAATCCCTGGAGTAAAGGTCTTAATATCTACTAACGAAATCAGAGATATGTTGGAAATTTAGGGATCCGGTTCATATTCCTAAAGGTTCAGAGATATGATTTGAAAAATATCGTCTGTTAAAAAGATCTTCTTTGACATCCAGAACTCCAGAACTCCCTGGAGTAAGGATCTTTAGATCTAGAAGTGTATGCAGAGGTATGTTAAAAGTTTATGGATTTTTTCTTCTTCTCAGCATTTCAAGCTTATTGCTTTCACAATTAGTTTATTGCTTGCTCTCAACTTAGTGTTCTAAATGCACTTCCACAGTTATTAATTAGGAGCTTTCGATTCCAGGTATCATTTTTGCAGTAGTGTGGCAAATACACTCATATTCTATGCCCAGGGAGTCGATAAATTTTCCTTAACGAAAAATTCCTAGACCAGACCGGGAATCGAACTTTGTAGCTGCGCCTTTACCGACGGAGCTAAGGGAGGTTCAGAGATCTGATACAAACATTATTTTGGGTTAAAATTCTAGATCATCCAAGTACCTCCTAGAGTTAAGGTCTCAAGATCTAGAAGTGTAATCAGATATATGTCCTTAATTTATGGATCCGGTGCATATTTCCATTGGATCTGAGATTTGAGTGACATATCATTTTGGGTTATCAGTATGTTATTTGTCATCCATGAACTCTCTGGAGTTAAAATCTTAATATCTACAAGCATTATTAGATCTTATATGTTGAATGTTACAGGATTTGGTTCATATTCGAAGAGGTTCAGAGATTTGTTTAGAATAATATTTTGGGTAAAATAGGTCTTGTTTGTCATCCAAAACTCCGAAGCTCTTGGAGTTGAGGTCTTTACACTTCAACAAGCGTGTTCAAAAATATGTTCGAGATCTACAGATACAGATCATATTCCTTGGGATTCAAAAATCTAATTAAAGTAATACTTTGGGTTCAATAGATGATCTAAATCTTACGCGAACCTCCTGGAGTTATGGCCTAACAATCTACAAGTGTAATCAGACTTAGTCTACTGTACGTGGTTGCCACGAAAGTTTCGTCATCGGGCATGACCTTGATCGCGCGTTGTTTCGTTGCGTGTGCTATTCACGAGACAATCTCCAAGATTTGAAATTTTGTGATTGAACATGCATTGGATACATTATGGTAAGTGATTGAAATAATAACATTTGTTTACTTACTATACACCGGGTTGGTTGGTAGCCTAAGAGAGCTGAATGAACTAGTGACTGGATCAAAGTACGTGGGGTAGCCACACTTTTGTAATAGGAGGACAGCCATTATGTTGTTTTTTTTTCCGAAAATTTTCAGGGATTTTTATTCACCCTGCTACAACAAACCATCAGGTAAAACATTCCCTTCCAGTATGATTCTTCAGACATAGCCCAAGTAACAATTTAAGTTTTATTCCAGCCATATAGCATTCCTCCCGGCTTTGTTGATAAAACTACGTTCAAAACTATTTTGTCTACTAATACCTCCTCTATGCTTCTTTAAAGCAGCAATTTGTGCAAAGTGGCCCACTCTTTAGACGGTTTTGAAAACAATTTAATAAAACCTTGATAAGACCATAAAGATTTTGAAAATGTTCTAGTGATTGATGTTATGACCACTTGAGAACCTTCATAAAACTTTTTGGCTGCCATGAAAACTGGCATACGGCCAAATGGCCACAGCTGTCAAACTTAACTCGTGGTTGGTTTTTGTTGATTCATTTAGCAGTAAATAATATCTGAGAAAAAAGGTCTGATGTTGAGGGAAATTTTGTTTGATAGCAAAGTATCCAAAACAAAAAGAGTTTTTTTTACAGCGTATCCTGCTCCAAATCATATACGCATTTAATTTTGTGGTGAATATTGGCACGATAAGAGCCGAAAATTAATGCACCTCGAAATCTATGCGAGTTTACAAAAACAAACACAAAATTAAAACAAATATATTCCATAAATAACTCATGAATTTCTTTAACATTTATGGAATTCAATAAGGTTATCTGAAAAAATGCCAAAACTGGTTTCCGGTCTACAGTTCATTAGCATTACATTTAAATTTTGTGCATTTATTATTCCACATTTCATTTATTTCTTATATTTGAAGATGGCTATTGGAAAAAATCACAGTTTTGCAAAAAAACCAATTTGTCTTCGCAATGACTATTATAAAACTATTTGGTCATTTGGTGACATCCCTCAATGCCAATTTGCCGTTTCATGCATTTACTGAAGGCAAAATGGTTTTAAAATGCTTTTGCAACTGACCATAATAAGATAATATGAATGAGTCCTAAAACGGCAATTCAAAACAGCATTTTATGACAGCATAAAGTCGAAACAAAACCTTCGATAAGAGTAAAAGGAATTTGAGAGACAAGGCTTTAAGATCGTTGTGAACAAGCTGTGTAGGTTCTCATAAACCTGACTAAAATGAAAAACCTATTGGCACCTCTTGGTGTCATAATAAAACCAAATTGATTTCTAGTGGCTTTGAAAAAACCTTAATAAAACTTAATAAAGCAGGATGGTTTTAGCAATGTTACTTGGGAGATATTCCTTGCGCTGATGGTTGATACACTCTCATCATCAACAACAACGATATCCAAGTGCAATCAGAGATATGTTTCTAAATTATGCATCTGGTGCATATTATGAGAGGTTTTGAGATCGAAGTGAAATTATATTTTGGGTTCAATGTGTGTTGATTGTCATCCAAAAACTCCCTGGAGATATGGTCTAAGAATCTATAAGCGTAATCAGAGATTTGTTTCTAATACATGAATCCTAAACATATTTTGAAGTGGTTCTGAGCTCTAAGTGGTATAATATTTTGGGTTCTGTGTATGTTATTCGTCATCCAACAACATCTTGAAATTAAGGCCAAAAGATCTACAGGTATAATCAAATATTTGTTGCAGGTTCAAGGATCTGTTACATATTGAAAAAGGTTCAGAAATATGATTCAAATGCAATTTTGGGTAAAAAGATCTTCTGAGACATGCAAAATTGCAGAACATCCTGGAGTTAAGATATTTATACATACAAGCGTAATCAACGATGTGTTAAAAGTTTATGGATCAGAGAACTGAATTGAATAATATTTTGGGCTCAAAAGATATTCTAGATATCCAAGAACTTGCTGGAGTCAAGGTCTTGAAATCTACGACCTTTCTACAATTCTTCTGAGATTGAAGTGGAAAAACTTTTTGGGTAAAATATGTGTTATTTGTCATCCATGAACTCTTTTGAGTTAAGGTCTTTAGATCTACAAGCAAAAGTTGAAGGACCCGGGTCATATTCTAAGAGGGTCAGAGATATGATTCAAATATTGTTTTGAGTTGAAAAGATGTTCTTTGATATCCAGTACTCAAGAATTTTGAGTTAACAAATTAATATGTACAACCGTTAGCAGGAATAAGTTGAAAGTTAATGGATACGGTTCATATTCCTAGACATTCAGAAGTTCAAATGACATTTTTTGGTTGAATAGATGTTCTGAATCATCCATGAACTGAACTATGAAACTATTGGCGGTTTTACTTTAAGAAATGAAGCTCTAACCTTCGAAGTTGTTTTGGAAATCCTAGAACAACCTTTAACCATTAATCTTGTTTCAGCTTTGATCTTCAAATCCCCATAGATTAATATCGCATTCACAAACTACCAAACCAAATGGTTCAGCTTGCAGATATGTAGACCTTTTTACTAGAGAGTTCTTGAATAACTTAGACAGTTTTCACCTCATAGCTTGTTTAAACTTAGATCTTTGGACTTCCATGAATGAATATCGTATCCATAAACTACCAAAAGATTGGTGGTTTTTAATCTGAATACTTCTTGGATAACCAAGAACAATTTTTCACCTTGTAACTTGTTTAAAGATTGTACTCCAGATATACAAGCATCATTAGAAATGTGTTGAACATCTATGGATGCAGTTCATATTCCTAGATGTCTAGCCAATACACTACACTTTGATAGTATCTCTAAAATGTATTTTTATCATGCGATATCCATCTCCTTTCGTTCACTTGTACACACTCTAACGTCAGATAGCATCCTCCCGCTATTTGACAAAAACATAGATTCTCTGTGATATAGTTATGATCATTTCACACATTACCATTTTTTTTAAATATCGTTGTTCACAGTATTCAGATATCTTTGCCGCTGCTAGATTCCTCTGGTGTTTCGGTGATTTTATAAGGACTGTTTGTTATCTGTACCTTTACGAGGAGAAACTTCTGTTTTCATCGGTTTCTGGTTGTCAACATTGTTGTCCAGATCCTACTCAGAGTGCACCCGTACACCTCTTCTGGTGCAGCTGAAAAAAAAGTGAACTAAAAAACCAAAGGGGATATTTATTTATTAATATTAAATTTTAAGATATGTTCAAGAGCATTCTGGTACTGCGCATCAGTTTTATGTCGTTTCGACAGACCAAAACCACGCCTAACATCTTAGTATTTCGGGTGAACTTGACTAATTGGTCTCGGTCTAGTAATTGATAATTCGTTCGTATTTCTGAGAATAAACCTCTCACCGTCCTCCCAAACATCAATTCAGCTGGTGGTAATTTTGTTACGTGATGTGGCCATGTACATTTTGGCTAAGGCTTCCTTCCATTTTTGTTACTTTTTACAAAGTAAATTCTTAATAACGAGTTTTTTTTCATGAAATAACTCAATTGACATAGCGGTTTGATTCGGAAATGGAGGTTTCAGTGTGTATAAAAAGAGTTTAAAAGAACCATGGACTTTTTTGCGTTATCTAATCCCTATATTTGAATCGTTAAATTTTGGATAAATTCATGAGATATTTCAATTTAAGTCAGATATCGCCTAAATCAGGTCTGTTGCATGAAAGATTGCAAATAATTTCGTTGTTAAGCTTGCAACAAAATCGTTCCAATGCGTCATAAATACTCAAAGTATGATTTTGTAAAGCCATGAAGACGGAATTTTCAAACGCAGTAAAGGCGGTTAATACACTAGGAAGACTCATGCTAACAGGTAAAAAATACCTGTGAGAACTAAACTGCACCGACTATCTCAAACACATGTCGTAAAATCCACAAATCGTGGGAAAATGTCACAAAGTCACGCATAGCCTAGAACCCCCGTGCGGTTCTAATTTGCAAACATACAGAAACCCATCTCTAACGTAGCACTACGGACAAATTTGTCCTGAGGCGGAACTATAGGAAGTGCCATCCAATAATCTAATACAAGAAGATAGCACCTCTCATAAAACAATAAACTTTAAACTAGAAACCGGTGTTAACCTGAGACAAGTTCCATCTTCGGAACCCAGGAATGAATTATTCAAATTCGCCGGTCGGGTTCAAAATTTCCCAACATAAATCAACCCTCGAAATTGTTGATTCAGGTGCGCCTTGACCGAAGGAGAGAAATAAAACATTCCCAGGATCCGCTGGGCATCATCGGTGGGAAAAAATATGCGTGCGTAATTTTCCGAAGCATAAATACTGATTGCCAACAATTGAATCGTGCATTTCTTTCTTTTCCTCTGCTGAATACTATCCCTGATTCAGATCGTAAAAATCAATAGCGCACCATTTCTCTCTTAAGGAACAAAATTTACCTGCGTGACCTTTCCGGATCGCTGCAAGGATCTTCGAATGCGAGAAGAAGAAAGTGCGTGGAGAATTAATCCCAAAACACAAATTTGGGATCTCTGAGAAAATCTCTAGGGAAGAAGGAATTATAGGAACACGGTTGATTATTGCACTCACGCCCTCTCCTTAACCAGCAGGAAGGGATTACGTGCGGTGGCATAAAATGCCGAGTCTTTCGGTGGAACTGATAAGCCATGAGAATTTTCGGAAATGGAAATTGATGGAAATTTTTTTTATCTCAACCCGAAACCGTTCTTAGCCCTTAAGCCAAAGCACGTGATGGAAAGCAGCGTCATCAAGCCAACGTAAATTGTTATCAAATGAAAAATGGCTGCCATATTCGGGATTCCAACACAGCACTGTGATGCTGTGGGTGCGGACGGGTTGGTGACTTTTGAAGAAAGATTCACGTCATAATCGATAAAGAGACAGTTTGAATCTTACTTCAGCTAGAGCACAGATGACACACCATCGGAATGCATTACGAATCTTTAGTCGGTCACCCATGCGTCCGCTTTATTTTCTTCTTCGCTTTGTATCGCCGTGGCTGAGAAAAGGTATGAAGCTAGAAAAATAAAAAGATTAGGTTTCATTTTTTACGCTTTGTGTCTATGAGGAATGCAACTTAGTTCTATATAGGAGAACGCTAGCCTCGTAGGGCTACGATTATAATTTCACGGTGTTACAGCATGAATCATCCGTCGAAAGTAGAAACCAGAAGCCGTTTGGTTGGGTATTCTCGATTACAACAGGTCAGGTGGAGGATTCATCAGAAACGGTAAATCATTTCGGAGATGTTTGTAAGAATTCTAGCTAAAATAGGGAGCCAGTTGAATCCGTTCTTCTTATTGATGGCTTTTCAAGATCTGTAAAATACTTTTTTAGGGCAAGTGTTTGGTTTGGATCTGGAAGAACGAACGAAAAATATTCTTCAGGAGAACTCAGAAAATTGCATTTTGTTATTTAAAATTATTTTGTCATTCGATTTGGGATTGTTAAATAGGGTCAAGATAAGGGACTTATCACTTCTATAAACATACTTTTTTCGACTCTTAATACACATAAACATTTATAAGCAACACTGTGTTATCGTTCTGTAGGGCGCCATGCAGGAATGAGGAAAGAGTGTTCATACCTGTGATTTTTTTTTATCAATAAATGCCTTTTGGAGATTAGAAATGTTCAATACTTTTCTTTGAAAAATTCGTTTTTCGAATAAATGTCCACTATGACCTGGTGAATATATCAAAAGAAATGAATGTTTTGATGGTAGTGAACAAAAAATGTTTCAAATCGGACCGCCAAATGTATACTTGAGTTCTGGATACCTCTATGGTTACAACGAAACAGAAGAGTTACCTTTTAACGGCTTCGATAATGTTTTCTAAATACTTATGTTTCTGAAATCATTTATACCCATTACTGCCCAGCTGTACAAAACTTGATCCAATTGGCATGAAACTTTCTAGTCTAACTAGGAATGTTCCGAAACGTTAGGGAAACGCCAAATTTTCATTTGGAATTCTTTGGAAGTTGAGATATCTGATGAATCTTATTCTATACGCTGAGAAGATACAGTATCAATAATGGAAATCATTTAAAAATCGAACAAACCGGTTTTATTTCATAAAAATCAACTTCAACAATCACGTTCATGAATTATTAGTATCACTGAGTGTTGCAAATGAAAAGCTTCACATAAAAATGAATATGTGGGAAATTTTCACACTCCCAGAATCAAAAATGGACATGGACATGGACAAGTTTCTTATCTAATGCAGAAAAACTAATCCGGGTGCAGGTACGGAGCACTACACAATTAGAAACGGGAAAAAATACGATGCCCAATTCATCTCAAGAAACGAGATCATTACACAGTTTAAGAGGGAATCGATTAAAATCACAACGTGTTATACAAAATACACGAAGATTTTGTAATTTCATATTTAGGTTGAATAACGAAAACCGACGCAGCAAAAGCAAAAAACGTCAGTTTTGAAGCACGGCTTTCTACTATGGTCCGGCAATTGAAGTGCTACATTGAAACCAACAGATAGATTGATCAAAATAAAAATGTTTTATTTCAAATTCGTCCAACTACACTTGAAAAAAAAATCACTTTTTGAAAATTCACTGGTCAAGTTCAACTTGTTCGCTCTTGAGTTTAACCACGTCGTAGTCACTCAAATACCTTTTGGGTATTTTCGTAATTTGTCTCGTGACTTTGGCGTGAGAGGTATGGATGTTAACCACTACGCCGGGGTCGCCCCCTCCCAGGCTCCTGTTTTTTAGGTCAGACTTCGGCCTCCAACATACTCCAGATAGCGAAATCCTTAGGGTTCAGGTCCGGCGAACTCGCCGGCCACTCCGAGTTAGAACTGAACCCTGGAAAATTTTCGCAATCCAGGGTTGGATTTTCTTCGCTTTGTAAGCCAGCGCCGAGTCCTGTTGCAAAGTCCTGTTGAACCAGAATGACGTGTCCACAGTTCCCGATATGTATTTTGGTTGATCTTCACTTCTTCAGGGACAAAAATCTGCCGCGGCTCCCTTGAGCAGGGCCTTCGCTTTTTTTTACCCGTGTTTGTTTCTGCCTCACCGAAAGGTCTTGAACCTTCTGAATCTTGTAGGGCTTGGTCTGAAATTTATCTTTCAGGATCCGACGGAGGCTTCAATCCGATACGTTGAGATCCTCCGACAATTATGTGGACTACATCGAGAATTTCTCTTAAGGCGCCTTTTGACGACTTCAATGTAGCAGTTCACTTGATGAACCCTGTATTTTACGAGACAATTGTTCTATGTACAAAATCCATGTTTACGAAACCAGTGAAAGCTAATTAACGAAAATAGTTTTTCAGTGCACCATTCAGCTCATATCAAAAGTTCCTATTCCACTTCTTATTACCGATGATGCAGCGGTATAGCCCTCGTTGAGCATCGAGAAGATCAACGAAAATAACACCAAGTGTATTTTATGCATTTTTGCTTTAATGTGACTAATAATTATGCTACGATGTTTGAAAATATTTTAGGAAACTACTACAGTATTGAAATAACGCAGAAGGTGGAGCATATGAACCATTATTTAGTTTGACAATAATCATGAACAAAAAAATCTAAGGCTTTAGTAGAAAATATTTTGTCGGTTTTCAAAACTGTATTCATGAACCAGAATCAGGACCATGCTTTTTCGGCAAACATACTTTTGCAAATAAAAACTTATGAATGATACATAAAAAAATCCAAATCGTTCCATAAAAAATGCATTCATGACCCATAAACACTGGTCAATCTATCTATCTATCTGTCTATTTATAAATGAAATGCTGTCCGTCCGTGACAGCATAACTCACGAACGACTGAATGGATTTACTTGATTTATTTTTTATTTGGTTTGTCTTGGTTTCCAACAGGTTTATAAAAAGGAAAAAATTAGAAGAATTTACTGTAAAATGAAGAAAAAAATCATAGAAACCAAATTGTCATTTTGTATGGGAATATCAGTATATGCTAACTAGCAAGATCATCTTTTGATTTGTAAGGAGAATTCGTTAGAAACTTTTATAATGGCAACGTAATTAATCGAAATAGGAAAGAAAAACTCATTGTTACTTATGACCTTTTGAAAAGTTATGCGAAATATGATAAAGCACTGGATTCGCTTATTTCTTAATTTTTTACGGGGTTTTCGGAATTTGACGTGGTTTTCGGAAAAAATACGCGGTTTTCGAAATTCAAGCGAGTAGATAACGTTCGCATAGATTTGATCAGAAACGCGTCTCAAACATGACTTTTATCGCTTTTTACTTGGTTTTCGTAAATTACGGGTTTTAACGCGGATTCTGGGATTTACTCGGTTTTTTTAAGTCGTTGTTTTACATCGCACTCATTCTTGTGGAAAAAGTACCCTCAGTGTAAACGATTTATAACGTGTAGAAGCACGTATAAACTGGAACGTTTGTATTGGTGATAACTAGCACCGAGATGTAAATTTTCGATCAACAATAGAATAGGGCCTATCAACATTTGTAAACAAACACTTCTGAGCCCTTTTTCTCGCAGGTCATAGGCCACCCACACAAACCAATGTAGGGGAAACTATAAGTATAGATGCTATAGGTTTGTGTGTGTAGCCTATGGCTTGGGAGAAAAAAGGCTCAGAAGTGTTTGTCTACAAATATTGATAGGCTCAGTTCTATTGTTGGTCGAGAATTGGAGTGAAGGTCAACGGAAAAAGAAAATATTAGTTTATGTCTTCTGTGTTGAACTGACAGGTGTGTAATTGCGTTTTTGTTTTCATTAGTATCGTTCGTTGTGTGATTAATAGTGCTTAAAGAAGGTAAAAACGACGATATTACTAGAAATAAAAAAAAAACTTATTATGTTGCGATTTCAGTTTATTCCAATTAGGTTTGTTGTGCAATGCATCCAACTAGACGGAGTAATATCGGTCGTGTCAACCGCATGGCCGCTAGCTCAGCAAATTCTCGAATGAGGCAATGCGGCGATAAGCGTGCAACTCAAACTGAAATGGATCGACAACGGATGGCACGATAGAGTTAGAAAGAAGCGTAATCGGGCAGTATCAGAATGACTACGAAGGAAAACCTACATTCCACAAAATCTTCAACGTGCTGCATTTCAATACGACCCTTTGGTTGATTACAATGCATATATATCAGTCGTCATTGGATCAATGAGTGTAGTTTGTTCTTATTTTAATGCATTGATGTTCCCAAATGAAACACCAGAGCCTTTCCGCTCGTTGGTGTCTGGATCAGGAAGTGGTTCTAAATATTTTCTGCAGAACATCCAGAGTTATAATGGTTGTTTCCGAATGACTTCGTTTGTCGCAACGCTCCTAATAATATTTAAAAGTTTTCTTGGACATTGAATCTTACAGAGCTTAAAACATTAGTAAATTGTGAAATTGTGAAACAGTCTCCGTTAAAGTTTGAAGGTAAAATTTATCAAAAAACGGGTTCATTGTTGCCACCGACGGACGCAGCCCATACATTTCTACAGATTTTATTTCATGGGGGATTCGCTCAGCAACATTATTCCACCACGAAGCGGGACATTGTACAACAATTTCAAGCGATGCTTCATGAGCACAATGGATTGATTCAAATGTTCAAGACTGCTCTAGATCCAATGCTATCTAACAACCATAAGATTGTGATTCGAGCTAATTCCTTCTTCAATTTTCCAATAAGAAGTTTAATTATAAGCAGGACAACGTCTACCGGGTCAGCTAGACCATAATAAAATGGATATGATCCATAAATTTTTTTCAATTTGATCCATAATTTTTTAAAAAAATTAGCAATAAAATGTCAAAAATGTACCGTAATATATCTAGGGAATGATTGGTATAATTGTGCGGATTACCCATAAACATGTTATAAATCATCCAAAAATGGTCTAATAACGTTCCCTTAAATTGCAAAATTGATCCACAGAATGTAACCTTTGTGCAATGAAATATATGAACATGATTAATAAATTATTGAAAATTTTCCATGAATAAATTGTCCAGGATCCATAAAACGATGAATAATGAACTATAAACTTATAAAAATAATCCATAGCAAATCAACTTTGTGCACCTTCACATATGGGTATGATCCATAAATTATGCCAGTTCTGTTCACTATTTTTTCATATTTTTGGTCCATAAAAACTAAGAAATTGATCCCTAACATTCCCGTTAGACTGATGCAAATTTTGAAATGTTCGCCCCCCTTAAATGATTTCAAATCGTGTCCTGAACCACATCTTGAAATTTTAGCACATTTGATAAGAAACTAACACTAAATAGAATTTTTTGCGAGTAATATGGAGAAAGTAAACTTTTCGTTCAATAGTTATTCTTATAGAAAATTTTCTCAACTACAATTTTTGCAACCATTGGTTTTCAGAAAAACTTCCAGTAAGAATGTTCTTAATTAATTTATAAGAGATTGATAATCTTTTGGCATGATCAAACAGCTGCTCAGTCAGACACACTGTATTATACAATGTGACATTTTAGCCACGATTTGTTATGCTCTACTCCAAGTGCTAAAAATACCAAGGTTGCCTTCTGAGCCGTTGAAATTGAAGAACTCAGGCGGTAGAAAGCGGCCGATGTTTTCGATATCCGAAGTGTTAGCATAGCGTCTCCAAGCGAAAGACTGATATTAGCATTTGCCTGGTATAATGCAAACGGAGGATGTTTTTTGTAGATAGCGTTTGCCCGGCAAAATTTTATAAAAAAATCTTAAATAACACTTTGATCAAGTATTAAATGCGACCTGTAGTTCTTCACGTGCACGCGTGCTCGTTACCAAATTTATTGGGAAACATGTGTCGCAGTTGCGATCGTAAAAGAACGTGAGATCACAAAAGTAAGTGAGCTTTCTGAAAAATTGCAAATCTCCATTCATACCTATTATGGATCATTGGCGATTTATTTATGAAATATTTTCAATACATTATCAATATGCATACATTTTCGTTAGCAAAGGTTACATTTTAAGGATCAATTTGACAAGTTTAAGGAATGATATTGAACCTTTTTTGGACCATTTGCAATATGTTTATGGGTAATCGGTACAATTTCATCCATCATTCCCTAGACATATAACGGTAAATGTTTGACATTTTATTGCTAAAATGTATATAAATTATGGATCAAATTGCTGTATTTTATGGATAAATTTCATTTTTTTATAGATTTTCATCAGAGCCTTATGGGGTCATAAATACGTTTTGTATGGAACGAATTTCAATTTTTTTATGGATCATTTCTTCAGTTTAAAGGTGCAAACTTAGGGCTGCTTGTATTTTCGAAACCCTAAAATGAACTCGATTATGTAATTTTTTTCACGCAAACTGTACAGCACATCAATTCGATAACGATAATGTGGTCGTACAGCTTGAAACGAATATGAAAATGAAAGACAGTTAGAGCGAACAACACACTTTTCTCCCCCCTTTCAATGTAAAGGCGTTCGATGCTCAAATTGAAGCAGTGTCGCCTGCCTTTTCTATCGGATTTATTTACGTTTTGTTCCTTCCTCGACATATTTTCTGACAATAATTATGCGATTAAATTTAAATTTAAACACACCGCGTGTATTATTTCCATGTTTTCGTAAACATAAATATTTCCTGTTTTAATAAATAAATTTTCGAGTACTTTTTCAAACAGACGTATCTGATTTTTGTAAACAAAGAGGGGAAGTAAGGTTCAAACGGTAAATTCTTGAAACCCTTAGCGTTTTCATGCAAACTGGGGCTACCAACACAAGGAGTAACAGTTCCCTAACATGATGCTGCTGCTACTTTCCATGAGTGTACTGAGAGCTTTGAGAAATTGATGTTTGAATCTTACTTCCCCTCTTTGTTTACGAAATCAGATACGTCTGTTTGAAAAAGTACTCGAGAATCAGTGAAAGCTCAATCATCAGCAGGATAAAAATAAAAATGATAATGGCAACTACACTATCGTTTGTCCTCCCTTAGCTCAGTTGGTATAGGCGCAGCTACAAGGCAACACCATGCTGGAGGTGGCTGGGTTCGATTCCCGGTCTGGTCTAGGAAGTTTTCGTTCAGGAAAATTTCTCGACTCCTGGGGCATAGGGTATGATTGTACTTGCCACACAATCATACTAATGCAAAAATGGTACTTGGCATCGAAAGCTCTCAATTAATAACTGAGTAAGTGCATTTAGAACACTAAGTTGAGAACAAGCAATAAATTAATTGTGAAAGCAATACGCTTGAAATGCTAAAGAAGAAGACTATCGTTTGTCCACATCGATAAGACTCGATAGAGACACGAACAAAGCGATGGGAAACACAACTAAAACATGCTGCGTTGAGCTCTGTTTGTGACGTTGGGTTTGTTGCAAATTTGTTGCGAGACAACGTGTAATTAGAAAAGTGAAAGTCATTTGTTTCTGTGTCCGTCCGATGTTGTCGATTAATGCTGATATTCTGACGCTCTGACCAGGATTGTGTGAGTGTGTGTAAAAAATCGACAATTGTAGGATCGAGTGAGTCGACTCTCAACTGCAAATCAAATGTAAAGTCGATTCATTCGATTCGACAATTGTCAACTCGTCAAGAGGGAGGACCCGCTTCGAGTCATTCGACTCGGAGAATAGACCCAATTATCAAATATCGTTTGAATTGGTCTAACGTGCCAAATATATGATTTGGTACTTTGTATTTAATGTTTTTTTTACCGATGGAGCAGCAATGGGTGTTCATGTCTAATAAAAACTGAGTGGAATACAAATCTAAAAAAATCTTTATATTACCCTTAATAATTCCTTATCCTAGATTACTAATCCATTTATTTTCTCTCTTCTTCTTACAGGTAAAAACAAAACAAAAAATCTTCAAACGATGATGATAATTTCTTCACTCACTCAGGAGTAAATTGCATTACCAAAAAAAGGTCAATAGAGGAAGTATTTTTATAATATAGCATAGCATAGCATAGCATAGCAATTTCCGACCATACATAATCCTGGGTTGGCTGTTGTAGAGACGATGGAAGCGCCACAAGAGCTGCCTTGGGACCTAGCCAGGTCCTTATGATCAGTAAGGGAAGGGAGGGAAGTGTTGATTAGATGTCTACTTAAGAAGATGCTGAAAACTCATGCTACCTTCATAGACATCTGGAGTTGGAAGTTGGAAGGGATTGTGCGGGAGGCTTACTTTGGCGAGAAAGCGTATGTATATTTATATGTATATAGGTCGTTGGGAGTGACGAAGCTAAGAAAGTTAATGCACTCCTTTGTTGTCCGTTTTTTTGGGCTGGAACGCACACGTTTCCTACTTGTATCTAGGTTCTTCTTGCGTGAAAGCTTGTCTGTCGGTTGAGCATGAGCATTAACTCTTGTCTTAGCCTTTTATGGCTTATGGTTATAGCGCCAATACTCGCTTTCTGAAAAGAGAAAAAGGACTCGCCGATACCATCTCCCCCACCCACAAACACACACGCGCTTGCGGGCGTGCATGTCAGACGCTGCTTAGGTTGATGTTCTAGAGCGGTGGGGGTGGACTAGGGTTGCATTTTACAACAATGTTATTTCATGTTCTTATGGCGTCAATAAGGCCATCAGATCACCACAGTTATTTAAAATAGGTAGTACTTATCTGTTCAATGTCATTACTGTCCTTGTCTTCTCATATTCATTCCATTAACTACATCCAATTTTGTTGATGTAAATGGCCTTCTGCAGGTTACGTGAAAAAATCCTACTCCAAGAACTTCTCAAACCCGCAATTTCATCACTGCAGCCAGGTAACCAGGTGCACTGGTACCAACGTCCTTGTTTAGCTGCTCTTCCGGGGAACCTGGCGAATGCGACCGACGGGAAACTATATTGGTTCGGACGGGACTTCTCCTTTCCTATTATAAATAGCCCTCACGGAGATCAGCACTAGTAAATGCAAGACACAATCCGGGAAAAATTGTAAGTTTCCTCCGCACCTACATAGCACGAGACCGCGTTTCACGTCTTCTCTATTGTGAACAAGATTTTTGAACACTGCACAGTTTTTCTCTTTATTCTTAAGACTTCTTCATCTCGAAACACTCTTTCATGACAAAAACGTTTCATTTAAGCGAACACATAATTTAAAAATCGCTTCTAACAACAATTTTGAAAAATAAATTCGCAAAAAAAACAGGAAAAAATTGACAGCTCCTTGAAAAGCCAACCGACCGTGGACAGAGCCTCCTAGATTTTTTTCAATAGAGGAAGTATTTTTATAATATTGCATACATAATCAAACACATAAACAGAACTCTTGATAAAGAAATCCTGGACGCATGCAGTTTGAAAATGATCCATTATATACGCCATTGCGTTATTCTATTCAGTTTGGTACGACTGTTTCAAGGCTTTAATCAACCGAAGGGCGAACAAATCTGAATCCTCACTACTTGATCTCAATCAACAAAAAATTGTTAAATTTCAGACTAAAAAAAATTTTCATTCTGAGGCTACAATATCCGTTTACTCTTCACGTCTTCTTCAAACTGAAATTCATGAAATCTTGCTCAAGACTGTTTTTTTTTGTGTATTTGACCCTTATCAGTATCAGAATATGTTTAATTGGATAAACATTGAGGAGTTTTCACAGTTTTTGAATCATTTCAAGATTAGTTAGATGCAAAATAGAAGTTGGATTTTAGCAACAGTTGGAAGGGAAACTGATTGTTTCACTTATCATTGTGAAATTTGAGAGAAAAGTGGCAAACTAGGCCACTAAAAATTGTTTGCCCGAAACGATAACAGCACCACTTGATTCTACAGTTTTGTAACATCAGAAATGCTACTCTATAGCACCCTCATTTAGCGGCAGAAAATAAGTGCAATTTCGGGTCTTTTATTCCCATTTTCAATTGCATTGAAAAAAAAAAAAGCAAAAAGAAGTTAGTAATTCCACTTTATACTTATAAAAAACGCGTCAATCTGTTTTTATAAAAAACGGTGCTCTGATGAACCATTTATTTCCTTTCGTGTATTGAAATAATGAGTCATCAATAGCAATCACTTACCTTAATCGCTAAACTATAAAACAATTTTTTAGTTTTAGTTCCTTGATTATCAAGATTTTCAGCCCTGGGCTGGTTCATCTCCCGTCGTAGTCACTCAAATACCTTTTGGGTATTTTCGTAACTTGTCCGGGGTGAGATTCGAACTCGTTACTTTGGCGTGAGAGGTATGGATGTTAACCTCTACACCGTGGTCGCCCCCTATAAAACAATTTCATCAACCTATGATCAGTTCATTGAAACGACAACTCTGATCACTGAATACGGAACTTTCACTGTCATGATCTTGATAACAATAAATCATGAAAAAGTGTTTAAAACTCACCAGGTTGTCCACACAACAAATACGTTTTTTTGAATTGTCGAGAAATATTATATTAGTAAGATTCAAACAATTACCGGCAGCGAAACCAGAACACTTCAACTTCAAAAAGTAGCCTACTTCTGTAATTTCGAGAAGTTGATGTATACTGCCTTAACTTATTGCTGCTTCTCAAGACACGTGTTCAGTGAGTTATGAGATTTGTAACAAAGCCTTATTTATAACCCGGTAGCATTGGCCGCATGCGAACATTTTTTTCAGGGACATCGAATCCTTAAAAATGGAGATTCCTCTGTAATTTTTGGCCGATTATATATTGCCGGATTTGTAGAATCGAAATTTTCTAGCCATCACGAAGAAAACCATTTCGTTGTGGATGAGTTAATTCAGGTCTGAGACTTTTTTTTCGGATACAACATATCAAAGAGTGATGAACATTGTGTGTTTACTCAAGTTTTCTTTGTGTAAGCAGATAATATTTATAGTTTTGAGTCGTTGCAAATCAAAATTATTGCCTGTTATGCTGCAAAACAAATTATTATTATTACTGACTAGACAAAATAAAACATATCAATGAAAAAGAAAGTTCAATAAACATTTATTTGTACAGGCTTGTTGTAATAAACACTATAAGAGTAGGTAAATATTTTCATTTCCATGTGATACTTGCAAAAGAAAATTTGCTCTTCTTTGTATCATGTTAATTATGCTGTATTTTGATTTAGAGAAAGGGAAAGGAGAAAATATTCTCTCTTCTTCCAATCCTGGCTAGGACTTTATTTTGTTATTTCTTGATAATCGAGATTACAACTCGTTCATCTCCCATTGTAGTCACTTAAATACCTTTTGGGGTTTTTTTTCGTGACTTGTTTGCGGGTGAGATTTGGACTCGTCTCTTTGGCGTGAATAAATTTAACCCTAAGCCATGAATTCTGGCAACTCTACAGGTTAAAAGCAATTTGTTAATTCATTTCTCATCATCTTGCTCTCCTTTGGCGTACAAACACACGCAACCCTTAGACGTTTGGCATCGCATAAAGATAGTTTTTTGTTCGCAAATATCCTAAAAACTATTAACAATGAAGAATCAACATTTTCCGTACCTCAAATCCAGACTGCGCCATCACAACTCCACGTAAAAGAACCAAAATTCACTGATAAATATCCTCATGAAATCACCAAACACTGAATTGCGTTCTTGGCACCAAATATGTGAATTAACACAACATAAATTTTACAACCATAATCCTCTTATCCATCTTTTCCAAAACCGGGTACTCGGGTGCTATTATTTTAAACCTCTTAATTCACCTCACAAACTCCAAACCCGTATACAACCCCACGGGTGAGAGACCCTCGAAAGGATCCCCAAATTTATTGCCACTTGCCATCGATTCGATGCGGCTGCTGCTTTCGGGCGTCTTCGGACGACACTGTTTAGTTTTATGATGCCGTGAACAAGCCATTAGTGGAGAATTTGCACGGCGTCGTCGTCGTCGTCGTTGATGATCGAACGATCTTCAATCCGATGAGGAGACACGCCGTGACTAATGGACACTATTTAGGAGTCTGAACGAGCTAAAACAACAAAAAAATCGGCTAGTCTCAGAAAGCTCGGAAACGCCTTGGTGCGATTTTAATCATCTTAAAAGGCAAACAAATGGGTTTCGGGAGGCAGAGAGCTTCAGCGTTGCGTGATGATTTATAATCCCTTAAAATATAGCGATGCTATAAACTCAGAAGAAGATTTAAAAAAGCATTAATCCTGTGTTTCGATATCAATTGTTCAGAGATATGATTAAATGACGGTTAATGAAGGTAGACCATACGAAAATTCAATAGTTTTCCCTTATCTGAGGTTTGCTTTGTCTTAATAGGCAAACTCATCGCTCCAGACCGATTCGGCACCGGGCCAGCTCTTATCTCATTAGCATAAATATTTAATTTATGCCTAAATCCTTCCCAGTGGTGGTATAACATTTTACGAGTGGCCATTTTTCGGGCTCTCGATAAACATCAATATATATTGCGTCTGTGGTCAACTGTTGTCATCTGCCGAAATCGCCCGCACCATCGGCGGCGAACAGATGGAAGCAGGGATAAACGCAATCTCTGAAACTGCCCGCTGGCATTGTCGTGAAAGTCGGTTCCAATGCAAAAAAAAAAGAAATTAACATTCCGTAGTAAATATTTTCACGTGCGTATGCTTCGTGGATTCCTTTTTCCCACTTGTTGACGGGCTGTTTTCTGTTCAGGCGAATGAACGTTTTCAATAAATTAAGTTCGGAGGAAGGTTCGTTGCTCGCGCTCATTGATGTCTTTTGTGAGAAGTGTAGAGAATCGATTCCGGGTGCCATCAAGTTTGGAGATTTTTTTTTTCTAGGATCCAAGTTTCTTTCAATGAAAGAAACCAGCCGCACACGAACAAGCCACATTGAAACGTGCAATGAAAACAAATGACAGCGTATAAATTTTAGCCGGCTTTTGGTGTTTTCGGTTGGGTGTGGGGTAAGCGGGGTAGAATTGAAATATGTTGCTCAAAGCAAGTTAAAATATGTACAATGGCATGGGGGGATGCGATTTGTTCCTACACACTATATGGTAAAGCGTGAAAGTTGATACTCATCGTCATCTCACTATGCCTCTTCGGTGTATTTGCTTCTTCTATTAGGCCTGAATCCTTGTTTCAAATGACTAGCTTGTGGTTCGTGTGGTTTCACGGGTCATAAATTATACCATGGGGGTGGTGTTCTAGTTTTAATTGGACTCCCCAGGAGATTATAAAGCACGGCGGGAGGTTAAGTGCTCTGAAGATGAGATTTTCGCATCATTATCGTTTATCATATTTCCTATACATTTGCCGTTTTCAACTCGAAACGAGTAGTAATATTACTGCTCAGCACCGTTATTGTGATACTTTTAAATGATTTTGTCGAATGGATGATAATAATTTATGTTTTGGAGATTTAAGCGCTCACGCCATCGTTTAGTATCAGAGACACACTCAAAGATCGATGATTTTTTTTTTTAATTTAGCGAAGTGGATCAGTAATTGTATTGAACAAGTGGCATGTACAGTCGGGTATCCTATAGTATGGTGGGTCATGCAGGTCGGCATTTATTGATTTCTTTGCTGCTTTGCAGCAAATTTCGCAATTTTCCGGTTTAGAGGTATAGTTAAAAATAATTAAAATAACGTGATCTTAAATTCAGTGTCATGTAAATAAAAAATAGATAACTTTATGTGCAAATAGATGTAAATTCAAAAAAAAATGGTTGTCACTTAAAAATAAATACAATATGATGCAAAATTGTGATGCAAAGTGGAGTCACATCACGTCAAGAGCTGAAAAACAAGCCAGATAGATTTAATTTTAAGGTTCATGCTATTATTCATTTTAAAAGATTCAATCTACTGGTAATTTGCCTCTTCGAAATGGTATTACAGTTAATTTTACGTTGAATTTATTTCTCTTATCCTATTCTTTTAACATAAATATATATATATTTGGCAGGATTTCAATACCACATGCCAAATGTGGTTTCTTTTGCTTGAACAGTTTAGAAACTATCGGCTGGATGCTTTTTTATGGAATCTGTTAAAATAATTTAAAAAAAAACTACTGTTCATGGGAAGCAGTGTTACCAAGAATGCTTTTTCTGCATTATAAAAAATTAATTGCATCATTGGTCAAATGAGTAAAATTTGCTTTCAAAAATTCCAATAACATCGTACTTCTCACACTTTTTAACGTAAACAACTGATTGCAAAAACTATACTGAGGCCGATGTACAACATTTTTGAGTAAAATGTTTTCGTTTATCAGTATTTTGTTTTATCAATATCTCTTGCCTTTATTGTTATCTCTGGAACATATATGTCTAAGAAAATCTGCTGGGTACATTTTAAAGTATAATAATCAAGTAATTCACAAACAAATCTATTTGTGAGTGGCAGTGACGCCAAACATGATATTATTTCATTTGAAAAATGATGTGATTTTATGTGAAATGAGAACAATTTAGTTTTGGAAATTTTAATGTAGCACTATTCCATTTTTTTTTTGTGAAATAAAGTTTGATTGGAGTGATTGCAAATTGCAATGCCATCGCACTCCTTAGCCTTTTATAAACCATAACATTATAAACCATCAATGTATTTCGGGACGATCCTGAAATATAGAATAACATGTCTAACGATTTCTCATATTAAACGGCATGCGGTAATATCTTCCTCAAGTACTATTACTCAATACTAGCGTATTATGAAACCAAACATTCTTTTTACATACTAATTTATTTCTTCTGGTAAATAATAACTGGAAATAATTTTAACTTTAAAGAAACAAATAGAGATGTCATCCCAAATAACAAATTTAGTTTTATTCCAGCCGTATAGCATTCCTCCCGGTTTTGTTGATAAAACTAAATTCAAAACTGTTTTGTCTACCAACACCTCCTCCATGCTTCTTTAAAGCGAAAATTCGTACAAAGTGGCCCACTCTAGAGACGGTTGTGATAACAATATCATAAAACCTTTATAAGACCATAAAGATTTTGAAAATGTTCTAGTGATAGATACTATGATCACTTGAGAACCTTCATAAAACCTATTAGTTGCCATGAAAACCAGAATACGGCCAAATGGCCACAGCTGTCAAACTTCAGTGTGATATCGTGGTTGGTTTTTGTTGTTCTGATTTTTTCGATTCTCCGCTCTTCTGATTCATAATATCTAAATAATATTAAAAAAATATATCTAGGAACAAAGTTCTAGTGCTGCGGGAAATTATGTTTGATAGCAAAATATCCAAAATAAATTGAGTTTCTTCAGTTCTCCAAATCATATGCGCATTAAATTTTATGGTGAATATAGGCCAATAAAAGCCAAAAGTTAATGCGCCTCGGAAATTATTCGAATTAACAACAACAACAACAAAATTAAAACAAATATATTCAATAAATAAATCATGAATTTCTTGAAAATTGATGGAATTCAATAAGGTTATCTAAAAAAATGCCGAAATTGTTCCCCGATCTACAGTTCATATGGATTACATTGAAAATTTGGTGCATTTATTTTTCCACATTTCAATGATTTCTTATATTTCAATATGGCGATTTGAAAAAAAAATCACAGCTCTGCCATAAAGCCAAGTTATCTTCGCAATGACTACTATAAAACTATTTGGTCATTTGGTGACTTCTTTCAATGCCAATTTGCCGATTTATGCATTTACTGGAGGCAAAATGGTTTTAAAATGCTTTTTCAACTAACCATAATAAGACAATATGAATGAGTACTAAAACGGCATTTCTAACCAGCATTTTATGAGTTCATAAAGTCGAAATAAACCCATTGATAGGAGTAAAGGGATTTTTTTTTGTTTCTGTATTATCGAGATTTTCAGCCTCGGCTGGTTCATCTCCCGTCTTCGTCACTCAAACACCTCTTTGAGTGTTTTCGTAACTTGTCCGGGGGTGAGATTTGAACTCGTGACTTTGGCGTGAGAGGTATGGATGTTAACCACTACGCCGGGGTCGTCCCCCCTTAAGAGAATTTGAGAAAACAAGGTTTTAAGATCGTTTCAAACAAGCTGTGTAGGTTCTTATAAACCTGACTAAAATATGAAACCTATTGGCACCTTTTGGTGTCATAATAAAACCAAATTGATTTCTAGTGGCTTTGATAAAACCTTAATAAAACTTAATAAAGCAGGATGGTTTTGGTAATGTTACTTGGGATGTTAGCCTTGCTCCTTCAATCGACTTATTTGTCAAATATGTCATAAATCCAGCAAAAATCGACAAATACATATTGGCATTGTGATGATCGATTTATTATGAAGCAGTTGAGACAATTTATAGCTACAGTATATACTTGAACGATATTTTAGATTTCTTTAACTTTAAAGCCATCATGGTTTCACTGGTTAAGCTGAATAAATTCTCTTCATGATCCTCAAATGACCTATATTTGGCTAAATAAAACCGATATGCTTAGTGATGTATCCTAGATGTACAGAATATAGTCAGATTTTAGAAAACCGGAGACCCAATTTTAGGTACACATTTTTTTCTATGTTTCCAACTATGGCCTAATGGACTTATTGCAGAGTAAAATGTTGACATTGATAAAGTTTTCAATGAAAATGTATGATTATGTGGTTGTAAATTTTTCAAATGGCTTATCCAAAACTAAACCTAAGTAACAAAATCTATATAGGGTACGGGACGGGTTTAAAGCAGTTTATGCATCACCTGAGATAATTGATGAAGCTGTTTGTAATCTATATTTAAAACTGCCAATATTCGGACGTTAATCCTTCTGCTTACTTCTTTTCTATCGAAACTTACCTTCAAAAACGAGCATTGGACTCAGAAATTTTTTAAAGCGATGGAATAAAGTTCCCAATAGACTTATTTAAAGCATGCGGATAGCTTTTTGATCATGAAAATGTTTTCTTAAGCTCCACAAAACGTACATAAACGAACAATATTGTATGAGTGCAATTTCGTGCATGTGTAAGAAGGCAAAATGAAAGAGGCCAGTGCACAATTTGCTGCTAACGTCAATTTCCTCAACCCGCTCCTGCGTTTTACCCATCCGCTCTTGAAAACAATCAACCATAACACGTCGATTGCTATTATTACAAACTCATCTTCTAGCAGGTTATGAGACCGACGTACACAACCAAACTTTTCGTTGGTCATTGATCTTTAAATTGGCAATGTGTATTTCTTATTTCATTTACTCTCACGGAAATGTTAGACAAAGCGACTGTGACGACAAACGTGATATTTCGTTCGAAAACTAGCAAATGTAAGAGATAGCAGGCTTCACGTTACAATACCGGTATCCTATAGCCATGGTTAACAAAGAAAAGAGGAAACATTGGCTCTCTCAAGAGCTGGCCTCCCAGCTCCCCGGACCTTAATCCCCTGAACTTTTATGTATGGCCGTGTATGCTGGCAAAGCAGAGCGAACATCAAGTGAGCTCACTCAAGTAACACCAAATACATCTTCTTGATCTGTTATCTAGAAATGTTGTTGTATAGAAGTATTAAGAAATAAATAATGAACATCTTTTGCCATAAAGAAGCTGAGAGAAAGTTGTCGCAAAACATTTGCATTTTGTGCGTTACTCATGTTTATTTCTAGTAAACATGACGTAATTTTTCACTCGAATATGACCACAATAGCGCAATAATTCGATGTTTTTGAAACATCTTTTAGGAGACATAAGAAGTTCTAAAGATGCACTGCATAACATAGTTTTGGGTGATGTCTTATCTACGTAGCATCTCATTAACAAATTGATTATAATCAAGCTATTAAAAAGTTAAAATAATTGCAGAAATTGATGAAAATCACAAACCATTTCAACATGTGTCAAACCAACACATATTGAATTTGAGTGTAAGATTTTGTATGAGTATGATGAGATTTTTTAAGAATTATCATTATAATATTTTCAAGTCATTAATGGACCCAGTCCATGCCTCACATATCTTCTTAACAAACGGTCGGTAACAAGACAAATCACATGAAAAAAAAAACATTTTACAGTGTTCCAGTATTCAATAAGAATCAGCAGCTGATTCAGTGTGGCAGTCCACAAGTTCTAGAGCCGATGAAATTTCATTGCGAAGAAGCTCTTTTGGGATGAATATGAGCATGTTAGGCTACTCTCAGGATGTATTTTGTACTCAATTTCAAGTTCCCTCCATAAGTATCGAGTAATTTACACTGCTGGTTGAAAATATGCATATGTAAATAAATTTTTAGCAAGATAAAAAAACTCAATCATCATGAAATTGTTTTACGTTTTCGAAATACTTTTCATCGACAGTGTAGACCTCATATTCAATTCGCCATGATGGTTTTTGGATGATTTCAATAGGGATGTTTCTTAAACGCATAATAATAAGAATTGTCTGTTGCATTTTTGATTCTTAAGACAGATATATAATTTAATTAAAGATAAAACAGAAAGTTGCACCATAAGGTTTGCCTCGCATATGAAAATATAGCCAATTGACAATCATTTTTGGTCTTGAGCTGTGTATAAAGAGAATTCATAAATAAATATTATTTTCAAATTCAATCTTTGTTTACATTTGTATGTTTGACATTTTGTCAGCTAGCATGTAATATTTATGTATTTCTGCAATTGTGTGTACCTTGGAATAACTTGATTATAACTTATTTGTTATTGTGATGCTTTTAACTACCTAGATAAGACATCATCATGCTAATAGCATGGTATTCAAAGCATCTTCAGAACATATTATTAGTCCTAAATTTGTATTTCAAAACTTCTTGTGTAACATAAAAGATGTTTCAGAAATATCGTTTTATTGCGCTGTTTCGATCATATACGTGTCAAAAATTAAGTTATCAATACTAAGAATATAAATAAGGCCATGCATTAGAGATACATTTTTGAACTTTACTTAACAAGTTGTGTTACTTGGGTAATGGACCAATTTAAGAAGGTTATTTCCAAGATCTGGAACGAGATGCCAATGGACCAGGTGCGTGCCGCGTGCGATACTTTTGAGAAACGTCTCAAGCTCGTCATAAATACAGCACAATGGGGGGCTTGTATTTTCATTTTATTTACACATTTTTTCATGCATCGCTTTTCATGAATTTTTATATATTTTATCCTTGAAAACTAAATCATCTTTCCAAACACACCCTAGCAGCAAATTTATTGCAAATCGGTTGAATTTACTTCAATATGACCCAATTGAATCGCAATCAACTTTCTGAAACCAATTATCTCGGTTGTGTGTTGCTTGAAAAGCCATTTTTCCACTGCCGGTGATCAATTTCTTCCAGAAATTGAAATGGTGTGCCACAAAAGCCATTGAGAAGTTAGTTTTTCAAACAATATCTTAGCAGCCTGCGATTTATTTTCAAATTCATAGACACGTGAATAAGTTTTTAATTTATATTTGACTGTTACAGATTCTTTTGGGTGCATGCTTCCTATGCATATACCGCACAAATCTAGTAATTATGGCATATTTAAATTCTCGTCAATGACAATGAGTCAGACATATCAACACTGGGTGTAGAGGGATAATCATTTGAATTAAATTACTTTCATTTGTTTCCACAAACATTTGATGTTATCATTAAAAATCCTGATCAGAAACCAATTCCAATATTATTTATAGAAAAATCAGTAGATAACATGATTTGGATCCAAATAAAACGATCCTCGTTAAGACTTATTAAGAAGCTCATTTGTATTATCGGGTTATTGTTACAAAATGATTTAATTTTTTGTTGTAACATTCAGTTTAAAAACACTTGAAGCCTAAAAGAAAGAAATTTGAAACCAATGTGTAACTCTCCAACAAGTCTGGTTGAACCGCCTTTGGTGCTAATCACCAAACAACAATACCCATGTGCCCTTACACAACCACCACGTCAAACAAGCAGCACCCCAACGTGACATTTCGCTCGGCAACAAACGATGGCCCACCGAAGCAAATTTCAACATATGTGTAATACATTTGTAGACGAACTGCAATTTAACTGCGATTATCGCTGGCACTTTTCCGATGAACAAGATGCCCCTACAAGCAACCACTATGTGAACTTTCGAACAAGCTCAAACCCCAACTGGAGTTGAACGTTAATTTCTCAATTTTCTTCACATCAACCATCCCAAATGGAGCGGGGTACACTCTGAGACTTTTCAGCAAATCTCAACCATCTACCGCTGCTCTTTTGCGTGTGACATCAACATTTGATTTTTCCCACATAAATGCGCAATCCGTATGAAAAATCTTCATCAAGGTGCTTATTTCGAGATAACTTTCCTCATACAACCCAAAATGCTGGCGTTTCGCATGAACATACTCGCCCTCTGACTCTGGGGGTTTGTTCGTGTAGTTTTTTTTTTCTATGTCATGTGAAAATGGGTCGAAATTAACCGCACATTCGTGATTAATTCGTTGAGCCAATTCAATACAGCACCTCACGGCACGATAGGTAGCAGATTTCGTTTAATGCTATATTAAATGTGCGAAAAAAAATCAAGGGGGATAAAACTTAAGCAGTCGTTATTTTTTAATTCTTCTCATAATTGATTCCTCCGTTTTGGAAGGATTTTAAGATTATCGGAAAAGAACATTTTAGTTTATATTTGTTTTCTCTAGCTAAGCACTTTCATAGTTGTTCCGATCCAGTAACAGTTTTAAGTTAGTTAATTGTGTGGAAAGTGCAACCATACACTTTGACCAAGGAAGTTAGGATATTTTTAGCTGAAACCAGGACCAGGCATGGATAATAAACGACTTTTTATCGAAAAAAGTAACAATACCTGATTTGAAATGATTCAATTAGAATATCAATTGATTACTCTTATCGAAAAGTAAAACTTCGGTTCTTCATTATAATTTGAGCTTCGTCGGAATGCATTCTCGCCGTGCTGACAACGTGCGTAAAATAACAGTTTCTAGAGTTTTTGCCCTTCCGCCTACCTACTCTTACATTCTTCCACACATGCTTTCGCCTCCACCAAAAACAACCGACCGTTTTCCTTTTCTACTGAAAGAAAATAGCCGTATAATCTTCTTCTCGAGTGCCGTCGACTCCCAGCTCGATGGATGAATGGAAGGATGGATGGTGGTCCATGGGTAGGTGTAGCGAAGAGTTGAAAATTTGCATAAACAATCGGTGCTTCACGCATGTCTGCCTCCAGCGTTGCCTCTCGACTCGGCTTTGGAAAACAATTGGCGCGAAAAATTCTCGCGTGCCAGTTCCGAAAACAAACCACCGCCACCGCCGTCGGATGGCCAGAAAAACAAAGATGATCGCATTAGTTGGAAAAACTAGCACAATTTCCGCGCAGTATCTTCAATGCCGTCTGTGTCTGTGGCTTAGAAGTGGGAAGCCAGGGGATGTGATTTTGGAGCGAAACAAGAGCAGCTTGAAATTAATTAAACCCCACATTTGCTGAAACAGGTGGGTTTTCTAGCCTGCCGCGAACGTCGTGGAAGGGCCAGTCAGCTAAAATGATGATTCAATTTTCGGGAAGTGCATCGCTGACAGCAGGTGAGTCATCCCGCAAAATCTTCTGCTTGATGTATGACTGACGGTGAGACAGTTTCGTGCGATGAGAAGCGAAAGCGAAAGAGGCAACCCACCTGCCAGAGGTTCATTTTTGCACCTCATCATCGTCTGCCAGCTGTGAACTGGGAATGATTTTGATGTTTTCGGCTTCTTGTTTAAGGGGTAAATCGGTTTTAAAGTGCAAATAGATTCCCACTTACTTTGTTGTATATTTAGACTTACAACAAATGTTACGTTCTACAAGGTTCTAAGACAAAGAAGACACTAGAAGGTTTTAAGACACTTGGTTGTATCAGATTCATAAGTTTAACTAACTTTACTTGTGGTTCAGATACTGCTATATTTGATCGTGAAGTTAAAACAGAATTTAATTATTATATTTTAGCGATAAAAACTTCTTAAAAAATCTGCGACATTTCATAGCTTTTAAAAATTTTCAAAGCGTCTCTTCAGGTACCAAAACCTTAAAATTCTATGCTTTGCTTCCTTCTGAAAATTGATGAGTTAAATTTTTAACCAAATTTCTCCGTTTTTCATTCACTTTCTCCTACCAATAATTATAATTTGTTGAAAGAAAAATCTGAATTGAGATCTAGTGTTTGGTAATGCTGCCCGTAGTTATTTTAACACTTTGAAGACGAAAGGTATAAAACCTATGTGGAATACAAAGCCTAAAAAAAAGCTTGGAACTGCCTCCCTCGGTTATGGACCACTTTTGTGTCTAATGCTAAATATCTAGCTGGAAACCAATTGATTGGTACACAATATATTCTTATAACTATATTTTATCATTATCCTATCATTTGTTACAATCAGCACTTTTTTTTTGCCCAGAAAACATGCTTTCTTTGTGAGAGTATAAAGTTTATGTTTTGCAGCTGTCAATTTCATTATTTTTACTGCATGAACGTGAGAATTGCCTTCGATGTGCACATTTTTTTTTCAGCTATAAAATTCATCAAATTCGTTATAAAAATGGTGCGTGCACCAAGATTAGGGTATGTTTTAACAGTTTAATGAAATTTCTCTAAGTTTATGCGTTTAAAAACTGCAAAGAATGCGTCCTTAGTTCGAGTACTACTATATCCAAGCCCTTCGTTCAATTTTCAATGTTCTATTCATTTTTCACAACCTGGCGTACATTGACGGAACTATCAACGCTTTCTCTTCATTGCTTTCATTTCTAGCAAACATTACTGTCCACTCTTGGTGCCTCGTGGTGATGAGCGAACATCTTCTTCTACATCATAACCGTTACTCCACGTACGGAGAATACAAACATAACAATTATAACTGTTAATTACAATAATGAATTTATAAAAAAAAAATTAGTTATTTTGAAAGTGTTCCATAACTAACGAAGAAAACAATTTTGGGTGGATGAAAAAAACGATAAAATTGATGTCTATCGAGCAATAAATCACTTCCGAGTGGCTTTACTTCCCTTCCGAACGAAGTCGAGATCAAAGATTTTTCGTCTCAGGAAATCCCAACTGCGACTACTGGAATTGATATCAGACCGACTGGAGTGAGAGGCAACCACGCTTACCGCTACACCACCGGTGCTGATATCTGAAGAAAAGGAGAGCAGATTTGACATCCCCTGCTCTCTGATTGTCAGCCACAAGAGGCTTCATCGGACTTGTGTGGGATGTATTCGTGCTGTTCACCTGTTTTCTGAGGGACGTGAAATCAAGACGTTAGGCTTCGCAGGGCAGACATGCTTCAAGAGCACCTTAAGTCGCTGCTTTTGCTTGCGCTTCTAACACGATCGAACTCGACTTCTTCTTCCTCATGACGATGTCTATGTCTTCCAAATACTCAGGTTCCGGTTTTTGGCTCAAGGCACCGAAGGATTTCGCCATCTTGTCTTCCGTTCCACTTAGGCCCCGGTCATCAAATTCGTCGGACGGCCGGAACTCGGCTTGCGCTTGATGCTCTCACCTTTCCCCAGGAGCACCAGGATTTTGTGTACACAGATAAAAAGAAACATTGAATTTTCAGCGTTATCTAAAGGGAATGCTAGATTTGGCAGAAAATAATGGGATATTTCATGTAAATTTAAGCCTGATAACGCCTGAATCTAGCCTGTTGTATGAAAGATTGCAAACATTGTTGTATGGCGCATGAAAGATTGCAAACAATTTCGTTGTTTACGCCTCCTTTGGCATGGAATTAAACGAGGGGAAATTTCACGCGCTTGTTAAAATTATATATTTTTTTCTGTGTATGGCCGTTCAGATGTACCCGGCCAACACAAAGTGCGGCACGATGAAAGACTTCTTCACTCCGGGGTGGAGCGGGTGGTAATTACAAACCACTCTTTCATTCCTTCCGCCATGGCTCCCGTAAACTGTCAAATAGTAAAGCTGTAATTCATTATGGAGAGTGTGAGCTGTTTAGTGGAATACCTGTAACTAGAAAATAAGAAGAATGATTAGTAATTTCCATTTAATTCATGTTCTCTGAAAATAGCCTTCTTATAATGACGATTATTGATGATGCACTGGTGGACTCACCACCAGATGGCAGTATAATCGCATGAACATCGAGGAACTTTATCTCTTTTTTTAATGCAAGCGTTAGACTGACAAAATATTTCGCTACCCTACTATATTGGTTGATATGAATTTTCGTTTTTAGCCAATATAGCCCGGGACCATTAACGATTTCAACATATATAAAGATTGGACTCGGAAAAAAGGCAACACTTTGTTTTGGGTGTAACTTTTTATCGCGTGGGTAAAAATTTATGATATTTTGGGAAATACTTACTACTTTAGAGTGTTATGTTTATGTGTGCAATATTTTATCGCGATCTGTCAAGTAGTTTTTAAGATGCATTCGAAACAAGAAGATCTACGCCAGCAAATCTTGGGCGCGGTGATCGATAATCCTGGTCAGTCGCACAGATGGACCGGCAAAAGGCTTGGAATCCACCATTCAACCGTGTCCCGCGTTGTGAAGATGTTCCAGGAGACGAAGACCATCGTGCGGCGCGCTGGAAGCGGCTGAAAACCGAAAACGGAATACCCAGAGAAGGCGCGGAAGATAAGGCAGTACTTTAAGAATAACCCGAACCTTTCCACCTGAGACGTGGCCAAAAAGGTCAATTCGTCGAAGTGGTTTGTCCAGCAGACCATGAAGCGGGCTGGGCTACGTGTTTTTAAGGTCAGGAAGGTGCCAAACCGGACTGACAAACAAAACACGGTGGCCAAATTGCGTGCGCGGAAGCTGTACCGTGAGTGGCTGGTCAAGCCAGGCTGTCTCCTCATGGACGACGAGACATATATCAAGGCGAACACCAAACAAATCCCCGGCCTCGAATTTTTTGTCGGTACGTGCCGCATGGAGGTTCCGGAAAAGTTCCGGAAGAGAAAGATGGACAAATTCGCGAAGAAGTACCTGTTGTGGCAGGCGATCTGCGAGTGCGGACGGTACAGCAAGCCGTTCGTTACAACCGCCACCATAAACGGGCAGATTTATCGAGAGGAATTCTTGCAGAAGCGCTTGCTGCCCTTCCTCCGCTCTCACCGTGGTCCCACGCTGTTCTGGCCGGATCTCGCTTCGTGCCATTACGCCAAGCCTGTAATGGATTGGTACGAAGCGAAGGGCGTTAATGTGGTCCCGAAAGAGGCGAACCCGCCAAATACACCAGAACTTCGCCCGATCGAAAAGTTTTGAGCGATAATGAAGAAGAAGTTGAAGAAAAGCGGAAAAACATTCAAAACCGATGAAGCTTTGAAGAAAAACTGGGAGAAATTGTGTAAGGAAGATGGACAAATCCTCGCCCAAGATCTCATGAGCAGTGTTAAGAGAAATGTACGAGCATTCAGCTTGGAGGGGGAAATTCAATAAATAAATTATGCCAAAATATAGTTAATATATATTTATTTAATCCCTGCAAATTTGAGAAGTATCCGATTTAAAATGAATTTTTGGTGATCATTTTTGTGTGTCTGATTTTTTCCGAGTCCAGTCTTTACAAGCGAAACTATAGATATGTTGGTAGTTTGTGGATTCCAAAATGTTCAGAGATGATTTTATGGGTTATTCAAGAACATCCTAGAGTTGAGGTGTTAATATCTATAAATGTAACCAGAGATAGTTTACTCATTGGATTCATATTCCTACAGGTTCAGAGATCTGATGTTAATGATGTTTTGGGTTGGATCGAAGATTTTTGTAACCCAAGAACTCCTAAAAGTTGAATTACAAAGATTTTCAAGCATAACCGGTGATGCGTTGTTAGTATAAGGATTCGTTTCATATTCCTAGAGGTTCAAAAATCTAAGTTTATTACATCACAGATCATAAGTAATTGAAATATTATATTTGGTTTAATGGGTATACTTTGTCATGAACATCCTAGAGTTAAGTCTTGTGGTCTACACGTAGTTTATTGTAGATAAGTTAGTAGTTTTGGATTTCATATTTCTTAATGTTCTGATCTCATTAAACGGTATATTGAGTAGAGTGGTTTTTATGACATCCAAGAGATCTTAAGATTTATGGGTTCAATTAATATTTTTAGAGGATCTGAATTAAAAGATGTATTGCGTGGAAGGATTTTTTTTGTCATCCAAGTACTCTCTGGAGATGAAGTCTTATTACCAGTATTACCAGTTAAATGTTGGTAATTTATGGATTCAGTTCAAATTTTGAGATGTACTAGAAATCTAAGTAAAATGGTTTTCAGTACCCGTTCGATTTTGGCAACAAACTAGTTTCAGCTTAGAGTTTGCTTGCTACTATAATGCCTTTTTTCCAGAGAGTTCTTGTCTTAACAAGAATAAATTTTGCTTCAATATTTGTATCTGCTTTCGACCTCAGTGGATAAATTTTGTTTTCATAATCTATAGTGTAACCCAACAAGTATAAACACGATTAAAAATCAAGATAAAAATTTTTTGTTTTTGGTTTCATGAATCATTTCTCCCTCATTTGCTCTCTAAGTAGTAAACCAAGGGACGCATTTTTTGGCCTACCACTGCTCATCAATCTCTGCACAGACTCCTTTGCAATTGTTAAAACATTTTTTCCGGCCTTCGCAAATTTATCCATGGTACATGCTGCTTAAACATGTTTCCTTAGATATGCTTTGTTCAGAGCCAAAAATTTCTCGATTGTTCGAGCTTAGACAGTTTGGAGGATTCCCCAAATAGCACACTACGGTCATAATTAATTGTAGTAACTTGGTTATGACTTAGCAAGTCATATTTATGTTACCTCAGCCGCATGGAAGCGAGTGTGCTACTAGGGTCATGAGTTTCGGTACGTATTGAACTTTAATGGCGTCCTTCGGATACATGCACCGATGCCAAATCCAACCGAAACTATACTGGACCGTCATGCCCCTGAGCATTGACAGCAAGCGCCGGTTCAAGCATTCCCGGATGTACGTATGGCACTGGCTTATTTCGTAATCTCAAGTAGCTTGCCAAACCATTGCCTTTTTAGTGAAATTTGGCCTATCGGTAGCATCGACGTCCTGACCTTCACGCACTTCGTAATATTAATCTCTCGGAAGCGTCTTAAGTACAATTTGACATTTATTTCATCGTCCATGATGCACGGTAAATAATGTGTTCTTCTAAACGAGAAAAACAGGTCATGATTTCATGAATATGATGTGTTTTCGTGTTATGAATAATTACAATGAACAATATATCATGAACTATTTCTCCGCCGCCATGAAAATTAAGACTCTGGACTAATGAAGTTGATTACACAACTTTAGATCAGAGGCAAAACAAGACTACCTAAGTTCATGGTAGTTCATAAAGTTCATGGACTACCTCGCATCTGTCATTTCAATAATCAAATCATGAATAAAAGTCAAGAATTCATAAAATAAGATGAAAGTTCGTTTCATGATTTTTTATTCATGAAATCAGAAACAGATTTGTTTCCGTGTAATACACGCCGATTTTCCACACAGTAGACCGCCATATAGCTTCCGAGCCCACGGTTTAACGGTTGCAGCCTGTTTTTCATTCCGTTTTGGCATCTTCTGGCTTTTGAAGGTTTTTATATGGATTCTTGCCTTGGAATGTCGGACGTTACTCTTAGAAGTACCTATCTTTTTGGCTACATCTCGAAGTGAACTTCTTTTTTTTTATTCAAAAAGCCATTTCGTTCTTCCGGTCCATCTTTTGGTCCATATTTCGATACGTCCGCAAAGCTACAATACTTCCGAATGGCATTTCGAACCGCTCCTATTGATTCGGACTATCGTCACAGTTTGCAGTTTCGTCAGTTAACTTTGTGAAATATTGGAAATAGAGCACAGTTTATGCACAATCTGTTTACTCTTTTTCGGAGCAATGTCTCGCATTTTGATTTCTTCGTTCAAAAATTCAACTCCGATACACAAACTTGCTTTTCAGAACGTAAAAAAAACAACATCAGCTGTCTTGCGTCATTCGGTTTCGTGCAGTTTCGTGTAGCTAGCAAGAGTATATACTTATACTATACTGGGACACCCTATTACCAAAAGATTGACAGTTTCGAGTGAAATAACCAGAACATTCATTGGTTGTAACACAATTCCTTCATACAATTTCTGAAATATGTGTAACCTTTTGTCAATTTCACATGACACTTTTGTCAACAAAAATCTCATGTTCTTGAATATTTGTATTTAAAAAAAAAGAGAAAAACAAACACATTATATGGTAAGCAAAGGTTCAGTATGAATGCAATATAAATTATAGTTATAAATTATCCGTTTGAATATAAAAAGACGCGTTTATGTAAGAAGATTGTACTACAAAAGGGCAAGAGACAAAATGTCGAATGAAAAAAAGTCGAAAGAACAAAAGGTTGAAGGTACAAAAGGTTGAATGGACGAAAGATCAAATGAAGAGACGAGTGACCCGGAGTAGTACTTTCTCAATGTCTCTCTTTGTTCTTCGAATTTTCCTAATTATTTGAATTTTCGACCCTTTTCAATTTATTCGACCTTTTGTTCATTCACCATTTAATCCATTGATATTTTGTCCCACTTCTCTTCATTTGGAAGCGTTTGTTCATTTGAGAAGTTATTCGACCTTTTGTCTTTTGACGTTATGTCCTACAACCTGTGTGCTATTTGTCATACTGTATGCTGTATGTCATTTTTCAAAGACAAGATTTTATCCATATTCCCAATTTATAGACCGACCTCCATAGACCTTCATAGACCGACTTTACAGCCATCTCCCCTGAAATGAATAATTTCATCAAAAAAAAACAAAACAAAGAAAATCCCATCATCACCCAAAGATTTTTGTTTTCAAACGTTTCAACTTCGTAACCACTCGCGGTACAGCTTCCTGTTGCGGGATTTGGTCGCCGTATTCTGTTTATCGGTTTGGTTAGGCGCCTCCCTTACCTTGAAGACATGAAGTCCGGCCCACTTCATTGTCTGCTGGACAAACCAGACGGAATAATTGACCTTCCTGGCCACGTCCCTAATCGAGTGATGCCGATTGTACTTGAAGCAATCCCTCACCTTCATTGCGATCACGGGGTCGGTCGTCTTCGCTTTTCGTCCGCAGCCAGCTCGCCACTGGGTCGTCTGGGTCTCATTGAACGATTTTACCACACGGAACATGGTTGAATTGACGATTCCCAACTGTTTCGCGATCCACCTGTGGGACTGGTCTGGATTATCCACGACCGTGCCCATTTTTTTTTTGTCGAAGTTGCTTGCTTAGAAGCCACTTGGGGCCGGTTCATAAACCACGTAGACTCCCTCGTAGACTTTTCCCCATACATTTTTTTGAAATTTTGTATGGAGCGTAGACTTTGGTCAAAGGAAAGAGGAAAGCGGTCCCGGTTTGCAAACCAAAACGTGAGTGGATCGACATTGTCCGGTATTTCCGTAACGGCATGTTTGTAGGCTGATAGTGCATCCTGTATCGTTGATTTGTTGGCTGCACATTCCGGAATCCCATAGAACAGGTCATAAACAGACAAAAAGTTCGCTTGCTGGAGATCCAGTTATCGGACCGATCGTAGAAACTTCAAACTTGGTTGGCAGAATCGGGAAGTAGGTGTCGAGTAGTATTGCTTCATCTTATTTGTCGCATCGGCGAAAACTTCTCGTCGTCATTGGAGTAGTCTCTTGTCTATAGATTTGTCTGAAAATACCGTTTATTTTTTAAATTATTATGAGAACAAGAAAATTCAAAAATGTTAAATACCTGCAAGCAATCCATGATTTTATTGAAAGGCCAAATAAATCCTCAGGTGACGACTTTCAAACCTCAGCTAGCTAAGATGTGCTTTGACTGATGAAAACAATTCTGAGCAATTCTTGGAGTCTCAGTCAATGCATTTGTGGCAGCGGATAAGTCACATATTGAGCATGGTAAGTAACACCATTCAGCCAACTATTCCATCACGTAAAGACAGGTGTAGGGGGAAACGGTAAATTTTCTTTCTCAACCCCGGCTAGTTTGGCTATGACATCCTTAAAGCGACACTTTCTCGAAGCCGAATGAGAGAAAATAGACTTGAAACATGCCACAAGACGATCAACGCTGGAGAATTGCAGGTCATGTAATTACAATTCGGCAGTAGCCCTTTGAGAATCTCAAATGCTTTTGTCATGTAAGTCGCATTATCCGTTACGAAGGCAGTAACAATGTTGAAATCAACATTGTATTTATAGCGCGTTTTGATGACGCTTTTGGGAGACATTTGTAGTGTTGACAAAATCCAAGTAAAAGATATCTGCTGTAAGAGCTTCCATCATTTCTTGATCAGAGCTCGTTACTGGCAGCACAAAAATCACATGGAGGACAAAGCGATCTTGAAAGTCACTGGCTTCGTCAGTATCAAATACCATCGATTGTGAAATTGGTTCACGGGAAAATGAACGACAAGCCACCAAACATGACCATTTTGTATGACAATCGGGCTTTGGTCTTATTGTTTTGTCCGTCATTGTAGCTTTTTAGATATCAATAGTGCTTTTTTTATTAATACAAAAAAGTTCACAATTTTTTTCTGTCTATATGTTCAAAAATAATATTATACATCGAAGTAAAACGAGTAAACAAGTGCGATTATTTTGATTCATTTGCTTTTTCTTATTTAGCTCAATTAAATAGTTATATTAGTTGTTTAGATTTTTGTGTTTCTAGTAGCACACATGTTGGAAATCAGTTAGAAAACCTCAAATGTAACCAAATTTCGTCACAATCAAGTTGCTGCAACCAATTGAGACTGATTTATGTTACTTGGGATTGTATCAAAATCAATCTGTCATATTTCTACTCAGCCTGCTCTTGTTATGCATTATAAATTAATTTTAAACAATCGTATTTTTACATCATCTTTGGTTCATAAAAGCAAAAAGGATATCTTTCATTAATCTTCAATATCTATCCCAACCAACATAATTACAATTAAAAGTGTAAGATCAATGAATTAATTTCATCAGGACTTCAAATAACGACAAATCTAAGCAAGGAGTATAACCTTTGGAAATTCTCCAGCAAACGAGTTCAGTTTCTTTCCAACCCAATTCGAGGCCAAGCCGGTTAAGATGGATTTCAACTCATTTGTTTTATTATCCTTCTTACGGTTTACCAAAACTTAAGAACCGAAAACGATTGAAGATAGGTAATCTTCTTAGACAGTCTGCTGACCGTACCGGCTCAGACACAAATGTTCTGCAACATCAAATTCTGGATCGTCGCTCAAATTGATAGAGACGGGGGGTGGAAGGGAACAAAACAAAGCATCATCTCAACCATTAAAAAAAGTGTCTTGTTTTTTTCCATCTGCTTGTGTTGTTTTCTTCTCATCTCGTGCTGCCACGCACTCGAATTATAAATAATCGAAAAAATATAATATTAAAAAATTATGTCTCGCAGCAGCCGTAAGAGAAAGAAAGAAAAAATTAAAACCAAACGAAACTCGATGGAGGAGAGAAAACTTGATTGGAAACTAAAAACTACGAGAATAAGAAGTTGTACGACAGGAAACCGGTTTTCATGTTTGAAGCCTAAAACTGAAGCCTGCTGGCAAGGAGGGAAAAGATCTCTTCAAAGTCATGCTGCAGCAGAGTTGCTCACACTCACGCTCAAGAAATTTTGAATACCTTTAAAGCGCACTAAACCCTTTCACGTGATTGTGGTGAATATAGCGTATACGAACACGGCGCATAGTGAGCTTGTAAGAAATGGGCAAAACATTGTAGATCAAGAACGCGAAGACCACTGGGAGTAAGAAAAAATGTATACAGAACCGCGTGCCCAGCAAGTTAATAACTAGTTGCGCGTATGGAACTTACCTCGGGCAGTGTACAGTAAAGTCAAAACATAAAGTTTACCTCCACACTGGATAAGTTTGTTTGTTTGCTTTAGAGTAAGGCTCATAAGGAGCTCAAAGCGCGCCAACTTTTTTGTCTACACAATTTCTGCCTTTTCCTGCCAAGAAGTGCATCGCGCGACAAAGAAAAACATAAACATGCTACAAAAGAGCGGCCACGTCAAGTACCGGTTCATCAGCAGACAGGAGACGTAGACCTATAGGAAGAGCTTCTTCTTATCTGCAATGTAGCTTTCGGAGTCCGAGTTGGTCGGAAGAGGGAAAAAATACGAAGCATAATGATTTTCCATGCTTTGTGCATCATCAATGGGTGACGACAACGACCAGGAAGTCGAATTGCGACCACCATACACCATGTACTGCATGAGGCAGGCTAATGAGTTGTGACAGTGTGAGGTTTACTGCACTATTTAAAGGTACCGTGAAGGTACTTGCGGTTAGGCTTCTGTGAGAATCTGTTTTTTTTTTCTCTGATGCATGAGAGATTTTCTGCGTAATGACCAAAGCTTATAGGGTCAGTTTGGTGTAGAGTATAGGTGTGGGATTTCACCTTACAGAGGTCAGATTTAAATAATTAAGTGTGTATGCGAGTCAACTTAAGCCTGTCTACGTTGAATTTCGGACCTTTTCATAATTCAACAAAACTGATTACTTGTTTCAAAATAATAGAGCTACATATACAGTAAACACAGATGTTAATTCTTATTTCTGTAAAATGTACAAAATCCTCAGATACGCTAGCGGTGGTGGTTCTCCACCTTCTCTTGAAATCGTCTATTATATTTGCTTTCTACTTAATTTCAAAGAGTTTCCGCTTAACCAGACCCCTGTATTATTCTATCGGGTGACAATCTGGACAGTAAGGCAGATTGGGCACGTAATTGAGCTCTTGTGCCTTATACCATTTTGCATAATGACAAGAAGCCAAATCAGGCCAAAACAGAGCTGGAGAGTCATGGCTTCTTATAAACGGTAGCAACCGCTTTTTCAGACATTCTTTCTCGTACACATCCTTGTTGATAGTGCTGATAGAGACGAAACTTTGGATTTTCGACCACAACTACACATGGCCTGCCAAACCAAATACTTTCTGGGGAATTTAGACACCTTTACGCTGCTAACTAGTCGCCACTGGAATTTCTCCCGATAACGAACCATAGTGAGCCATTTCATTCCTATCTCCGTTTTAAGTGACTCGAGCAGTTCCCGGCGGCAAATCTGCCCTACACCGATGGAGAGTTACGAGGATTTGCCTGCCACAGTTCTTTGAAGCACATCCACAGTTCTCCATTGGGTACTTTTTTTACCATTCCAATGTAGAATTCAAAAGATTTTCTAGACCAGTCAAATGAATTTCTGACCCGAAAACATTTTCAAATGTATCGGGAATCGATCACTTGACCTACGGGTTGGAAACCCGACTACACTACAGGGTCCCAGGAAGTAATACAATTTATTACCTAAAAAAAGTTTCTCGCAAAATGCAAGAGAAAGGGAAAGCAAAAAATACAGCAAATCATTCTCGGAGCACAGATGCTCGCGCATGACGAAATCAGAGCCTACTACGGCCGCGTTCAATCGTTGGTGAGCAGGTTGGCAGGCGATAACGGTCGATTTGGGTAAATCAGCAACCTTGAAATATAGGGGAAAGGAAGTTATTAAGAACCAGAATAATCGGCTATGACCTAGAGGCGACGAAATAAGGACTACGATTGGAAACTCGGAACATGGAACTGCAAATCACTCTGTTTCCCAGACTGTGATAGGATAATCTACGACGAGCTTCAACCACGTAACTTTGAAGTCGTAGCACTGCAGGAGCTTTGCTGGACAGGACAGAAGGTTTGGAAAAACTGGGATCGAGCGGCTACTTTTTACCAGAGCTGTGGCACCACAAACGAGCTGGGCACCGACTTGTGTCAGTGATTGGATAGTTTCCGATCAATGCGAGAATGTTGGCACGAAGGGAGACATGTTGACGAAAAAGAAGCCTTCACCAGTCATCAATTGCCAAGAAGTTCGCGGTGCAATACCAAGCGGGATTCATGGGTGCTCGCGCTATTACGGACCCGATTTTCGCGATTCAGCAAGTTGCTGCAGAAATGTCGCGAATATAATGTTCTCACACATGACACAATCGATCGAGACCAGCTATGGCAGATCATGCACGAATATGGATTTCCAGAAAAACGGACGCTGTTGGTCAAAGCAACGATGGATCGAGTGATGTATGTCGTCCGAGTCTCAGGGACACTTTCGAGTCCCTTCGAGTCTCGGAGAGGGTTACGGCAAGGTGATGGATTTTCGTGTTTGCTATTTAATATTGCATTGAAAGGTGTGATTTGAAGAGCTGAGATAGACAAGTATGGAGCTGGTAAAATTTGGCTTGCGATTAATACGTTGAAAACAAAATACATGAAGGGACGGGGTTTACGACCCAAGTAGCACACAAAACATCTTTAATATTCAACACTTAGTTTTCATGTTTCATTTTAGTTAATCTGCAGTAACAAAAAGCATATTTTGCTACAGCAGAGTTTATTTAATGTATAAGAGATACTAGATATTTCATTGGTGTTGCTCAAATGGTTTGCCAAGACCATTCAAAACAAACATTGGAGTAAGTCGAGACCTGTTTGTCTTAGTAAACTTGCAGCATAGTAAACTTAATCATGACGTTGCATCCTTAATATTTTCCAGTGTATGTGATGTTTATTATGAAGTAATTTTGACCTCCAGTGCAACATAACAAATTAGTTACACTCTTGTTCCAATGAAGCGTTCTGATACTTGAGGTTTTCAAAATGCGGTTTTTGAGCCACATGCGCAACATAATGCGAACGCAACATAAAGCCAATGAATAACGTTCAATTGCACTTTAGCACAACAGTGGTGACGCTTGAAATGTATTCGAAAAAAATTCACACTACCGACCACATGTGTTTTGATATTGATGAAAGGTTGTTGTTATTGTATAGGCCTAACAAAGAAAAGGGCTTGAAGTGTTCATTAGGCAACCTATGTAAGATATGATTTTATAGTAGTGGCTATTATTATATAACTTTTAAACAAGGATCACTCAAATAGCGAGAGCATAATATTTTCATTTTCGGCTGCCCGAACTAATTAATATAAATAAAGCTCCAAAGCTATCAACTGAAGCTACCAGCTGAAATAAATATTCTTCCCAAACAAAATAAACAGTTGTGAGATTACGAGTTGTGCGTAGTGAACATAAGCTGTTATGTTTTTGATTAAATTCTGTCAACTTTTTACATTAATACAAAATCAATGATTTCACATGAACCCCGTAGACCCTATTTTAAGGGCAAAAATATAATCATAATGGAGTTGTTTTAAAGTTGTTCAGTATAAATTTGTTACATGAAATTTTGTGATGAGTTAAGCGAATAAAGCTTCGAATGAAATGCTTAAAGTAACAATAAAAAATAAATTTATCAAGATTGGTTTTATCGATCAACTTAAATGATGAGACGAAGTTTTCGTCTTTTTAAAATAATTTATTAAACTGCTTATGGTTCAGAACAGGAAACGACTTTTTAGCTCCTTTAAGCAATCATACAATTGAATTTTTCTGGCTAGTGGTTTTTTCGTATATTCTTTGAACAAATAAGCCGCTATTAGTTTAATTTAATATTAAATTTATTAATATTCAACTATGTGGAATTCAGTAGTTTTTAATTTTGAGTAAATTAGGTGTAACGTTAACAAAGAAAACTCACTATCAAACTACTAATTTGGCTATTGTTCAAATATCTATAATTTAGAGATGTCTGCAAAAATAAATATTTTATAAGCACTTTACGTGTTAAGAATGGATTCATGATTTTTTAAGCCGGTAGTGTATTTGGTTTGTTCGTAGACACCATATGCCAAAACTTTGCAATATAAAATAAGATTTAAAAATTTCACTCATTCTTCAAAAGTTTGAACCTAACATTAACTTGTAACGATTTACTATTCTACGAATGAATCAGAAATTTGATTCTTCTAAATGAAAACATAATTTTGTACAAAGTTTTCTTTTTCAAGTTCTGAAGCAATGTTCTATTCTCGAGGATTTATTCAGGGGCGTTGAATTTTGAGAAAAATAAAAAAATTTTGATAACGATATCCATTAAAAAAAAGTTATCCTCGCATTCATTTAAACATCGGTATCATTTTACTTTTTGCCACGCGATTTACAAAATTTGAAAGTTTAAAAAAATGCTATTGAAACTCTTTAGAAACAATGTCAAGTTGCAAATAGGCTTTACCCTTGCGCTTTTTGCGTTGCTGTTGTGTATGATTTTTCGGTGCATAGCCACATAAAACTATCCCTAATTTTTTTCAAGAGAGACTTTTATGCTCTATTAAAACAAGTTGTCCTACTTGAGGAGAACACAAGGTTAGCCTCCCACCACGAGTTCAGATCGACGGTGATGAAATCGAGGTAGTAGATGAATTCCTGTATCTGGGCTCATTGGTGACCGTCGATAACGACACCAGCAGAGAAATACAAAGACGCATTATGGCTGGCAATCGTGCCTGCTTTGGACTCCGAAGGACGCTAAGATCGAACAAAGTTCGCCGAATTAAAAAGTTTCGGGAGAATTAAAAGACCATCTACAAGACATTAATTAGACCGGTAGTCCTCTACGTTCACAAAGCATGGACATAGCTAATGGAGGACCAACTTTGAACGGAAGATGAGAATACGATTTACGGTGGAGTACAGATGGAAGATGGGACGTGGAGGAGGCGAATGAACCACGAATTGCATCAGTTGCTTGAGGAACCTCCCATCCTATACACCGCCAAAATCAGTCGACTAAGATGGACTGGGCATATCGTAAGAATGTCGGACGACAGTCTAGTTAAAATGATTTTCGAAAACGAACCGACGGGCACAAGCAGAAGAAGCGCGCTACGAGCAAAGTGCATCGTGCAAGTAAAAGGCGACCTACGGATCCTTCGAAGACAAAGAGGCTGGCGATATGTGGCCACGGCCCGAATAGAATGAAGAAAACTTCTATGAACAGCAGAGGTCACACCGTCCTTGGTCTGATTGGTAACTAAGTAAGGGGAAAGATATTTACTACTTTACTGTATGACAATCACCTTTTTCTAAATAATATGTTCCTCTTTCCTTTAATATGTATTAAATCTCCATTCAATTTTCGATTATACTCGAAAAAAATGCAATAGACAAAAACGATCACCAAAAATTCATTTTAGGTCAGATATTTTTGAAACCCTCAGGGAATAAAAAAAAACACATATAAGCTATATTTTTACAAAATAAATTTATTCAAACTCTTCTCCTAGCCTAAATGCCCGCACCATGGACTTAACGCTATCCATCAAATCCTGTGCAACACTTGCGCCATATTTCTTACACTCTTTCATCCGCTCTTTCTTCAAATTATTGTCTTTTTTGAAGACCTTCCCTATTTTCCGGAGCTTGCCCTTCATAATCGCCAGAATTTTTCTATTGGGCAAAGTTCTGGCGAGTTTGGCGGATTTGCCTCCTTCGGCACAAAAATAACATCGTTGCCTTCGTACCACTCCATCACCGGTTTCGAGTAAAGGCACGATGCCAGATGTTACCTTCGTGGCACTGGAAGTAGGGCAGCACTTTTGGAGGCATTCTTCTCTACATATTTGACCGTTAATGGTGCCAGTCGTTATGAGACTTGCCGACAAAAAACTCCAGGCCGGGGATCTAATTGGCGTCCACTTTAATGTACGTCTAGTCATCCACGATGCGTTTCGGCTACACCAACCGCTCGCGGTACAGCTTCCTGGCGCGGGATTTGGCCAACGTATTCTGTTTATCGGTTCGGTTATGCGCCTTCCTTACCTTGAGGACATACAGTCCAGCCCACTCCACTATCTGCTGGACGAACTAGACGGAAGAATTCTGCTGCCACCGCTGCTCGCCGCTGGGTCATCTGGGTCTTTTTGAACGGTTTTACGGTTTTACACGGCCGAATTGTCGATTCCTAACTGTTTCCCAATCCACCTGTGCGACTGGTCTGGATTTCACACGATCGCGCCAATATTTATTTGTTGAAGCCATCTCAATAACCACTTGACAAATTGTGCTGAAATTTTGCGCATGTGAACATTAAACTAGTTTTAATCAAAACTTCATCAATTTTAACTTATAGAATAAAAAGTTATACACAAAAGAAAATCTAGCATTTTTTTCGAGCACAATCTTTAGTTTCTTCCAATAAATCCAGAACAACGCAAGATTTTGACATTTTGGATCATGAAATATGATAGCTTCTGGAATCTCATAAAAGGCTGCCCAAGGAAGAGGCGTTTGAAAAGACGTCCTCATTGGAATCCGTATTGGGAAACGTCAGGGAAACCCTTCGGTGGGAATTACGTGCGCTAGTTCACTAATTGCGTCTTCTTTCGGTGGTACCGACCGTTCTGTAGTGCTTTCCAAAGTAAAATTGCCAAAACCATCCTGCTTTATTAAGTTTTATTAAGGTTTTATCAAAGCCACTAGAAATCAATTTGGTTTTATTATGACACCAAGAGCTGCCAATAGGTTCCATAATTTAGTCAGGTTTATGGGAACCTACACAGCTTGTTTAAAACGATCTTAATACCTCTTTCTTCAAATTCCTTTTACTCCTATCAAAGGTTTTATTTTGACTTTATGAACTCTTAAAATGCTGTTTTGAAATGCCGTTTTAGGACTCATTCATATTATTTTATTATGGTCAGTTGAAAAAGCATTTTAAAACCATTTTGCATCCAGTAAATGCATTAAACGGCAAATTGGCATTGAGGGAAGCCACCAAATAACCTAATAGTTTTAATGTAGTCATTGCGAAGATATATTTTTTCCAATCGCCATATTGAAATATACGAAATAATTGAAATAGGGAAAAATAAATGCACCAAATTCTAAATGTAATGCAAATGAACTGTAGATCGGATACCAATTTCTGCATTTTTTTTAGATAACTTGAATTCCATCAATTTTCAAGAAATTCATGATTAATTTATCGAATATATTTGAATTAATTTTGTATTTGTTGTTGTGAACTCGCATTATTTCCGAGGCGCAACATAACAAAACAACAAAACAACCACGATATCACAGAATTTTTTGACAGCTGTGGCCATTTGGCCGCATGCTGGTTTTCATGGCAGCCAAAAGGTTTTATGAAGGTTTTCAAGTGGTCATAGTATCTATCACTAGAATATATTCAAAAACTTTATGGTCTTATAAAGGTTTTATTAACTTTTTTTCACAACCGTCTATAGAGTGAGCCACTTTGTACAAATTTTGGCTTTAAAGAAGCATAGAAGAGGTGTTGGTAGACAAAACAGTTAATTTATTTTTATTAACAAAGCCGGGAGGAATGCTATATGGCTGGAATAAAACTAAAATTGTTACTTGGGTTGTGTCGATTGCGAGTGATACCGTGACCAGTTTGAAAGCTCAGATAAATTGATACCTGGTTGTGATATTGATTCATACGTTCCATTAGGGTAAACGTGGGAAAAAGTCTTCGGGTGATGTACTTGTTTGTACGTTTGCTTTCACAATAATTACCGCAAAACATCGATGGATTAATGCTCACCTTCTGACCAAAAAGTATCAGTCATTGTTGGCCACCGAAAATTCTATTTGCGGCAGGTGCGCACCAGCGTGTGATAATGGAAATAACGACCATGATGGATGGAATGCTGACAAACAGTATTCTCCTACACGACAATCGGTCCTCGCGGAACAGTAATAGCAGCTCAGGAACCAAGTGTCATCGGTGAGATCGTTCAAAACTTTATTGATAAAACTTTTATAACTTTCAAAGTTTCTAATACATTTAACATGACATAACTCGGAGTGCATGGCACGGTATGTCCACGCATCCTTCATCCCCTGTACATTAAACAAAATGCGTTTTGGTTCAAATCTATTCATTTTAATCCATCTCGTTTTACAGAATCATCTTTGCAATTGATGCATCGCAGTAGGCCTGGCCGCTTTGACGCTTATGTAATGTCTTTGATAGGCTGAAAGCATCATTATTGACAAAAACAAATAATTGGACGTCATCTGACCCAATTATTTCCAGGTTTCTTTCTCGTACTGGCTGCGTTTGTCTTAGATTAGATTAGATTAGATTACATTAAATAAGACTAGATTCGGCAAAACATGATCGCTTCTGGATCACAAAAAATGACAAATTTGTGATGGTTTGCTGCAAATTTCATCCGAAACGATTTAGATTGAGCGGAAGGACAGTGAACTGAATTTTCAGATTTTCAGTGCAAGCAGGGTTAAGCACAGAACTCGATAATGTGCTTACTTATTCAATCCCGGAATAATTCCCAACTATTGTACATGCTAGCTATCTAGCTGCTAGGAATATTTACATATTTATTAGAACCCCTGGCCTGCTTTGTCGCATCTAATTTTCATCCGAATGATTCAAACTGACAGCATGTCTGACACTAATGGCGGTGAGCAGCACCTCAATCGTCGGTTGTTTCCGTTAGCTCAAAATCTTACAAGAACAAAATTTCCAGAATCAGAACTTCACACCTAATTGACTTGCAAATCATGTAAGACTCAAAGCATCACCATTGCTGACCACACATAACTTATTTCCTCTTTTACGGCACAACCACCGTTCACGGCAAAGGAAATGCTCAACAGCAACATCAGCTTCATATGTAACGTACAAACAATGAACCGATGCAAGGAAAGCAAAAGCCTCGATTACATGTGCAAAATTTAAATAGCCACCTTTCAGCCGTTTTTTTTTTTTTCTTTTTTGCGGGAGGAAGCCCCGAAATATAACCTCCCGTCCAAGCATAATGATAGTCACGACTATCTCGAGTCGAAGAATACCTAAGTAGAGCTATATGCTGAACACTCTTGTGTTTTCCGAGCGCGATGTGAAGAAGAAAGCAGACGAAATTTAAAGCCACCAAAGCTTAAGCTACGGTGATCGGTTGGGACCTACGAACCTACGAAGATCAGCTCTTGCAGATTAGGTGGCTTGGTTGTACGTTGCCATGAAACTCTTCAAAGATGGTGGACGTTGGTCGTCATCAAGAGGTTAGATGCAAGAGGCTAACACTAATACAACCTTTCCTTACAAACACCAGCAAATGCAATAGCTGAGCCTACAGCAGAGAACTATAATTTTCAACGTTCGTGGGTTTTGAAATCTCAGGCATTTAAATTGCTTGACCCCCTGGAGGTATATAGGCACTACCAGTGTCTGTGCCTCGTACAAGATCCACCGAAGTTAGCAGTGTTGCCTTCTATTGATTTTGAATTAAATATGATTGCTGTTCAATTGTTTCCAACATTCAATCCAACCGTTCTAAATGTTGCTACAATATGAACAATAATTAATGTAATATTTTGAGTTGAAGCTTCTGGCATCTCTGCAGCCAGCTCAGTACCTATGCTACCAGCTTGCTCAATCCCATTTCGCATTCTATGCTCCGCCGAAGCTTCAACCCGAGCAGGGCCCGAAGAACGAAAGCTTCCATCTTCGGGTCCGACCCGAAGAAAACCGGTCACCTGCATTGTTACCTGTGTATTCTGTTCCACGCGAAGGTATGTTGCGTCTATGCTTCTTACTCAGTACCGAAGTCGACAACATAAACATAAGACGTGTGTAGGACCTCGCTGCGCGAGTTGTTTGTGACGATTTTCTGCTTGCTTTTTTTTGTTGTACTGAACAAAGTGTGTAGCAAAGAGTGTGAGTAAGAAAACGCGCGCGAGATTTTGCCGATCGATCCTAAATGTAGGCAACGAGAGACGGTTGTGATTGCGTTGTTTACTTCGAGCTAGTGATTTCAATCATTGAACTGCGTGGGTGATCGAACCGCATTTAATTGGCCCTGAAGATTCGAAGACCTTAAGCCGTAAACTGTGCTTCGTTGCGGTGATGCATGACATAATAAGTCTTGTTGTGAGGAACATCCGGTCATCTTTTTTTTTCGGCAATCCGAGCCCCCGCTTATTAGTGGCTACGGCCAACCAGCAAGTTGAAGAAGGCCACGAAAAAACGGAAAATTAACATAACGCATGTGAATGAGTAATAAAACGCATAAACGCGTGACAGTGTAGAACGCCGTAAACAGAAGTTAGAAACAAGGAAAAGAATTGTATGGGGGAAGACAAGTGCACCGGTCGGCAGCAAGTGAAAAAGTTTCGGAGGGTTCTGCTGTGCAGTGAATCGATTATATCTCGACCCTCAGATCTGTGCTGCTCTCTAGACAGTGATGAAGAAGGATCGTTCTTACCGTGTGTAAGGAAAAAGTGAATCCATGAAAGTCTTCAAAAAAGAAAAGCAGGTGTTGAATGTACAATACACGGCGAAAGACGAGGGTCAGATGTGAACCATTTTAGTTCTGTTAGTTTTGTTCGCATTCGAAGCAACCTGCAGATGTTTGAAAACCCGACAGTTGTCAACATGACGGCGAACATTCAGCTCACTTGGGTTAACCTGACATAGGATTAAATCGACAAGAAGAATTAATTCCTATTGAATTAAATTATCGCCTTTGGGGCTTCCCACCTCCTACAAACGCTAGTAGATTAATAAGAAAGGATCTCATCCACAAGTTGAACCACACGGACAACCCACAAAAATGCACAACGTAGATAACATTGGAGCTTTCTTCCAGACCTGCAAGGTAAATATCACCTTTCACCTGTCGTCTTTTTTTTTCCGCGGGATAATCTCATTTCCCCGCTAGGGGGGTAAAAAGATAAGCCCAATGCACCCATTTGTCCTCGTATGTGTACGCGCTCGCCACCGTACGCACAGATCAAATAAACATCACCCAAGCGAACGCAATATATGCTGAGCTTGAAAGAAAAACGCTACCAAGAAAACAAGATGGCCGCCATCTTCGGCTTGCTTGGTCTTAAAGATCACGATTTCCTATGGCGGGTGAGCGAAAGGCCAAGCATCCAAACGAGCAAGCTTCCCTTGGCGTTGTGTGCCGGCGATCGTAGGACCAGCATCGATGGCGGCGGGGAAGCGCGCGGGTGGCAAACGTGTTTTCGTTCGGTCGAGTAAGGGGTGCCATTTTTCTTGTTTTTGGAGCGTTTCGCTTGTTTTGCTCGGGTCATACATGCGAGCACGTGGGGGTGGGTGGTTGCTATTGGATTCTTGCTCGGTCGGTCCGGTCGAGGTGGTGGTGCGTTTTTTTGTTCTCTAACAAACAATATGAGTTATGGTAATAATTTTCTACTATAACATTGAGTAAAGGTTTGTGAGGGTTTGGTGTTTGATATCGATTTGTTAGTTACATTACTACGCCTTACCATGGTACCACTATACAATAAGAAAATAAAAAAATCAATACGTATGATAACTATTTTCTATTTGTATAATACAACAGGGATAAACCGCCAACATAATAATCTTGAAACATACCTCAGTCTTATTAAAGCGTCATAGATTAATGTCCCGATTTTGTTGCTACCTCCTCAAATCAGGTTTTAATTTTTCTCACTGATTTCTTGTGAGCGTAGTACCGAATCTTTCTCAATCGTTTTCAAGATGGAAATTGAGGCACACTTTGATACAATTAGATCATCTTAAAACTTCTGAATTCCTTAGAATGTAACAAATTATTTTGTTAAAAAGAGGTGACAAAATCTGGTCATTTTGTATTGCGAATCGGAAAGATTGTGTTTTATCACTTAAAAATACTTTTTCGAAACTCTGTTCCTCCGTTCCCTATACCTATACCAAGATTATCGATTACTTTGTTGACATTTGCAGCTATTAGATATTAATTTGCAGCTATTAAGTATACACAAACATTCATTTAAAAATGGAGTCTCAGATAGCTCAAAGTTTACAAAGCCGGAGGTGGTGGGACATTTTCTCAACTTCCCTGCGCATAGCGTATAATTGTCCTTCCACACAATAATATCCATGCTTGCAATATTAGGGTTTCTTCACAACTTTTTCAAGAATTTGATTCATGTTTAACAAAATCCTATAAGGTTTCATTAAACCACCAACAACAGCCGATAGGGCAACTTACTACTCTAAAATAATGTATTTCTGTAATCAAATGTCACGACACACAGCCGTCAGCTTTGGTTGCAGCAAATTTAAGCCCAGGGAAGCGAAAATTTAAAAAATTTCTACAGTCTTTTGTGCATCGGGATATGATATACTAAGCAGTCTAGTTTTATTTCTCGATTATAGGGTGTCCAGAAAGTATAAGCACGATTAAAAAACAAGATAATAACATTTTTTTAAGGAAATGATATTTTGGTCTCATGATTCATTTCTCTATAATTTTCTCTCTCACTAGCATATAAAAATCATATAATCGCTAATCATAAGCCACGGAACGCATTTTTGACCTAACGCCTCTGATCAGTCTCTGCACAGACTCCTTCGCAATTTTCTTAGACACTTTTTTCCAGTCCTTTGCAAATTTTTCTATGCTATCTGCTGCTTTAATATGTTTCTTAGGTATGCCTTGTTCAAAGCCCAGTCGGGCTTGGGGTGTCTTTCATAGATGCCCAATTCACCATGCATCCTGAGCATTGGCAGCAAACGCCGATTCAAGCATTCCCGGATATACGTATTAGTCTTCATTGTCTCTAATGTCACAAACGGCCCTGACCACATTCCGCAATCGCAAATAGCTTGCCAAACCATTGCCTTTTAACCGAATCTCTCAGTAAAAATTGACTTGTCGGCGTTCTAGTCTTCATGAACGGTGTAATATTGATCTCCTGGAAACTTTAGACCTAGAATTTTAGACATGTTTCATCTTTCATCACAATGCACACCGATTTTCCATAAAGGTCTACTTATACAGCTTTCACTACGTTTTGGCATCTTCTGCTTCTTGAAGGTTTTTGGATTCTTGCCTTGACACGTTGGACGTTTCTCGTAGAAGTACCCAGCTTTTTGGCAACATCTCGAACAGAACTTCTTTTTTTAAGTCGAAAAAGTCATCATGATCTTCTGGTCCATCTTTCGGTCCATTGGTCTTCCCATCGTAGTCACCCAAACACCTCTTTTTAGGCATTTTTGTAACTTGTCTTGTGGTGAGATTCGAACATGTGACTTTGACGTGAGAGGTTAAGGATGTTAACCACTACGCCGGAGTCGGCCCCTCTCACCAAACTTCCGGATGGCATTTCACACTTCCAGTTTCACCTGTTGACTTTGTGAAATATTGAGAATACAGCACCATTTGTGCACAATCTGTCTACACTTTTCGAGAGAAACACCTCACATTTTGATTACTTCGTTCAAATTCAAATCAAATTCCGACACACAAACTTGTCTTTCAAAATGTAAACAAAGACATACCGTGAAAATCAGCTATATTACATCATCCGGTTTCGACCATTTTCGAATAGAAATCTTGCATAGACATTTTGGGACGACATATCGTTCTCGGTTCGATTAATTAGATTTCTAGATGAGCCTGAGATCTTTGTACAACAAAGCTGAATTTACTTAATATCCGTACGGTAGAAATCAGCTCTATATAGGGATTGTTTGAATGGAATAAAACCGCTGAGTAACATTATCTTTTGGATACTCTGTTCGTCAACTTGGCTATTTAAGTCCATCTCTTCAGTAGCATCCCGAGTTACATTTCCAGTAATTTTCAGCTTCCGCTTAACTATTGCCCAATATTTCTCGATTGGTCGAAATTGGGGGCAATTGCTTTTCGATTAAATCCACCCTGTTGTCACGTGGTGCCGTGATGTGTCTCTCGACTGTAGTGGCAGCTATTCAAATCTGACCATAACTTTACAGGGCCTTTGCGTGCTATGATGAATGTTAGAATGCGGATTTTCCTTGGTTGCTTACTTAAAGAGCTTTGAGTTCATAGACTTATTTGCGACGAAAATTTGAGATTTTTGTCCACAGCTGCAAACCGCTTGCCAAATTAGAAATTTTCAAACGAACTTATTAGCAAAAACGTTTTTATATGTGTTGAGGTCATCTCCTAGAACCGTGATCACATAAAACTTTTGTCCCAGAAGCTGGTGAAAGCCCATCTTTACATGTAGTTTCATAGTCCATCTGTATGCATCCTGAACACCTCGTGAACTAGTTCACTGACCATAAACTAGTTCACGTTTTCAGGATGTTTGCCTAAAAAAGAGATCTTGTTCCGATTACGTGATTCAGTTCACAGTGTATTTTTGCTTTCTGGGCACGGATTTCTATCGAACTTTCGATCAATACTTTTCTATGATTATGATGTGAACTACCATCTAATGTAGCAAGGTAACTGTCTTTAGCACTGGTTGTTTTAATTAAACGATTTGATCAAGGTTGTACTGTGGTAAATGGTTCATCATGTTTCTGGATGAAGGGCCTAAAACGTATTGTGCGCCCGAAAGCAGATACACTTACGCGCAACTCAAAGCTACAGAGGTCTAGAGAGAATCTCCTTCCAGAAACAAGTTTGCAGAAACTACACCAAAGCCGAGCCCTCGCCTAGTAAAAAGTCCCACTAGATGGGGAGAAGAGCCCACCCTTTATTCAAGAAATGTTAACTACAGGAAGGGCAGGAGGACACAGCACATGGTATATTTACCTAAATTAAACGATTTCGCCATTTTTGAACCAGGCCACTTTAAATTTTCAACTTGGGCGTTCAAAATTAATATCCTCCTCTAGGCCTCTATCTGTCACAACTTTTTTTTAGATCTGAATTAATTGTTACAAAACTTTTACATCTGAAAGTAGAGTGCTTCCAAAACAATCTTCTGTCAAAATATTTGAGAACCGAATACTAAGAGCGCTGTAATAAATAGGCAGTGCGTCCAGATTTTAAGTGAATCGGGTTATTACTTCCGGAAAATGATATGCCTACATGTTTAAGAATTGGTTACTGCTCAAATTTGCGGTACGCCTGAAAATATTGAAACCCAATTTACTTCACTTTCAAAACATATCTTTTCATCACTTAATATAATAAAGTACCATTGGTGTAGTGTTGTCCACGATGCCTTAGACGCGCTCCTTTGCTATCGCACATTAGTCGTGATTAATAGCTACCAAACTATCAAAGACCTTCTTAGTATTTCAGTGAACTTATTTCTGACTTCAGCGATTACAAAAGTATCGTAAAATACTGACATCAGTTAAAAGAACTAGATCTACCTGAAAACATTTTACGGTTCATCAAACATAAAATTCATAAAAACACACTATCAACACGTCATGTAAATTGCATAACCCCTAGAGGAAATCGATCTGTAGAGGAACTGGGGGTAAGACGAACAGGCTAAGCAGAGCATCAATTTCTGGTTAGGAAACTTATATGCAGTATGTTGCGGTCCTATGATCTATTTTTCAATCTACTAGTAAAAGTACTTGGGTGTATTTCAAATGCAATTCAGTTTTTAGACTGCCGTTCGCGGCACCCAAAAAGTTTGACCCCAGTGGGTCTGATATTAATTCCAGTCGGCACCGTTGGTATTTTCTGAGACGAGATTCTCCCATGGTTGGGAACAATACAGAGAAAAAAATAATGAATTTTAACAGACGTGTAAAATTTCCCTCGTTGAATTGCAAGCCAAAGCAAGCGTTAACAACGAAATTGTTTGCAATCTTTCATACAACAAACCTGAATCCCGCGATATGTGGCTTATATTTACATGAAGTATCCGATGAATTTTGCCAAAATCTAGCATTCCCTTTATGTGTATTACACAGATAAAAAGAAACATTGAATTTTCTGCGTCATCTAATGCACATAAAGGAAATGCTAGATATGGCAGAAAATAATGGGATATTTCATTTAAATTTAAGCCAGATAACGCCTGAATCTAGCCTGTTGTATGAAAAATTGTTAACATTGTTGTATGGCGAATGAAAGATTGCAAAACATTTCGTTGTTTGCGTCCCCTCTGGCTTGGAATTAAACGAGAGGAAATTTTACGCGCTTGTTAAAATTCATTATTTTTTTCTGTGTACCAATTGAAAGTTCGACGAATGCGTTTGTCTTATATTTCGTGCAAGTGAAATTCGGGCTATCTTAAATAAATAGTTGATTGAGGTATCTCTGATAAATTGAACCACCATAGCTCCACTTGCTCGAAAAGCAGGGTGTGCTGCTCAGCATACTTCTCAATCACTCGAATCACATTTTATTTATTTATTTGTTTATGTCTTCGAATAAAGATATAACGCACAGACATTGACTTAAGGTGAAACTGGAGGGAGTCCTTTTTCCATATGATTTAAAGGTTAGGTTAGTTATCACTTCACGATTTTTGAGACTAAAAATCATAAGCAAAACAAAACAAACAACGCTGAAATTGCTAACCAATGGATGCTTCAGTGGAGGAAACGATTCTTGAAAATTTCACGTCTGAAGTCATAATAGTGTTTGAGGTTTTTTGTTCAGAAAATTTCGAAGTGATAAGGACTTGGTCCCGTATGTTCTTAATAAATATCTCTTATCTTAAATTTAAAAGCATTCTTGCTTACATAAAAATCATACAAGTGGTACACATCATTGAACAATGCGCAACAAACATCAAGAGGGTTAATTTGCCCGTAGGATGAGCAGAGCGTCGGAGATTTTGCGTTCTCCGAATAGATCTTGGAGGAGCGTTAAAATTGAGCTTTCCCAAGAGTTCGGTGCAGTCAATGTTATTTCCAAGCAGGTCAAACACGAAAAGTTTTTGCAGATTTATCCGCCTGCTTCGTAGAGTTGGTAGATTGATGAGTGCGCAGCGATGTTCATAAGGCGGCAGTAGGAATCGATTTTGCCAAGGAAACCTTCGGAGTGTATGAGTGTAATGAAACTTTTTTGCACTCGTTCTATGCAATCAATCTGAATGGCATGATACGGTGCCCAAACTGTAACCCCATATTCTAGTAAGCTACGAACAAGAGATATATACACTAAGGTCTTTTTTTAGACGGGGGATACGTTCCACTTTTACTGTGAAACCACGTAACAAAAGACTAAATAGAGTTGATCAATTCATTAGTATAAACATTTTAAATTGCTACGATTTTGTTTGCATGTGTTACCTTTTCGTGCAATGGTCAAAATACAGTTTTTAAGATTTTGAGTATTTACACCAAAAATTGTTTTTTTTTTTAAAACTCCCATATGATTACTTTTTGTTCAAAACGAAAAATGTGATTCGAATTAGGTCGATAATTTGTTCCATTCTGAAGTTATCGCCGAAAACAAACCGTGTAAAAAAATACCTTAATGTATGCCACGTCGTTGAATTTTCTGGTGTTACATTTAATAAGTCCTAATACTGAGAAGGCTTTCGCTGTAGCTGATGAGATGTGCTCAGCAAAACGCAACTTGGAATCAAGCGTAATTTCTAAGTCCTTGATTAGCACGACTCGTTCTACCGTGGCAGTGTGCATTGAATATTCGAAGACTGTTGCACTTGAACCACTAGCCGGATGCACTTGAACCTTTTTGAAACTCTGATTGTACACTGAAAATAAAATTTAGTTCATACCCAAGTAACACACAAAACATCTCATTAGAATGATTTATAATTGTTTGTATTATAAATGTATTTTAAACGCATTGCAAAACATGTCACGTTTGGAGCGGTTTGTATCTCTCGTATTCTATATCACTCTGACTAACGGTCGAGCTAAAAATACTTTATTCACTGCTTCAAGTGATTAATAATTTATTATTGTTCTTAAAAACATGGTTATAAATATACATTAATAAAACAGAAACAGGACAAGAATGAATTTGTTGTACAAGATTGTGTTTTCATTGCCAATGGGAAGCACATCATAGATACTCAGAGTTGACATTTCAACAATTGGAATTGGCATAGCAAAGAAGCTACAAACTTATCACGCCCAGGACTAGTGTTAAAATCCCACGCTTGGCGATGTTATTTTTTTTTGTATAAGGATATTTTTTTCCATTATATGTTAAGCCTTATACTTGTTGTGCTTTTAACGTCATATTAAAGTATGAAATAAAGTATTATACACCCAAATTTATAACCTGTTATTGTCATTTAACAGTACTTCAAACTTGTTTAATACAAGCAATGTAGCTTGGGTGCTACAAAATCGTTCACCTAACCCATTTCGCCGTTTTTGCGAAAAAAAAAATATTCGAAGAAAATCAATAAAGAGGCTTTAAGTTAGTCTTGAGAAACTTATTTTAACTAGAAAATAAGAAGAATGATTAGTAATTTCCATTTAATTCCAACTACCTTTATTGCTTATCTTGACAGATACGCGTATTTCGTCTACAATGTGCAGACTTCTTCAGTGTCGTGTACTAATACAGTGTCGTGTACTAATACTCAATACAATACAGTCGAGTATTAGTACACGACACTGAAGAAGTCTGCACATTGTAGACGAAATACGCGTATCTGTCAAGATAAGCAATAAAGGTAGTTGGAATTAAATGGAAATTACTAATCATTCTTCTTATTTTCTAGTTACAGGTATTCCACTAAACAGCTCACACTCTCCATAACTTATTTTAGTTCATTCATATTTTTCCGGCACCTAGGAATGCCGTGACGTCATGTTGCGTTTGCGCAACGGTCGACAAATTGACTTGTTCAGAATAAATGGAACAAAATTAAACACGGTTTGAGACTAATCTAGAACACGCATAATGACACCCAGATAAGTCGTAAACCAATAATTATTTTTCCTTGCTTTTATGCGTTGACATTGCTTGCTTCATGTCGACCAGAAGAAAAATTTACGTTTGATAATGTTTAGTGTGCGATGCAAAATTTGTCTGAAAAACATGTGTCTAAGGCTTGTTCGCGACAAAATGTGGACAGATTAAATTTGGAATAAAACAAATTTGCTGTTGGCTCAATCCAAGATGCATTTTTTATTCATTTAATTGTGCATTCTTAGTTATCTTAAAGCTAACTACAGTTACTTAATTAGGCTACATGAAGAAACTACGAACTTTTGAGTTTACTCCAGCCATTACGGTATGTGCAGACTTCTCTGTAACCGATTTAGCTGCTTTTTTCCAAGATTTTCGAAATTTTTCTATAGTTTGTTGTTTATATTGAGAGAGTTCTATCTTCACGAGAGCCCAGTACCGCTCGATATGTCGCAACTGCGGGCAATTAGTTGGATTCGCCTCTTTCGGTACAACATGGACTCGTAGGAATGGTAACAATTGCTTGCAATTTGACTTGCTGGACCACAGCTGCATATTGCCGGCTAAATCAAATATTTTTTGGGAAACTTGGGCTTTTTCTTCGTCCTGAAATGCTGCTCAACGCCGTTCCGTTGCATGGCAGTATAATAAAACATTCCGGGAAGCTGCTTAAAGTCTTCCAGCACAAAAGTTTCATCGTCCATTATCACGCAGTAAAACTTCGTCAAATATTCGCGATAAAATTTGCGAGCCCGGGTTTTAGCCGTCACATGCTGTTTATCATTACGGTTCGGTACAGTTTTCACCTTGAACGACTTCATAACCGGCAAGGTATGAAGTCGTTCAAGGTGAATACTGTACCGAACCGTAATGATAAACAGAATGTGACGGCTAAAACCCGGGCTTGGAAGTATGCACGAATGTTGGGGACATTTTTATTTTTCTAGCCACAGTACGTACCGAAAGATTTGGTCTCTTCTGCAATATTGGCTTCACCTTCGCGTCCTTCTGGTGGTTCCTGTGATCCGTTTTTGTTCCGCTCCCAGCCTTCCTGGCTGTTGTCAAACGTGTATCGAAAGATGTAAGAACGTTATGGACAGTGATTGCAGGAAAACCAAGCTTTTTTGCAAGTTTTCTTAATGACAGATCCAGACTTTCATTGCGATCGCACACAATTGCTTTTCGCACTTGCTCTTCTATCGACGCCATCTTCGATCTAAAAGCTTGTAGTATCACAAAAAATTGATTTTACACAATGAACAGACATACGTTCATCAGTCTGCGAAATATTTCACGCGTTGATAAAGTATTTCCAGAGATATACGTATTTAGGGGTGTCCAGATTTTGTCGCGAACAGTCCTTACATATAGTATACAAGTGACGACTGACACAAACAGTGTGTGTTTTGTAGCTGGTTGAGATATAGAGGGAGAAAAGCCTAAGGATATACCTTCCGAACAAAAACAAATCTGGCGATACGTCACACACATGGCACATATGAGTTTTTGAAAAGTTACGTTGCGTATACGCAACAGAAGAAGAAAACGAGTTAAATCACCAGTAAATTCGTTGATTTTTGAAACGAAATTGATTTGTACTACTTATTAAGCAGGCTTCGTATTCAATATTGCATGCGCTGCATGAAATTTTTCAAATATTTGGTTAACGTTGGTAAGCTTTTCCAACGCTGTTCGACTATTTCACATCGTCTTAAGCTCATATAAATGGATTTGAATTAATGGACAAACCTTCAAAGTCGCTGTCATCAACTAGTCAGTCCTTCCGGGAGAGCAATAGTTTAAATGCCCAATTTCAGTCATACTTCTAAATTTCCATTTAATTAAGAACAAACACAGTACCAAAAAGTCATGTAAATTTAGGTGTCCTGAAACCAACCTATGCAAGCATCCTTAAGGACGTAAGAAGCGGCTTAAAGAGAGAAAAGAATCAATTCGATACAACCCAACCTTTTGTCGAGCTGCGTTTGTTTCAATTATGGAAGCCATAAATATACGTGAAATCTTTGTTTACGTTTCTCGATTTCTGTCAGAAAAGAAATACGTGCCATGTAAAAGTATTGATTTCAACAAATGTTTGATATTATTTTAAAAAAAAATAATGCTTCCCGATTTCAATTTCAAGCGAGATTGGATTGGATGAAAAGGGATTCTTAAGGATTGAGAAAAAATCATTTCAATTGTCATATACTTATACTTCAACATAATTCCGCATCACACTTAGAAAAAATCATGTAAATTTAGACGAACGCAAATTTTAGCAGCGTTTTAGGTCATGAAATCAAATGTTAATTTCTTTAAATTGTGAGTTCTTCAATTTCCGGAAACTTACCTTAATTTTATTTGTTTACGATTTATCCTTCATATCAAAACTATATTCCATTGCGCTTAAGATTGCTTGACAACTTTTTCGAAACGATGTATCTGAAAACAAACAAACAAAGAAGGGAACAAAGATTCAAACGTAAATTTCTCAGAACCCCTCCGGAAACTAGCATCACCAACATGTTAGGGAAATATTATTGATGGTGATTCTAATTTGCGTGAAAGTTTGCGTGAATTTAACGTTTGAATCTTTCTTCCCCTCTTTGTTTACAAAATGAATAAGTTGTCGAGATTTAATAATTTCTAAGTCCATAGAAACATTATTACTCAATTTGAAGGAAATGGTTCATTATGTAATTTCTTCACTCTTCACTGGTAAACCTTATAAAAAAAGGATTGCACGAAATCACCATACCTGAGTCAACCCCACCATTTCAAACAGGTTGCAGTCCCCAAAATCCAAGAAACCTGCCAACCCTGCCAAGCAATCAACCAACAACGCCATGACCGACCACAAAGGGCTGATCAGAGCATTCGCGCTAACTCGCGACAAAGAAAGAAAACAAGCAAGAAAGCAACGGAAAGAAAAAGCTTATTTCGCCTCGGGAGCTGAACTTTCCTCCCTTGCTATCTCAGCATCGCCAGCTATTCCATCACTGTCTACTCTTCCGTCGCATTTCCCCCCACCATCACCACGCATCCATATTCATAAATGTTTAAAACTCGTCCGTTGGTTGGCCACCCTGACGTCATAACGGGCCAGTTGCCTTCGCGCAGAACGTTTTTCACCGACTTTGCTACATTTTAAATCTCCCAACTTTTCCTCCCACTTATTTACTATGGCGTTTTAGGCCGTTCGTTCTATATAGGCTTCGAAGTCCACCGCCCGTTGATGGCGTGGGTTGATGTTACGCTTCAAGCTACTCACGAAACGATACCAATTTGAGTCGCATTGAGCATGCAATGAGAACACTCTTCCGTACTGCACTCGTTTCAAAATGCAACACTTTGCATCGGTCGAAAATCTGCTAATTTACGTGCAAATTATGTACACATTCATATCGCTTTTTAAACTATATCTAACGGTTCCTGGATAACCATCAGCCGACGCAGCTAAAACCCAATCTCACTTGCTCTTGTTTCTCATTTTTCCCGTTTTAGGTCCTCTGGCACCTGGATGCCTTCCGTCGATCGTTCCGCCAGCTTCAGAACCACGTCTGTGGTGGGCAGGACTGTATTTTCTGCGCCCTCAAGGTATGTAAAAAAAACGCAACATAATAGTACGCACCTTCCAAATGAGTCGAGCAAATCAATTTACCTCTCACGAACAACCGAAAGCACTGGTGGAAATCATCAATTTTGTAAAGGTACTCGTAGGACCACCTCGAACCCGGTCTGCTGATGGTGCTGGTGGAAGGTACGTGACGATTTATCGCTTCATCATCGGAAGACGACGGTGGCGGCGTTGTCGCTTCGGACATTAGAAATATGATGCTGGAAAAGTTTTCCGCCCTGATCGAGGCAGAGAGAAGTACAATCAATCTGCCGATTTCGGCACAAGGGCCCAAAGAGAGTTGAACGAAATCAATCTGCTGTAGGTTTCTGGTTTTTCGGACAAGATCAACTGGCCCCAAGCGGAACGTTTAATGACTTGAGACAGTCTTAGACAGTGCTTCTGTTGTGGCTTGATCGATTGACTTTCACTTACCGGACACGGTCCGATGGGTTACGGACGAGGAAGGGAAGCATGCACCGGCGTTTGTCCTCAACATTGGAGTCGCAAGAAAGTTTGGTTTTGGCAATGCTTGTCACTGGCCGAGGGGATTGAGGATTTTGGCAAATACGGTTATGTTCCGCACGATCTGTGAGAGCGCGATCGAAGGGGGGGGGGAGGTATTTAGACGCATAGGTCAGACAGCTGACACCAGCGCTGGCACTGTTTGATGACAAGTGATTTTTGATTTTTCATCTTCGTAGAGTTGAAACACCTGCAAGCGGGAATAATGGCATCGAAAAAAAATGGAAAGTTGTTGCTTTATGTAATTTTGCGAATTTAGGAACCTAGCGTTGATGTATGTTATTATTTTGATTTGTCACATTTCAAACTCGTTTATAATTTGCTAGATTTGGCGTACATTTATTTCTATTTCATGTGACTTTAAGCCAGATGTTTTCTTAATCAGGTCATTTGTATGAAAAATTGCAAACAATTTCGTTATTTACGCTTACCTTGGCGTACTACGCGTGTTTAGTCAATACATGTGCAGTCTCATCAGAACTGTGTATATACAGTATATCAAAAAAGTTTATTCACCCCATATAATCTAGTATTAGCGTATTTTTAATCTATTGTTTTTATCTTTTAATTGCGTAACGTTTCACACTCGCATTCTCCATATTTGTGGGATACTAGATGCAAGGAAAAAATAACCGAAATTTACCTAATTGAAATTTAGCGTGTATGTTAAACTACTTGTGATTTTATCAATTATTTACAGTATTAGATACTGTTCCAAACACCATTCTAGTTGTTAAATCAATTGAATAATTCTCGAATAATTCATGATTAGGGCCTAAAGGCCAATTGTAAATAATGACTTTTAACGTAGATCAATCACGAATCACAAAACCTCTACGATATCCAACTGAACCATCTGGTAGATCAAACATTTCTCTACCAGATGCTGCTTTCAATTCGCAAAAGTTCTCATTAGTCTCGAAAGAAATCGATGTTTGCAGTCATTGGTTACAATTGGCTTTTGGCCCTAATCGTGAATTACTCAAGAATTTACAGTTCACGTTCAAAATACCGAAAACTAGTGTGGATAAACTTTTTTGACATACTGTATATTAATCACACACACTCACATATGTGCATAGCTTCGTCAAAGTGCCAAAGCAGTTCAAATGCATAGTTTTACTCAAGTTTGGATTTTGCTTGTTTTACCTACTATGCTGCCACAATGATGTAGCGGGACAAGGGGCATAATGAGCATACGGGGTGGATTGAGCACCCCTTTTTTCTCCTCCTATCTGTTTAGATATGAACTGAATTTGCTTTTGATTTTTGTTAGTAATCAATCGATTCCTAATATAGAAATAGATATCAGGCTGATATAGAATTTTAAAGCCATGTAATAGTTAGGATGCTGAAATTACTCCGTATGCTCATTATGCCCCTTGTCCCCCTAATCATAAATACACAATTCTACCTTCTATACTCAAGTTTGATGGAAAATCTGTGTTAATTTGTATGAAACAACATCTCAAAAGTATTACATCATTGTTATATTCAGATAAGTTGATCAATGGATAGTTGTTTGTTTCATGTTTTATCTTCATTTAAAAGCCTTTTAGTCACAGCTGGTTCGGCTCCGCACCAAAATGAATCGATAACTCATGGACGCTCGAGTGTGAGTTCATCAAATCTAGAAAACAGGTAAATTTCAAAAGTAGGAAATCAGATCATAATGGATTTTTTTAGCTGTTCAATCATAATCAAAACCATAGGCAAGTACAAACAAGATCTATATCTAATAAAACCATACCAGTAATATGAGCACTATTATGATCATTCCGTGCACGATCATGCGTCCAAAATAAAACCGACACCATCGTAGATTCTACCAAAAATCTTACCGACTTGCACTACCTAAAATTAGCTTAATGTACTATCTGTGCTTGGAATGATTGTAAACAAACACTTGCAAGTAACAGTGCAAAAACTGCAAATTTTGATGAAATTTTGAATCCATCTTTAATAATCCATCTACAATAATTACATTTGATATAATATTGGGACGTAAAAAAGAAATCCACCAGTATCAGGTGGGGAGTTGTCAGTGGGGTTTACTCTCAATGATTTGAGTAAACATACACACAATTTCATTAACATATAACATTTTCTTTGGTTATTCGTAAAAGGTCTGCCATATTATATCGCTAGAATGGAATCGCGAAAAAATTGAGTAATGAACTCAAAGCCCTCCACAAACTCCACAAATTGGATGCCCTCCAATGCACGAATATGCATAACATATCCAAAACAATCCCCAAAGTCTTGCTGACTTTGCACCTACATAGACTCATTGCAGAATTTTTTTGTTATGTGCGGAAGTATGTTTGTATTCAGTCTAACACCCCGTATTATGGTATTATGGAAGAAATCTATTTGCAAAATTCCTTTAAGTGACCAGCTTTAATTCGAGATCTAGAAATTTATAGCTCTACTGAAGATCCAGCAACCCATTTCAGGATGTCTGGAGAGTAACGCCCATTCCGATGTTACTTTCACATACAATAAACCCCGCATGTAAACCTAAACGATAACATTTGGAATGGGGTACTGCAACACATATCCAGATTTGGAAATGTTAAACTTCCCTACCATGCACGTATTAAGTATAGCAATTAAAATCCCTGGGTGACGCCTAATCGAACTTAAAAACTGCCCTTTTTTTAGTAGAACAACAATAATAATAATCAATTCACTTTGAAAGCTGCAAACCACTCTTCCTTTATTTTATGCTACGGAAGCTCCTTCGAAAACCGAACGGGGATGTGAAGATATTGCCACAAATCTTGGGAGCAAAACCCGATCAGAAGCACTACAGTACACTTTAGATAAAAATTTCGATCTAAAACATGAGGATTTCTCAATTTTCAATAAAAAAAAAATAATAACTATGACGGAGAAAGAAAACGTCTTCTTCGCTCAAAAGCACAGCCTTCTCTTCCCTCACAGCAGTAAATTTTGGATACACCCAAAAGTGTTCACACTGTTTTCCGTATACAAGCCAGTATCGACTTAAAAAGTAGAGAGGTTACGGAATTTTGTTCAATATTACCAAACGGAATTTTGACAATTGATCTGCATCGAACGAAATGTCACCTTCACTTACGGAATAATCGAGCGGAATATTTTTCCGAAAATAAAAGTGACAGCTCCCATTAGTTGCGTGGAAACCTTACAAATTCCAATTTTATTTTTCGTTCTTTTCTGGTGCATACTGCTGCAGAAATTTCTTTTCGATTCTTTATTTTTCCGTTTCAGTAAACGGAACTTAACATGGGATAGAGATAGAAAAAGAAATTTCTTTCAAACTCGATACCGACCTTAATTGTATGAAAGATTGCAGCTAAATTTTTCAGTCGCGGGAACTTGTTTCGCGGTGTTGTATCTGATCGGTTTATTTACATGCTTTGCCTTTGCGACTGAAGTATGAAGAGATTTCTTCTTTAATCATGTTCACGACAGTCTAAAATCCAAAGCAACAGGCAATGAATAATTTCTAATAACTTTGCCTACACCATTGTTTTCCAAAGCTAAGACGTCACAGCTTCACTTCTACCAATGGATTCTTCTCTCCACACTATTTTGAGATATACGTTGCCAGGATAGAAATAAAAAACAAATAATCAAATGTTAAGAGGGAATTGCCAAATACTTTATATTTATTATACATAGAGGAATTTACCTTTCTTTCGGCAATCAAAGCAAAGTCTACCCATTTGTGAACAATTTCTCAGTATCGTGCACACATCTGACGATTTTGGTTTTTGGACATTTGTACATTTGTTTTTAATCGACTCCTCATATTATAATCGACAGAATTACCTAGAACTGCTTGTAAACGTTTTTATAAAGCGTTAAACTTCTCAAGTGAGTGTTACTATGGTCGGCAGCCCATGTTTATTGATGTATGGGCCATTAGGTTAAACGGGTCATTAGGCCGAACAGGTCATTAGGCCGAATGAGTCAGTAGGCCGAAAGCCACTAAGCCGAATGAGTCATTAGGGCGAATTTAGGAAAGTAGTAGATTCAACCTAATATTTCATGAAATCTTTGCTAATGACCTTTCATGGGAGATCATTCCTTCTTTAAACCATGAGCAGTTCGTACTACACTTTCAATATTTTGAATTTGCTAACATGTTATGTGGAAGATGGAATGTAGTATTTCTTGACATCTTCTAGACATGAAACCTATGAAAAAAAAGACATTTACACCGTCTTAAACTCGAGGTTGTACAGGTTCTACAACCTAACACCAGTATGGACATTTTTGTTTTGCGAACAGGTCCACAGGCTGGAGCGGGTACCGAACCCACACTGCATGACAATCGCTTGAACGACGGATCACGCCGCTAACCGGTTGACCATGAAGCTCAACTATCATTCATTCTTTCATCATGCAGCATATTGCAGATATTTCTTATTTTAAAACTTTCAGTCTGGCAGCATGCCTTGTGGAAGATTAAATTTGTCATGTCAAACCAATGAACTTTTATGGGAGATTTCTTCTTTTTAAAAATATAAGCTGTATTTTCTAATTTATTAGAATTTCTAACGGTTGAAGTAAGAACTTAGTTTTTTCGAAGCAATGAACTGTTATGGGAGATTTTTCCTTCTTTCAATCATGGGCTGTTTTTATGTAAAAACTCGCAATATGCGAATTTAATTTCATATTTTTGGGACATGAAACCATCGAACTTCTATGGGAGACTTTTTCTCTTTTTGAATCCTTAGTAGTTCCATCAAATTTCAAATAAATGCTTACATATCGTTTTGAAGATTGAACTTAGTTTTATTATGTAAACTTTGTGCCGAAAAACCAATGAATTGCCACGAGCGATTTTTCCTGCCTTCAATTATCAGCCTTTTTTTTAATTTAAAAACCTAATATTCGTTAAAATTCCTCGTTTAAGTTTCTTCCATCCTTGAAATTAAAACATAAAGCGATCGCAAGCAAAAAACAAAAGCAAATAAATGAATTATTAGTCACTCATCCAGCATAATAACTGATTCGCGCTGACGACCCATACGGCCTAATGGCAATCGACCTAATGGCGTTCGGGCTAATGGCGTTTGACCTATTGGCGTTCGACCTTATAGCATTCGCCCAAATGACCCACTTGTTTATTCGCCTATAATCTGTTGCACGGAAAAAAGCTAACCTCACTTTTCACCATGAGAGTATAAGAGATGGAAATAGCTGTTGTGTCCAGCGTCCTTTTTTCTCACACACGAATTTCTGAACACAAGGGCACCAGTACCTGTCAAATCTGAGGTGTGACGGTACTGTGATTTGGACCATAAAGTCTTGCACAACGATGGTAACCTCTCTTCGCTGGATTAAATATTGCACTGTCAAACTCACTTACTCGATGTTCTTCTTCTTTCTTAGCGTTTCAAATTTATTGCTTGCTCTCAACTTCGTGTTCTAAATGCACTTCCACAGTTATTAATTGAGAGCTTTCGATGCCAGGTTCTATTTTTGCATTAGTATTATGTGGCATGTACAATTATATCCTATGCCCAGGGAGTAGAGAAATTTTCCCTTACGAAAAATTCCTAGACCAGACCGGGAATCGAACCGAGCCACCTCCAACATGGTGTTGCTTTGTAGCCGCGCCTTTACCGACTGAGCTAATTGAGGACCCACGCGTTGTGTCCTCCATTTTTATCCATGACATCCTCGAAACTACGCCGGAAGCTAGAACTCGCCAAATTGAACGTAGTCCTCCGACATCGACTGCCAAGTGCGAGTTATGACAGACTTCACGGTCTTCACACTAGGGTGAGATGTTTTGCAGGCTTGTGCTTCAACATAAGCCCAAATCGAATAATCCAACGGATTCCATCAGCTATCGTTGAGTTCAATTTGACGTGTAGCATGGCGCTACATCCTGTTGTATGACAACGTATTGATCCTTACAGAAGTTACTCTTCATCCAGGGAAGTACTTGGTCCTTCAAAATATAGATAAACACTTCGGTATTGATTAACATCAGCATCAATGTAAACAGGCGGCATTTATAAATCGTTGGACGCCACCAGGACAAACAGCATGACACCAGCCGGATGTTTGGTTTGGAACATAAAAGTCACTATTTCCGGAACATCGGAGCACAACAAAGAATCTCTTCTAACGAGTCACTAGTAATTCCTTTACCCGTTTCGTAATCAAGTGGCATTTCACTCTTGCTCTGGAAGATGCATGCAAGTCTTCGTTGATGATTTTTCGTATGGATTTTTCAAAAATGTTGGCTTCCTTCGCAAGTTTCCTGACGGAACGTACCGGGTTGCGAGCAATCTTTGAACGGGCCGATTTGACACCCTCGGCAAACTTGCAAACCGCGGACATCCACTTTTCGGCTTCCGCAGCTCAGGATAATCCTGTAGATACGTTTTTGATAAACTGTGGCCAAATGACGTCCTACAACCTTGGCAATTTCATTAGCAGTCTTGATAAAAGTCATGCTCGTTCGGCGGGATTTTCAGGCAACAAAATATCGACCTCCTATAAGTTCCAATTGAAAATCTAATGATAAATTTTGACAACTAATGTAACCAGAAGAATGAAAATTTGCTCTTCAAAATGCTTTGATATTTATTTTTGTAAACATGTTCATTTGAACAATAAAATTAAATAAATCACAATGAATTTCAATTACCCGTTGAATCGGAAAATTGCAATCAAGATTTCTATAGCGACCACACAATTGGAATCGGCGTGACGCAATTTAACACCAATTTGAGCTCATTAAGTCGAAACAATATTTTTTGGGTTATTCGAAGATACAGCACAGAGAACAGACATTGATGTCCATATACCTTTTCTTGAAAAACGTGTGTAAAAGTATAGGGGGGCAGCCGGTATAAGAAGCAAAAGCAGGGAAAAACAAACAAAACATTTCAGGTTATGTGCTAAGCTTTTTTTTTGATAATCATTGACATGACAGTTATCGCACAACTGCAGTGCCAACAGCATAACGAAATACATTTGAAATCTCGGTTTAAAGTTTTACACAAGTAGCAGACCGAAGATGAACGTCTGTTCTCTGTGGATATAGTATATTGGCGTAATAAGGAAATTTTTTAATTAGTTAGTTGACCATCGTCTAGTGGTATCACCAGAATCTGCTTGTTCTGGCAGCCACTTGTCTTTTCAGGATTCAATTTCTCTTATTATTAAAATATAAGTTTGGAAAATCGTCATAAGAATTATTTTTTCAATTTCGTCTAATGATATTCATGCTTACCGATTGATAATCAAAACAGTGATAGCAGCTTTTTGACCCACGCTTCGAGCAGACTTCATTCATTGCAGAAAACAAAGTTCATTTGTCGTAGAAGTGGCAGAGGTGTACTCATTTGTTATGTTCTTCACGGTAACCATCAATTTGACAAAGATTTTTCATTAAGGCCTAACTGACAAACGTAAACAATGGCTTTTTCCGCGAATTCTTCGTCATTGAAACTCGCCAAATCAATCCACCACGGTCATTTTGAAGAGGAAGAGTTCACCTATCCGATAGAATTGAAGGCTCACATGGGTAGCTTTTGTGACACGAAAAATTTACAGAAGAAGTAGTTTTTTACGTTTGTTGGTTAGGCCCTAATGAAAAATCTTTGACGAATTCCGGAAAAGTAAATTTTTTATTTAAACGGGGTAAAATTTTTTTTTTTTGCTTTTGGATTTTGGGGCTTTTGGGGGGGTTTCTGGGGGAAGAAAAAACTTTTTTTGTGTTTTTTTTTTTTTTTTTTTAAAAAAAAAAATATTTTTTTTTGGTGGAAGCACAAAAAAAAAAAAAAAAAAAAAAAAATAACAAAAAAAAAAAATTATTTATTAAAAAAAATAAAAACAATATTAATTATTTTTTTTTTTTGTTTGTTTATTTTTTTTGTTTGGGGCTGGATTGATTTATTTTATTTTTATATTTAGTGCTGTAAATAGTCATTTCGACCAAATGCGCTAAATTTGCCAACAACTCGTTCCAGAAGCTGATTTTCACAATAGCACGTATGACGAAATGGTTGCGCTTGATTAGTTTCATATATTTGGTTCACAATGTATTGTTCTAACTTTAAAACCTAAGACGTCAGAGCGTAATGTCTGAATATTCAAATGATATTCATCATTGAATATCATTTGAATATGAAAGTGAATATAACACTTTCTATATACCAGTTAGGGCAATGCACTGTTAAACAAAGTTGTAGAATTTGTCAAGAGCTACAATTTTATCATACACTATATTCATAAATTCAGCTGTTGAACCAAGTTATCGGTAAATTTATCCTATTGAACGAAATGACTTTTTACAGCACTGATAATAACATAAAAACGAGATAGTTGACCAAGTCAAAAAGTTTCTAAATTTTTGCGGGGATTGTCAAAAAGAAAAAAAGGGTGGGGGGACTTGTCTTGGTTTTTTTAAAGGGGGGGGGAAGAAAGTTTGGGAAAAAAAAAAAAGTGGATTTTTTTTTGGGTTTTTTTATTTTAGTAAAAATATGGAAAAGAAAAAATAAGAAAAAAAAAAAAATATTTTTGATTATTTATTAGTGTGTGTGTGGGGAAAAAATGGTATTGTTGTGGCAAAATTTCCCCTATAAGTGAAAATCACTCTGCTTAATCCGATCTGTTGACTTTTTGAACCTCAATACGCTCTCTTTACTCAGCTGCATAGTTACATAAAAATCACGGTAATTGCATGTTCTTACCACAAGATCTCAAATCTCGAAAGCTGAAGATTTCAATCTATTGTTTTATAATGGCACAACTCGTCGAATTTAGTGTGTGGCATGCAGCAAAGGGGTTTATTTGAGAACCTATTGCTATTGAGCTTTATGGATCATAAACCAGTCGAACTACCAAGTTGCCCACTCATATGAAGCTGTTCAGTTCACACGTTCGCATGAGTAACCGAAAGGAATTCACTAAAATTCCAGCATTGCGATGGTACAAAATATGAAATTTTAATTTAAACCATAAATCAACCAAACTATACTACCTCAATTTATGTAAACAGCAATCCTAGACCGACAAACCAATACCGAAGCCTGCAAACTTCAAACCTTCACAACAACGGTGACGATTCGCTAACCTCAATTATGCACGCTTACGTATTTGAGGAAGTACGGTATTTTTATGTGAATTTTTAAGGCCTATTCTTCGGATTTGTACGGCATACCAATTCGGAAAATAATCATTGAACACTCTTGATTTAACGTAAATTATTTACCGTCCAATACCACATCAACTGCTGCACATACGCAAAGCTGCAGAGTGCCCCGTAATTAAATCCCAATTTTTGATTGCCATGTATGCATATATGATCATGAGCCACCCGATAATGGCGGGTCGTTATACAATAAACACGTCTCGATCATACAACCTCTTCGGGTGACGCTGACAAGCCAGACGAAAAAAAATGTCGATCAAATACTTCACCAACCAAATAATTTGCACAGCTCGAATCGAGCATTGCCTACATTCCGGCGCACTCCGGCTTTTGCGCTACTCGCTACAACATTATTCGCTCGCTCACTCAACCACTGGTTGTACCGTCGACGGGTTGCATGTTTCTTCCCTTACCCACAGCCTACCCAGTTGGTTGCTTTTCTCGATCTCAAATCTCGGTCAGCGCAAAACGGAGATTGTAAAAAAGAAACTCTCCAGTCAGTGTTTCTTTGATTTCTCGCTGTTCCTTCTTATAGGACCAGTTGCAGTCAGCGTAAAGGTTTGTAGCACCAACACTTGCGCATTCTCACCTCGTAGCAACTTCTTCTTCTGATTATTCTTGCTCTTGTCCAATTCCTTCAACCACCTCCAACCGAACCGAAGTTTCTTGATTACGTTTTACGCTTGATTTGACCCCCTGAGTTCGTTCCGCACGGTGTTCGGTTGCTAATATCTTGTACAAATATAGAGGTACCCTTAGAACCGTGCACTTCTCTGGAAGGGTCCGAAACATCAGCTTTGAGAGAAAAAAGAAGAAAGGTGCGAGATTTACCTGCTACTTTTGAAAGTGAACCTTTTACCTCTCAAAAAAAAAACGGAAGATAAGAAACGCTCGATCGAGGTTTGTCGACACGCAATCGCGATAAAAGATGTCGTCTGGGTTAATATTTGAAGAACGCGGAAAGCTGCACCTCTACACAAGACAATGCTCGTCATTCATGGCAGCAGCGTGAAGATTTAAATTGCTCCAAAAACACTACACACCGTTGAGGTGGATTGAGTGATGATACGATGCGGGTATGAGGCAATAACGCACTTGAGCAAACACTCTGGGCTACATGGCTAAGATGCGGCATAGCGGCAAGAGGTTTTAATTACCGCTCCGCGCGCGTACGCCGTGGCACATGTTCGCTCTCGACGCGCGATTCCGACAAGTTGATGTTCAATATTTGTTCTTGGATTTTTGGAGGTTTTCCTTTCCTGGATCACCGGCGGATCTTGGAGCGACAACGAAAACGACATTTAGACGGGGGAGGGGGGGAGGTCGTCTGGCGATGAGAAAGAGGAAGTTTAAACCGCGTCGTTTGGAGTACTTACCTAGACTAAAACGAGGGAACCGGAGGTGCTAATTTTCGGGTAAAGTGTAAAATTGGATTTTTCCCCCTTTGATGAAGATTCGCCGAGCTGGGCGGGTGGTCAATGATGCTTGAGAAAGTAATTGCGATCGGTGTATTGTAGTTCTGGAGGTGGGAATTATGTTGTTGAGCAACCGATGTAATGTGATTAGTAAAGGACACGGCAAGAATCAATCGAAAGAGATGAGAAAATCAATTCAATCAAATACGTCTTTTGTCGAGTTGCATCGGTTTCTGTTTCACCACACTTAAGTGTACATGACATCATAGTTTACATTCCTTGACGTAAATCAAATGTCACTTACGCTTCGGGTAAAATTAATAATTTCTAAGCGTGTAGAAGTACTTCAAACGCAAGAAGCTAGATCTGTTTTAATGTTCAATGATTTTCTTAAATTATGATTAGAATATTGGTCTGAGATGTTCTTGGAGTTTGTTGATCATTTTCAAAGTTTCTTCGAAATCATCTTTATCTTTATTGAACTGTTTTAGTTGTTTTCTGGCCTTATAGGCATGTTCTCTGAACATCTATTGCGAATTTTTTCCTATACCTCAATGATTCTTGATTCTTTTTAGACATTCCCTGGAACATCCGAGATTTTCTTGAAAGTTTTCTATATGTGCCGTTTTGTACACAGTTTCAAAAGATCCAGTTTGAGACTAAATTCATAAAATAGTGGTTGCATTATAATGAATTAAATTATCCCAAACTCTAACAAATATTTCCATAACCTCAACAGCAAAACTTTCAAACAATAAAGCAACCTTTCCAACGATTCTTAGAAATCCGTACCCCACCTCACAATCCCAACAAGATTTCCAATCTATTAGTAATTCTCCTCACAAGTATGTTAATGTAGTGTATTCCAGCTTCACCTCACCTCCTCCCCCACAGCACGCCAATCGTCATTTGCGAATCGTCGATTGTCGCGCAAGCATTAAATACCTTCACAACATCATGGATATGCAGGGTGAAAAAAACTCCATTACTAGCTTCATTGTTTATTCAAGAACACCATCGCCATCATCGTCAAGCCACTTGAAACAACTTCGAAAAGCCTTAACTTGTAGCAAACCCGAACCAATCGTACCTATTCTTTTCAAAAGCTCTCAACCACGAAGGAGGCAGGGGGACGGAGGAGTTCGACATTTGAAGAATATTAATGTATGTAACATAAGACCGCACTGTCAATCGGCGCGGATCCTCTAACCTAGAGTGATCCGCGCACGGTTCAATTGGAAAACGAAACTTGTAAGTGATCGGCTGGCCGACACTATTAGCGGTTGCTTGATCCGAGGGGGTTGGGGGAAGTTGAGGGGAAACAACATGTAATAGAACGAGTGCGCGCGCGTTCACGACAGCCGCGTCGCTTCTGCCTGTTCCTGCTGTTGGACAGCATGAAAACATTGGTTCCCCTCCGGTTTCGAGTGATCGAAGAAGAATTAGGTGGTGCAGCGACTGAATGAAATTCAAATCGATTCAACAACGCTCGTCGAGTTCGGTGGTTTGAATTGATCCGACAGAATTGATAGATTGGTTCTACCGAATGTCAGTCCGCCGTACGGCTTCATCGATAGCAATTAGCAGGTGCAGCTGGCTAACAATAAGGTTGAATTGGAAATTTCCAAAATCTCATGAGAAACTTTTCTCGCACCCGTTTGTCCTTGATTCACATGACCCGATCGCATGAAAAAAAATGTCACAAACCCATAGGATCACCTTTTTCAGCTTCAAGTGCCTCTCAGGTAAAGAAAAATAAGCGTCAACATTAAATGAAGCGCAAAAATTGGAATCGTGACTTGAAATGTCGCAACCGTCATCTTTGCAAAAGATCATAGACAGCGTGGAGATGAAGATTCACCCTCGTCGCAGCAATACATTTCTGATGTGCACTCCTCTAGAGTGCTCCACGGCATGAATCAAGGTAGGCATGATGTTAAAAGGCGAGGGGTATAAAAAAACACATCGATCAGTGTGATTGGTGATTGGTGATTGGTAGCGAAGCGCACGAGAAAGATAGGTCAAGCAAAGCATACGACCGTGTGGAGGTACGAGTTTGGCATTAAGCGAGGAACCTCCAGGAACCATAAAGCATGTACCGCAATGATGCGATTTTGTCCGAAAAAAACGTGTCTCAAACATTGATTTTTTTTTTAAACAAATTAGTTTATTTTTGAATAAAATCATGTAAGATGTTCATTTATGGGTTACAAAATCGGGTCACTTATGTATTGCGAACTCGTAAAAAGCAACTCGGAAGAGTGGAAACGGACATAAATTACCCGAAAGGTGCAGGATCAACGGATTTGCTGGGTCTGTCTCTTATCTGATTTCCGCCCATAATTGAAACTGTCGCCAGTCAGTTAATTGTTTTGGGCTACTGCTTGTTGCGGAAATCCAGCAGGGATAGGAAACGGAAGTAAGAAAATAAGGTTTCTTTTTTCGCTTCGCAAATAGTGTGCTGAATTTACAAGCGTGATTTCTAATGATTGTATCTTGTCAGTTGTTTGCAAATCCGTGAAATGTACGATCTGAATTCTAATTTCAGGAATTTGTTGTTGAGTTATTTTTAAACAAATAATTACTTGGCATATAAATGGGAAACGTAGAAACAAGATTTTAGGAAATTTGTTCATCAATGTTAAACATACAATCGACCATTACCTGCATACCAATGCACTTTTTTCTGAAATTTCAAACCAAACCTTTAAGTTTAAGAATGATACAATGTTCTTCTTGTATCTGCATAAAATTAAAATACACAACATTGAAGAAGATTTCAAAGAGATGTCTAAAGGTTCTAACAAAACGTGACGCGAGACAAGACACAACCGGTCGATCAAAAGGTAAATTTTTAAATTGTAAGCACGATAAGTGTTGTGTCTTGTCTCGCGTCGCGTTTTTTTAAAACATTTTCCACATTTCAATTAATCCTTATATTTCAATATGGCGATTGAAAAAAAGCAGAGTTCAGCCATAGAGCCAGTTTTTCTTCGCAATGACTATTATAAAACTATTAGGTGCGCAACTAAGTTCTCGCTGTTTTTTTTTTGTGAAAAAGGAACTTTATTTTGAAAACAAAGGTTACAAACGAATTATTCAAAGTATTGCCCATCAGTAGCTACGACTTTTTCCCATCTTTCTGGTAGAACGTGAATACCATTTCGATAGAACTGTTCGTCTTTTGATGCTATCCAAGAATCAAGCCATTTTGAGATGTCATCATATGAGTGGAATTGCTGACCAGTGAGACCATGTGCCATCGAACGGAACAAGTAATAATCGGACGGTGCAATATCAGGAGAATATGGCGGGTGGGGTAGGACTTCCCATTTGAGCGTTTCCAAGTAGGTTTTCACGGGTTTCGCAACGTGAGGTCGAGCGTTGTCATGCTGAAGAATCACTTTTTCGTGTCTGTGCTCGTATTGTGGCCGTTTTTCGTGCAGTGCTCGGCTCAATCGCATCAATTGAGTTCGATACTGTTCCCCGGTAATGGTTTCGTTTGGTTTCAACAGCTCATAATTAATAACACCAACTTGGTCCCACCAAATACACAGCATAACCTTCGCAGCGTGAATATTCGGCCTAGGCGACGATGTTGAAGCATGCCCGGCAGTCGCCATGAATGTTTCCGTTTTGGGTTACTGTAATGAATCCATTTTTCGTCACCCGTCACAATGCGATGTAGAAAACTCTTCCTTTTTTGCCGCTGGAGCAGTTGTTCACAGACGAAAAAACGACGCTCAACATCTCTTGACTTCAAATCGTAAGGAACCCAATTTCCTTGCTTTTGAATCACTCCCAACGCATGCAATCGCTTAGAAACGGCTTGGCGGGAAACTTCTAACCCTGAACCAAGCTCTTCTTGCGTTTGACACGGATCCTCATCGAGCAATGCCTCCAATTCAGAGTCTTCGAAGTTTTTTTTGCCTTCCTTCACGCGGACGATCATCAACACTGAAATCACCGTTTTTGAAGCGACGAAACCAATCACGACACGTTGTTTCACTCAGAGCAGCATCACCGTAAACTTTTTGGAGCTCTCGATCTGCTTCAGCCGCCGTTTTCTTCGAATGAAAGAAGAAAATCAACACTTCCCGCAAATGACGATTATTTGGCACGAAATCAGACATCTTCAAACAACCAAAATATATAACACTAAACAAAAATCACTGATTTGGCAAAGCGGTTTGTTTACCATATGTCTGAGCTTGGTTTATGACGCTTCAGATGTACAACATTCGACCAGCACTTACTACTGGCGCCATCTATTGCTAAACAGCGGGAACTTAGTTGCGTACCTAATATTTGGTCTTATGGTGACTTCCACCAATGCCAATTTGCAGTTTAATGCATTTACTGGAAGAAAAATGGTTTTTAATTCTTTTTTAAATGACCATAATAAAAAAAAAAAAATGGGTGTAAAAGGGGGGTTTAAAAAAAATTTTTTTTAAAAAAAAAAAAAAAAAAAAATTTTTAAAGGAAAAATTTGAAAAACAAGGTTTTAAGATTGTTGTAAACAAGCTGTGTGGGTTCTCATAAACTTGACTAAAATATGAAACCTATGTAAAACCAATGTTAGCAATGCTACTTTGGCTTTGCTCAGTTTTTCCATGTTCACCTTATTCAATTTGCACTTTAAATCCAAATGCCGCTAATTTTCGTTTCAGACCCTCCATATGATTTTGTACAACATTAGAACCGTCAAGTTTTTCTACACTGGATTCAGGAGCTTTTGGATGTCTTTTTCATAATAACGGGTGTTCAATAAAAAAATCAGAATGAGAAAAAAAATTTTCAACGAATGCAGTAGTTTATATTAAAAACATAATGTTTATTCTTAAAAAAAACGTCAATGCATATTGGAAAAGGGTCCCTGGTCAGCTGTATGACGCACTTAGTCACGATGCTCTCACAAGAGCGCTGGACGGCACTGACGTCCATCTTCCGGATACAATTCCAGATCCTCGTGGTCAACTGCTTCGTTTCCTTGGCCCGCCAATTAGTTTTGTACACTAGGGCACTGAGGGAGCCGAAAAAATCCTCAATAGGACGGCACTGGAGCAATTTGGTCCGGTTCCTTTCATTCGGCACGTACGGTATCTTTTTCCGGCCAGAAGAATTTTCTCAAGACACTCCTCGCGGTACACTTGTTGCTTGAACCACGGCTTTGAAATCCCTCTGTCCGATATGGCGATGTACAGCATAACTTTTTTTTCAAATTTATGCTTAAACTTATATTTTACTTCGGGAGGGTGTGGCCGACTTGTCGCTGGAATAGTAGCTGTCATTTCTTGGAATGTGGGTCTTCGAGAGCGGAAAGTAACTTTTGTCGTCCAGCACGCACGACATCCCGCGGCAGTTCTTCGTCATCCACCGGCACTGCAATTTCACGGTCGCTATCTGCTCGTCCGTATACTCGGGGGACCGAGTCTTCTTCCGACAGATGATGTCCTCCATCATGAGGGTTCGGTGAATCAAGGTATGGGAGCAGAGATAGTTTCGGCCGGCGTCACGCAAACTCGTTCCATACTTGTTGTCGAACCGCTTTTTCAACGCTTCCTTCTTTTTCTTCGTCATTATCTTCGCCGGACGGCCGCTACCGGCCTTCCGCTCCACGCTCAGGGATGCCAGAATCCGGTAAACTGTACTCACGGGCACGTTTTCGTTTCGAAAGTGGTCTACCGTAAACTTTTTTCCACGATGACCATTCGTTTCGTACAACCGTACAACACGCTCGCGGAGTGCTTGCTGTTTCGACGCCATCTTCGATTGAACTGACAGCACCCGAGCGAAAAGAAACATGCCACCCATTTCTAGGGAGTCCCGAGAGCAATTCTCTTGGAGTGAAACAAATTTACGCTCTTTACTTTAATTACAAAAAGGTGTTGAAATCATTCTAATTTTTTATTGAACACCCGTTAGCTCAATATTTTTCGATTGGTATCAACCCTGGGGTGGTCGGAGGATTAGGCTCCTTGGGAAAGAAGTTGACCATATTTTCTTCATACCAGCGCTTGTTTTGAGAAGTGCCATGATGCCAAGTCAAGCCTGAGCAGTTGTGGGCTCTTGTGCGACCTCAGAAACGGAAGGCGACCATTTTGTAGATATTCCTTTACGTACACTTGGCTATTCTTGGTTAAAGTCGTTACGAAGGGAGCATTTCGCATACCGCACGTACAAATCTCAAGGCAAACCATGAATTGTTTGGCAAATTTCGAGGTTTTTTCGCTTCCGTTGATGCTCTGGGACATTGAACTTATCTCTTGAAGTGTAGAACTGATGACCTGGAATCTGTTGGTTTCATCATCCATTACGTAACAGAGATTTTTCGTCAACATTTACGTTTAAGCCTTGCGTACCCGTGATTTTGCTACAGTAGAGTTCACAATTCCCAACTTTTTTGCAATGGCATAATTTCATCGCAAATCCTTCGTTCTTCCGACTCCATTTCAAAAACTGTACCACACTTTTGATTGAAACTTACAGGATGTAAACAATACATACAGAACTAAAATTACCCAAAGTTTGAAATTGAAGTTTGAACCTTGAAAGCAAAAAAGTTACAGCAATTAGCACACTCCTTTACCTGTGACACATATGAGGGGTCGTAGAGTTCTCTGCATTTTTCTTGAATATGAGCTGGACTAGCATTCTCTCCCACTCTCCCACGGTTGAAAGGACGTGGCCAGGGTTGACTTTGTCTGCCTCCATTATCATAATTACAACTTATAGTAATTGGGTCCTCCCTTAGCTCAGTCGGTAAAGGCGCAGCTACAAAGCAAAACAATGCTGGAGGTGGTTGGGTTCGATTCCCGGTCTGGTCTAGGAATTTTTCGTTAAGGAAAATTTCTCGACTCCTTGCGTATGATTGTGTGGCAAGTACAATCCACAGCGTATGATTGTACTTGCCACACAATCATACTAATGCAAAAATGGTACTTGGCATCGAAAGCTCTCGATTAATAACTGTGAAAGTGCCTTTAGAACACTAAGTTGAAAGCAAGCAATAAGCTAATTGTGAAAGTAATAAGCTTGAAATGCAAAAGAAGAAGAAGTAATTGTAACCTATCGATCTGAGCCTAAAAAATTACACATCATGTTCTACATCAAAAGAAACAAATATTTTTTCTTCATTTGATTCTCAAAATCATCCCCACCAATGTAGATGAAATTAAATATTGATATTGACAACAGCACAGGCAATAATGAACATCCATCGACGAATGAACAAAACCAAATAATGACTTCGAAACTCAGTGGCTGCTCTGATCAAGAGGAAACTGTCATTTCAAAATTCAAAATCACGAACATGGTTGGTCTGTCCGTTAAGGTTGTCTTCATTTTCGACACATTTGAGAGCAGATGAATTGATTTTTACCAACACTGTGTGGCATTGAATACGAAACTAGCTTGCTTAGTAGAACAGATAAGTTTCGTTGCAGAAAACCACGAATAGATTCATGAGTCCAACCAACGATGCCGTAATATAAAATCAATTTAAACGCAATCTTTTTTCAAATGGTAAATAACCATGGAGAATACTGACAAGGACAAATATCCCTAATGAACACATACCATACAGTAACGATATTATAGATGGTGTGACCATACCGCTTACAGTTGAGATGATACTCCGGCACTTCTTATGCACGGATAAAAAGGAACATTGAATTTTCCGCGGAATCTAATGCACATAAAGGGAATGCTAGATTTGGCAGAAAATAGTGGGATATTTCATGTAAACTTAGTCCAGATAACGCCTGAATCTAGCCTGTTGTATAAAAGACTGCAAACATTGTTGTATGGCGCATGAAAGATTGCAAACAATTTCGTTGTTTACGCCTCCTTTGGCTTGAAATTAAACGAAGGGAAATTTTACACGCTTGTTAAAATTAATTATTTTTTTCTGTGTGGTTATTGTTTATGCGGGATTTTAACAATTCTTGTAGAAAAATGTTCATGAAATTTCATCTGATGTTGATTTCATCTGCCAAGTTTTTCCATGTTTCTTTTTATCTGTGTTGATCTCAGCTCCAAAAATACGATTGAAGCTAATAAATCTACACAGATAAAAAGCAACATTGAATTTTCTGCATTATCTAATGCACATAAACGGAATGCTAGATTTGGCTAAAAATAATGGGATATTTCATGTAAATTTAAGTCAGATAACGCCTGAAGCTAGCCTGTTGTATGAAAGATTGCAAACATTGTTGTATGGCGCATGTAAGATTGCAAACAATTTCGTTGTTTACGCCTCCTTTGGCTTGGAATTAGACGAGGGGAAATTTTACGCGCTTGTTAAAATTAATTATTTTTTCTGTGTATCTACAGGGATATCTATATTACGACTAATACATTGACATATTCAAACCGATGTGACGAAAACTCACTAGAACTTAACCCTAGCTCCGAAATTTTCCATTTAATTTACGCTCTGAAAAACTACAATCGTGCAATCAACTGCGACCTCAACCGTGAAAAAAACCTCAAAATTTCACACACCTCAAAATCCCAGCAAAATTCCCATAACGAACGAAATTTCCACTCAAAATTTATTTCGAACAAAACATTTCTTATGCTCAGCCTTCCCTCCCTCAATCCTCATCTCAAAATGCACCAAACAAAGCCCGTTTCCTGTCCTAACCATCCAGACCCGGCAGACAGTTAATGTTCCTTTTTACTGCACGCCATATTAACATTGTTGTTGATGTCCTTGAACAGGAAGACGAGTCCGTATTTTTGTTTTTTTACATTTATCACTTTGTTCGCTGCATTACGACTAGCAGTCATTCCGTCAGTCAGTAAGGCCAGTCCGGCCAGCGCCCACTAATGGAGGCTGATAAATTTTAATTTGTCAAGGGTTAGAAACGACCGTGGGCAGGACACTTGCCGTCAGTCCGTGTGCAGTTGCGTTGGCGCTGGCGAGATGACCGATTGGCTTGATAGCACTCAATGCAACACCACCTTCGCATCGCCCCCAATTGTTGTGGGCAGCACCGTAGTGCGGCTGCTGGATACTGGCGGATACTGCCACAAAAATGGATCATAATACGTTGGGGAACGCGTTGTTCCCTCCGGAATGATTTATGTATGCAACTCCCGTAAGCGCAACAGCTAAGAAAAACTGCGAGGTTCGTCTCTTCTAGGTTCGAAGTCTCCGCCGCTTGAGTTTTGCGCGTCGTCGTCCAGGTTTCCATTATTATTTGTCTGTTTTGCAGTAAATTGAAATTCAAACAGCACTTTCCTCGAGAACATAAAAGTGTTTTTTTTTTCTTCGTTTGCACGTCTACCTTTCCTTCGTGTGTGCCTCTTGGTCATGACGACCATTCTGTTTGGTGTGTTCTTTTTCCCGTAGCGTGTTCTTTTTTCGTATTGTACAATAAGCTTACAATGGATTCATCCGTGAGTAAGGGAAAGAGAAAGAAGGTGTCTTAAGATAGAGGAGAAAAAAAACATTAAAGTGCTGCTACATCGCACACCTGAGTCAACCTTCTTCGGGTCGGAAATTCACCACCGACCGTCGAGTGGAAATTCACCACACTTCGCACAAACAGTCAGCGAGTTGCGCGACATGGCAAAAGGTGAAACAGACCAAAGTGGAAAAACAAGTTTTACCTGTGCTGCAGGATCGCTCACCAACACAAGTCCGTTTGCACACCTGTGTGGTTCGGGAGGTTTGTGTGAGCGGCACTCTGGTATGGGGGCGCGTAACAAACTCACCATGAATGGATCAGTCTTGATTTCGTACTCGAGCGGGTTGGATGCATTTTGATCGAAATCCGTGCGTCGCGTCCGTGAGTGGTCTTGAGTTTTTTGTGCTGCTTTGAGCGTTTTTTCCCTCTCATTCGAAAAGCGAGATTTGTGAGACGGAATAAGCCGTGAACGTGTATCCCCAATGGGATCGTGATCGTTTGTTTTGTGATCGTGTTGATCTCGCACTCGGCACTGAAGAAGTAGAAGGCAATTATGGGCACAAAGAAGCAATGAAATGATCTAACTCGTTTGAAGAGTGGAACCTACTTGGAATAGAAGTGAAACGGTACAGTGAGGTTGGTGTCTTTGAATGCAGTTCCAGTTCAATGGTGGTGTAGCGATATGGCAGTGATTGAGATTGCAGATTTTTAGATTGCCTGCGTTGGTAACTAAGGAAGCCCCTCGCATTTTGACATAACCGGACGACATCTGTTGCTGTATTGGCCCTGGGACTGGATTACCCACAAGTGGCGACAATGTTTACATGGCTCAGACCGGCATCGATATGCAAGAAGCAACAATTACAATAATTGCAACCACAACGCCATCTGTTGACATGGTGGGGGATATCAACGATCGATCATCTCCAAGCGTCAGCGTGATCTTCTTTAAGAGGAACCTTGAATTCCACCTGCGTTGGTTTTCATTTTGTTCATTGTATTTACGATGGTTTGGAGTTTGGTTTTTTTTTGTTTCGTTGCCACAGTATTGGCACCCGGACACGCATGTGACTCATCCCTACAGTGTGCAACGTCCCCTCGGAAATTCGGAATGAAAAGAGAGTAAACATGGTATATCATTAAAACAACCTGACTGAAAAAAAAACAGGTTGCCTCGTGTGGTTCTTTACACATCGAAGGGAGACATGTGCAAAATTACCCATCAGTCATAAAGCATGCTACTGCACTTGAATTCGCAACTTGGGGTTCAACCTGGTGCTCGATGGTGGACGAGCAATTACCGAATTTTATCCGTTCGATTCTAAAAGAAGAGCGATCAATTAGTAGGAAAAACTCGTTAATTGCGTGCATTTTCGGTGCACCGAAATCGATGGGCACGGTCCCCGGTAGCACCTGACTGACCCTTACATTTTCATCAATGGTTTCTACGATTTTCAGGTGGTAAAGAGCAAATGATAATTGCCTGTGTTGATAATGAAATTACCCGTTTAGGGAGAGCGCGCGCGCGCACACGCACATGTCAGTTGTGAACTTTCTCCTAGATTGATTCAACACCTGGACTGCAGCAGGGTATTGTTTCTCTTGCGCTATTCGGCAATTATTAGTCAACCCCTTGCTTTAAGTCAATGATTTGAATGCATGTTTTTTTTTGTTCCATTCAGGATGTAATCACAAGTTTTTTGCCATTTCTTGATATATGCGATAATCACTTCGTTTCAGTAAGTTATGTCTTGTGCTTGAATCGATGCAAAACATTTATCATGCGGATCTTCTTCTATACTTCAAGGATGCATGAATAAGATTAGCACAGTAATACCCCATTAGTGTGATCACTGTTTTCTTCTTTATTGCATTTTTTTGTTTATTGCTGGTCCTCAGCTAGGTGATTTAAATACACTTATGCAATTATTGAATAATTGAATGCATTCGATGCCCGTGTCATTTTTTGCATTGGTATAATTGTGTGGCAATTACTCATACTCTATGCCGAGAATGTTTCCGGTAAGAAAATATTCTCCTCCAGACCGGGAACCAACAAAAACTGCCTCCAGCTTGGTCTTCATTGGTGAATGTGTCTTTACCGGCAAAACTAAAGAGGGAGGACTGATATTTTTTCCTTAATGTTACATCAACATTGAAAAAGATCTGTTTGATAAGTCTTGCGCATAAGCAGACTTGAAACCAACTGAAGATTATAACCATTTTGACAATAGCAACCTAGCATTAAATGTTCTATAAACAGGTTTGAATTTCAAACGTTCTTGAAATTATTCAGCGTTGCATACAGAAAGTGAAAGCAATGCATTACTAGTTAAAGCAGTTTCTGACCAGTTCTACCTCACGAATACCGAAATGAATCCAACTATGGTGATATCTATCTTTTAGGACCCTGAAAATACTTGGCCGCATAGCATTTCGTTGATACAATTATCTAACATCGCTCCTCTGTAAGGTAAATTTTGACTCTCCTAGCCTTAAACGAATGAGGTCCTTATAAGTCACCCGAAAATTGAAGTCAGTCAGTTTGAAACTGACTGTGCACAGTGAGTTTAAAATTATGCATCTGAATTGCTATGGAAAACCTCAAATTTTTGTTCGCGTTGCTCTAAAAACTTATTTGTTCTATCTGCTTTCTTTAGAAAAAACTTTGCGGAGCATCTGGAGTTAATCCGTGAAGTCGCTTGTGTACTATGATTAAACTCCATCAAATGCTTAGTAGGCAGCATTGCTAATTTAGGCACGTAAAATAATGTAAATTCAACAAGACAAAACCTAATCACCGAAACATTCATCGATTAAATTTAAGATGATCGGGTCTTTGAGAGAAATGACCGGCTTCAATCGATCGAAAAATGCATTTTATGCTGCCCACAGGTGTATTAGATCCCATTCAGTCACTAGATGTCATATCAGGTTTTCCAAACTTCCATTTTTTCTAGAGTAGACCCTGGCTTCCAAAAAACTTCATACAGAAAAGTCCATTGGATTCAAGTCAGGCTAATTTGCTAGTCACTCTGTGCTAGAAATGCATCCTGAAACATGTTCAGCAACCCACAAAATGAGCTTCTGCCAACGGCTCAAGAACATTCTGTGGAACCGATTTCCGATAGGTTTTTTGATTGATTTTCACCCCTTCAGAAACCAAAAACCAGTGAAGTTCAGGAAAACATGTGAACATTTGGATCAGGAAAAATATTTGTATGAAACAAAGTCAACTTTGACTAAGGTGAAGTTCGAGCAATAATTGACTTGAGAACAAGATGAACAGCAATAGACATTGCTCGCAGGAAGAAATGCGGCACCCTCGAATCACACTCGTGCGCAGCAGCTTTTGTCTCACGTATATTGATTACAGTTCAGCCCTATCAGAAATTTGTTTTCTTTTTTAAAAATCGAACAATCGATCAAACACGAGGACCGTACCCCCATTGTGAATGCGCTCGTCCTTTATATGAATCTCAATCATTTGTGGCATGATGCCTTTTTTTTGCGCATTCAAGCGAGCGAGCATTCAGCACGACCTTGTTTGATTATTTTAATTGGTGTCTTCTACAAAATATCGACAAACACTTTCAAATGGAAAGTGGAGTACAAAATCATCTTCACGGTATCATTACCTCTCGGATGTCCGCGTTGAAACGAGTTGTTTTTTCTTTTAAATGGCATTTTGTTTGGGAAGCTGAAATTGCGCTTAATCATCTACCCACCCCTACTGCCCCACTGTTTCAGATTTCTTGCATTCCCAAAATCGTGAGAGAGAAATTGCTTGATGTGTCTCTTACCCGGTATCTGCACTAGCATTTTTGCCTTGACATTTTTGTCACTATCAAGGAAAATGGCAAGTGGGGAGACACATATGTTAGCTGCGAAGACAGATCCGTTCAAACATAATTTTCAACAGCAAGGGTAAACTTTTAAGCAGACGTTTATGAACTCATTAAACTTGTTTTTTTTTCAGAGATTCCATCGTTGCTCTACACGTTGTAAATTTCATGATTCATGATCATGTAATGTTATTGTTTTCATTTGATAAAAATGTCTTAACAAATCTGTTTGAGCTAAGCCCAGCATCGAAAAAATGTCATGTTGTTTGTCATATGTTAAGACAGATCTGTCAAGACAGAAAATGCTAATGGAGACACCAGGCTAGGCAACGTTGACAGTTTTAAACCAGGACATGTCATTTTCAAAGAAAAAAGTCCTACGATATTTATCAAAATGTATATGTATTTATGTATGTAAAAGAAATCCCTCATTGGTGCAGTAGACAGTGGATTGTTGATCAAGTTTGACATCTGCTTGTATTCTATTGAACACTGTATGAAGGGCCAAAAACGGATGGGCGGACCCGTAAGCAGAGATACTTACGCGTAATCCGGAAGTTAGGAGAATCTCCTTCCAGTAATAATATCCTACAACCCAATGTTGAAACCATTAAAAGTGGGGACTTCTCAATGAGAAAGGAAAAGAAGGAAACGATGCATCGCGATGGTAGAGACTTTCTCCTAAATCTCATTGATTTTTCGTCATGACAGAACGTGACACGTTTTTCCTCAGGCAACAGACCTAATTTAAGTGATAACTGGCTCAAATTGACATGAAATATCCTACGAATTTATGCCAAATCTAGCATTCTATTTATGTGCATTAGATGAAGCAGATAATTACATGTTTATTTCGAACTGTGCAACACTGCCGATTTACCACCTGCCAATGGCAGATTTCAGTGTGAAATTACATGAGCGTTTCTAGTATTATCGATTTGCTGCCCCCCTTGCCTACCCTGCATCTGGGGTAGCTTGGTAAAAGATTATAGGCCCGATCATATACTACCTTCATTTGCCCTCCGCTCGTATCTTTCAGTATTCAAAGCCTGCCGTTACGCTAAACGGAACTGTCAATACTTTTTCTTCATTTCTCTTAGTTCTAGCAATAAATTACTGTCTACTCCTAGAGCCTCTAATGTTGATGGGAAATTATCTGCTTCTGATAAATTTCGTCATAGATCGTTACTTCGCGCATCAATTTTTGTCTGTTTTTCAATTTTCGTCTCCTAGAGTCATGCGAAGAATAATAAGAGCTAATCTCAGATGAAGCAACTTAAAATAGAGTTCCAAAAGGAAGCAAAAGAAGGAAAGAGAAGGAAGAATCATCATATCATCAAATATAATATGATTTTTCAGATCTTTTCAAATCAAAATGGTTTTGATGAACCACTTTTTAAATGTAACCGTTTTCGAGATAATTTTAACGCAATGTCAACAAAAAAGTGTTTTCATGAAAATATCCCTTTTTCATAAGTGAGTCGTGACCCTTCATCTACAACGACAAGTTTTTCATAAAGTGATATAAAGAGATCTTCAAAAAGTTACCTATTGACACCAATAGGTTGTTTGCTTTTCGATCTAAACCGTGTCCGGAAATAAGTAAACTTTGTCTCATCTCACAAACGTTATGGGTTTAACAGAAATTTAAAAAAAAAAATGTTCTCAACATTTATTTTTCTCGAGTAAGTCCTTTACACTTCTGCAATAATAGATTTAAATTTCACCCTCACGCCCAAACTTTCGGACCTTTAACTTGATTCCTGCCATCAAGGTTTGGACATGCTTCTCTCCTCTGGTTTTGTAAGCTTTTGTCCACTTCTGCTTGATGTTTTGAACCGATTTTGGCTCTCCTCCCATTTTCCGACAATCAACCTTCACTATTGCCCAAAATTTCTCGAACGGTCGGAGTTCTGGACTGTTTGGAGAATTAATGTCACGAGGTACCACAATGGCATTATTTTGCTCGTACCATTTCTTCTTCACTGTTGAGTAGTGGCAAGATGCCAAATCGGGCCACAACAGGGTGTTTTGAGAATGCTGCTTTACAAGTGGCAATAGGCGATTTTGAAGGCACTTTATGATGTAGATTTCACTGTTAATATTCCCGGTTGAGATGATAGGTTGGCAAATTTTACCGGTTGTACAGAAATTTCATGATTTTTTTTTCAGTCTATCATTTTTTAACAAATCTCTTATTTACAACTTCTTTTCAGTCTCAAGTTCAATAAAGTCCACAGTTTTCGAGTTATTTTACAGAAATATTCGAGATATTTTGAAGATTACCCATGTAAAAACACATCCCAAGTAACAATTTAAGTTTTATTCCAGCCGTATAGCATTCCTCCCGGCTTTGTTGATCAAACTACATTCAAAACTGTTTTGTCTACGAACACCTCCTCTATGCTTCTTTAAAGCCAAAATTTGTACAAAGTGGCTCACTCTATAGACTGTTGTGAAAACAATTCAATAAAACCTTTATAAGACCATGAAGATTTTGAAAATGTTCTAGTGATAGATGCTATGACCACTTGAGAACCTTTATAAACCCTATTGGCTGCCATGAAAACCAGCATACGACCAAATGGCCACAGCTGTCAAACTTCACTGTGATATCATGGTTGGTTTTTGTTGTTCTGCTTTGTTCGATTCTCTGCTCTTCTGATTCATTTAGCAGTAAATAATATCTAAGAAAAATTAACTACAAAATGTATTAAATTTTTTGTCTAGTGTGGCGTGAAATTTTGTTTGATAGCAAAATATCAAAAACAAAATGAGTTTTTTACTGCGTATCATGCTCTAAGTCATATACGTATTTAATTTTGTGGTGAATATTGGCACGATAAGAGCCGAAAATAAATGCGCCTCGGAAATTATGCGAGTTTGAAACAACAAACACAAAATTAAAACTAATATATTCGATAAATTAATCATGAATTTTTTGAAAATTGATGGAATTCAATAAGGTTATCTAAAAAAATGCAGAAATTGGTCTCCGATCTACAGTTCATTTGCATTACATTTATAATTTGGTGCATTTATTTTTCCACATTTCAGTTATTTCTTATATTTCAATATGGCGATTGGAACAAAAAAATTACAATTCTGCCATAAAGCCAGGTTATCTTCGTAATGACTACTTTAAAACTATTTGGTTACTTGGTGGCTTTTCTCAATGCCAATTTGTCGTTTAATGCATTTACTGGAAGAAAAATGGATTTAAAATGCTTTTCAACTGACCATAATAAGATAATATGGATGAGTCCTAAAACGGCATTTCAAAACAGCATTTTATGAGTTCATAAAGTCGAAATAAAACCTTTGATAGGAGTAAAAGGAATTTGAGAACACGAGGTTTTAAGATCGTTTTAAACAAGCTGTGTAAATTCTCATAAACCTGACTAAAATATGAAACCTATTGGCACCTCTTGGTGTCATAATAAAACCAAATTGTTTTCTAGTGGCTTTGATAAAACCTTAATAAAACTTAATAAAGCAGGATGGTTTTGGCAATGTTACTTAGGATGCCCCCTTTGGAAAAAATTCTTGACCAAGTAGAAAACTTGATTTTTCATACCGAAACCATGTACAAAGTTTCATCCAACTCGTAGAGGGTCAAGGCGAGTCGTTTACTTGTTTGGTAGAGAATTGCCCGCATCAGAGACACATAACATAAACCATTGAAAATTATGTGCAACTTCTACATTAAATCCACCCAACAAACATTGAAACTTGAACGACCAACTGAGAACAGTCTTCTCCTGAAAATAAACATGAAGTGTTTCATCATATCAAATTGTTTTTCTTGTGAGAGAGGAAAGGTCGAAAATGGATTATTTTCATAACAGCAAATTGGCCAATCATCATTAGCCCAACCGTAATTAGACCGGATTCTATTATGTCAAATCGGTCAGTACGCTAATTGAATCATTTAAGCCGACATTCCAATAATTGTTCGGATCTCATTAAGCTCTGTCATCTGCATTGTTCCTCTTTTCATGTTTAATTAACCAAGTAACGCTTGCATTAAAAAAAAAGGAGACAATTTTCGGATGGCTGGGAAAAAAACTATAAAAGATATTAAGGCCTATTCATAAACCACGTAGACTCATTTTTAAAAATCATATACCCCCCTCTCCCCTCGTAGACTTTTGTCCATTCAATTTTTGAAATTTGGTATGAAGCGTAGACTTTGGTCAAAACCAAGCCGTCACAACCAAGGTCGCTTCAAGGAGAGAATGCACTCCCAAACTAACTTTGACGGACATGTGTATGCTTTTAGAGCTGCTTGACTATCGGAAAAAATACATATATTGGCATGCCTGTATTTTCTTGTCAAACAAGGGGGACCGCGAAAAAAGAAAGAGGAAAGAGGGAAGAAAAAAAAAAAAAAACAAGGAAAAAAAAAATATATTTTTATATGTTAAAATAGCATGTATTTCTGCCTGGAAAACTGTAGGCCACTGTCCCATTGGCATTGATATGTTGATTCCTGGTCCAGTTATCCCAGCTCCCGTAGATTTACCCATTTTAGAGCCATCGATATAGAACAAGAGTAATCCTGGACGAGTTTTAGGACCTCCTTCTTCCCATCTGCTGCGATTGGTTTCAATCACTTCGAAGGGAACATTGAAGTTAGTCTAAGTTTCCATCCAGTCTTCATTCATGCTTAATAAAGTGTTCAGTTGAAAATCTTGAGGATTCGTAAATGTTCGGTGAGATCGCCATCTCGAAATCTTTTTACGCGCTTAAGCCTGAGAGCACCTTTATCTGCTTCAAGTTGCACGAATTGGTGCAAGGGTAGAAGATGTAAAAGACCATCTGATGCTTTAGAGGGTGCGCTGGCCATTGCTCCAGTTATTGAGGAGCATGCCAGACGTTGGAGTTTACCAGGTTTTTTTTAGCTGATATTTGTGTAGTTTTAGGCCACCACACTAATGAAGCATATGTTAATCTGGGTCTCACTATCGCCGAAAATATCCACTAGATCATTCTCGGTTTCAGTCCCCATTTTTTTCCGGATGTATTGCTACAAGCCCAAAGAGCATTGTGTGCTTTTGAGATTGCATAGTCTAGATGGTCGTTCCAATTTAGCTTTTGATCAAGCACAACTCCTAAATATTTAGTTTGCTTAGATAGTTCCAATTGTACTCCTCCCAGATGAAAAGCTGCAATAGTATATTCTCTTTTCCTTGTAAATGGTATTATAACAATTTTCGAAGAATTAACGGAAAGTCCTTCAAGATTACACCAATTGAATGTGTAGTTTAGGGCTGATTGCATTCTATTGGAAATAGTGCACTCACATTTACCCCCTACTGAAATGATGATGTCATCAGCAAATCCAATGACTTCATAGCCTTTGTCAGCCAAATTGTTTAGAAGATCATCGACTACTAGAGACCACAACGTGGGAGATAAAACTCCCCCTTGAGGGCAACCTCTTGTTGGTTTCGTCGTCAAAGTAGATCCTCCTAACTTTGCTGTAATTATGCGGTTGGTTAGCATAGCATGTATCCAATTGGAGATGCACATGTCAAAACCATATTTTTCCATAGCTTTGCTCATGGAACTGTGGGATGCGTTGTCAAATGCACCCTCAATATCCAGAAACGCTGCAAGACAGATTTCTTTAGCGTCGAAAGACTTCTCTATTTTTGAAATCAACGTATGTATGAAGTGCTGTTTCTGTTGATTAGGTCGGTAGGCAAACTTCTTACAATTAAGGAAGCCTGTGTTTTATGTATGAAAATCATGTTTACATAATGGGCAAACTTACGAATAAATATTTTCAGTGTATGAGTGTAACGTAACGAAATAAACGTAATATTGAACTGAGCATGTCAAAGCCAATAAATTATTGATGTTTTTTGCTTGATAGAACGGAAATAAGCGACCAAGAAGCCTACATCTAACCTATATAAAAATGTCACTGGATGAACATAACTTGGCACTGACTGGAATCTACTTTGGTTTAGAACATTTGTTTACTACTCAAGCTTTTATGTTCAATGTTGATCAAGTTTGCTGCAATTTTTTGTACAGGTTATGTCTCTTCTGAAAGACTCGCCTGGTAACATTTGTTTCTCTGGTACTAAACTGGGTAGATCGGCACTTGACTGTAGACAGAGAATATACTGAAGAAGTCGCTTCTTTCGTGGAATTTTCACAGATATGAACCGAACGGTTAAACAACTTAAACGGTTTAGTGCTAATTTCAAGAAATACCATTTTGGCAAATGGAAAGACATTTAAGTCATTTCCAAACATAGACAGCTCAGTTAACATCAATATTCCACGCCACTTGTCACTTAGTTTTTTAGGTCAACATTTGCGTACGTAATGCAACTTACTATTCTTCAAGACCAAGCATAACACGCTACGTAACCTGTTAGATCAAATTCCCAAACATCTGAACCAATTTGAAAGCAAAACACCCAACTTCAACTGCGCCAAAACTGGGCCACCACTCGTTTGGCATACCAATCAGCTGAAAATAAGCATAGAATAAGCTTCTATTACCCAGTATTCACCGTCTGTCATCAAAGCAGTATCATTTTTACCAACAACAACAACAACAACAACAACAACAAGCAACAATAAACCTAAAATTAAAATACACTCCAAATTCCAGTGCGTCAAGCATTTCTGGTAATGATTGGTCAGCACCATCAGCACCTTCGGGTCCGTTTTTGGTGCGCCATCGTGACTGACACTTTGGACCTATCATCGCATACATATTGCGATGTCGCTGTTGTACCTACGTCGAATGCACTTGACATTCCTGCCACGTTAGGTCCCTCTCATCGATCGCCACCAACACCCGAAACGACCAGCTAATGGACTATGGCCTAACGAGGCTTGCTCGAATGGCTCATTATTGGGTACTTAAGCACGGTTTAACAACACCATTTTTTATGCATTGTGAAAATTTTCGCTGTTTTTACCTGGAAAGGGTTTCAGTCATCGCAATTTCGTTCGAATTGCATCGTCATCACATCTGGATTTGACAGCTTAACTGTCCAAGCTCGCATGCGTGTTGATTTATTGCCATTTGAGTCGCGCTCAAGTTCACCCTTCTTGTCACAGACATGTCATATTTACAAATTAATCTCAGAGTTGTACCACGCAGTGTGCGATCACGCACGCCATAAACCGGCCCACTCAAAATGTGGAGGCGCGAAACGACTGGCGTCAGCCCGTGCTGCCGTCGCCGTCGTCGCCATTCACCGTGTAGCATATAAGTACGCACGCGGTAAATTAGATCGAATTCTACTTGGCTGAATTAATTCAGGTCTTAAAATTCAAATGGGATGTATAAACCAATCTTCACGGATCTAATTGGTTTCTTCCATAATAGAACGGAACCGCGGGATATCCGCTTACGGATCTCCTCTCATGATCGGAAAGCGAGTTCAACTTCAAGAGGAAACTGGAACCCGACCGGTTTCCTGTTTTCGAAATCTCTTTCCCCACAATCACCGACCGTCATCGTCATCCCGAGGCGAGCTCCAAGTGACAGTTGAAATTGCTTACTTTCCTGTATGTACAACAAGTATGACGACAACTACGGTCTCGAAACGAGGTTGTTTACGTTTGCTTCACTTTTTTTTATGTACACTGGACGCTCGCTCGGTCCGCCAGAAACCCCCTTTTTTCGCGAAAGTGAAACAAAAACACAAACCTAGAAGAAAATCAAACAAGACCTGTGGTCATCGCACAGAGTCTGACTCATCGTGCATTTCCGCTGACGAAGAAGTTGAGCACCACTACGAGGGGCCTCGCTTGCTGACTTGGGTCTCTTAGTTACAAGAGGCTATTAGCTTTGGATCGTTTTTCTTTCTTCTTTGTTGGTTCATAATCCGCCGGCGTGGCTGAACGAAAAGGATTTTTTTATGTATGGGTGGGTAGGCTAAGAAGGAAATTCTTGACATATTTCAACGGTGATGAGTCAAAATTCCATGCTGCGGGTGCCCGGTCATTGTGCAACGCCACAGATGTCGCCCTTTTATCAGATGAAAGCGATGCACGTGTGATATGTCTACTTATATTTAGGGAAGAAAAAAAAGTTACCAAATCCGATCATTTGCCACGCTACAGCACCATGGTGTAACAAAATCGAGCCGAAAATAAAATTTTCGAAACACGTCTTCCACAGATAGCTATTAAATGATTATCTTGCGCCATTGTCTGGTTTGATCGGATTGGAAAAGTTGAAAGACGCGCTCCGGCAAGATGATCAAGTTTCGTTACAAGCGGAAAGATGCTTCTGCTGCAGCTACTGTTACTACCGGTACCGCAACGCCGACAACGGCAGCAAGTGGTACCAGCGTTGCCACGGTAACATCCACCAGCAATGTCGTCTCATCGGCAAGCAGCTGCTCTACCACACCTCCCCACTATCTGCAACCTTCCTCGTGTGCAACGTTACCAAAAACTACCACCTCTAGAAATGCCATCAATAGTCAAACTGCCCTGGGCGGTCAGTACCACCCATATTGTGATATCAACAGCTACAGTCCAAATAAGCTGAGTGCTTCCACCTATTGCCTTAGCAATGAGTCCTATCATGAAGTCATAAATCGCATGAAGACTGAAAGCGTGCACCAGCAGCACTACGAGTATATGTCCTGCATCAATTCGGTTGTTGTGAGTTTCCGTGCTATCTATCAATCCCGCTCTTGAACATAACCTCACAATAACAACATTCTAAAAATCCGACGTTTCTTTTTATTCTCCTCAGGAGCTCTTCTCCCAACTGCAGACGAGTTCGGAGCCGGCTCTCTGTCCGGAACCACTGCGACGAGCGTTGGCCAGCGGTCCACTGGCCGGACGGCGCTTCCCGCTAGGATGTCTCGGTGACGCGGCCGAATGCTTCGAGCTGCTGCTACACCGGGTCCATCAGCATCTGTCTGCGACCGATGGGGACAGCTGCGATGCTCCGCAGTGTGTGGCCCATCAGCGATTCGCCATGCGCGTTGTGGAGCAAAGTGTGTGCGAATGCGGTGCCAACTCGGAGCAGCTTCCGTTTACACAGGTGAGTGTTGCGAAAAAGAAAATAAAATAAAGGGCGGGTTTGTAGTTGGGCCCGCTGAATGTGGCCCATTTGTTAGTGTTTTTTGAGTTAATATAGTAAGTAGAGTGCGGATAGCTACCGATAGAGAATAAATAAACTACGTTACCGTGAGAACGTGCGTAGGGGTGTGCGAAACATGGAAAACCCATTTGGAAAAATATTATTTATTACAGTTGCAGCGATGTGTTCTACAATACGTAATGTGTTACGCGTTAACTATTATTATGCTAATATTTCCAGATAGGAATAGCCATACAATTAATATGGTGAGTTTTTCTGTTGCAGTTTTGTAATATTCTTAAGGCATCCTTGGATTGTTCGAGATGAGATTTAATCTCGTGATTGAAGGTGAAAAAGCTGGAATCACCTCCTTCTCCCGAACTGTCCCTTTCAAGACAATTGGTCACACACAAAACAAAAGCGTTCTCGAAAATTAAAACGGATCATTAACTCTTTCACGTTTTCAGGATTTTCACCTAAATACACGAACTAGTTTTCGATTATGGGATTCAGTTCACGGTGTAGTTTTGCTTCTCATCGAATTCATGACTGCCGTTCACGGATCCGGGTGCGGATTTTTTTTTCCGTGAACCATTCGAGCAGTTCAAATGCCATTTTCTACCACTTGAACCTAGGAATGGTACAGGGTGTTCGGTTACCCGTACAACAAAATGGAGTTAAAACTATCTTTTATTGTTGGATTAAAAAATCAATATGTATTGCTTGTTATAGCAATATGTTTGCAATTTACAAGTTTTATTTATTCATTTCAAAATGGCCACCTTGTGCTGAGATGCACGCCTTTAAACGTTTCGGGAAGTTATCCACGATGGCCGCGAGTTCTTCGACAGATATTAGTTCCCAAACCTTTAAAAGAGACGATTTTAGATGTTCTAGTGATTTATGTGGTGTACTGCAGGCTCTTGACTGCAAGATGGACCATACCGAACAGTTCATCGGATTCAAATCCGGTAAATTAGAAGGCCTTTCATCTTTCGCTAAAAAGCTTGGGAAAATGCGTTCGCAAAGACTAATAGACATTTTTGCTCCATGATCCGGCGCCCAGCCTTGCTGAAAAATCCATTCATTTTTTTCCGAAATGCTTCCAGGACTTCACAGAAAAATGATAAATTTTGACAGTCGCGTAAAATCCAAAGCCTGTTTGCATGCTCTCATACAATAAACCTGTTTTAGACGATATCTTACTTAAATTTAAATGAAAATAGAGTATGAATTTCCTTCAGTGGACTTTTTAAAAATTATTTCACGGATCATTAAAACGATTCAATTATATGATTGAGCTAAAACTCTCCACTTTAATTCGTGGTACAACATGTTTGAATTCTTGCATTTGGTAAAATGGCGTCGAATCAAGCGGAAGTGAGCAAACGCTTTAAGAACGGCAGCAAAATCCGACGTTATCTGTACGTGATCCTGCCAAGAAACTAAAACTACCAAAAAGTACCGTGTTTAGTGTTTGCAAATTGTTTGACCAGCACTTGACTGCGGATCGAAAGGTTGGATGCGGAACAACCCGAAAGGTATGCTCCCGCCAAATGAACAAGAAGGTGGTAGCGATTGTAGGAAAAAAATTCCAACCTTTTTGTGCGAAATGTGGCTCGCAAAGTTCGAAAATCAAAATCGTAGTTATGTTCAGAAAGTGAAGCAGAGGCATGAAATGAGGGCGTACGATGTGAAAAAGGTTCCCAACTGTGATGATCAGCTCAATTTTATCGTCAAAAGTCGTGCTAAGGAGCTTTGCACCAAGCTTTTGCAAAAAAAAAACTTGTACCATAATACCGACAACAGTCTAACTTTTTATACCGCAATGCAAAAAAGCACCGTTGCCGATTTCCAGACATTGAAGTTGTCTAAATTCCCCAAGAAGTATTTGGTTTGGCAGGCCATATGTACTTGTGGTCAAAACTCATAAAGTTCTCTATCGACACTATGACCAAGAATGTGAACGAGAACAAATGTCTGCGAAAGCGGTTGCTACCGTTCATAAAAAGCCACAAAGTTCCAGCTCTGTTGTAGCCTGATTTGCCTCTTGTCACTATGCAAAAGCCGCCCTGGAATGGAATAAGGCACAAGAGGTCAAATACATTCCAAAAATAGTCAATCCACCTAACTGTCCAGAACTGCGCCCGATAAAAAAATACTGGGCTCTGAATAAGCGGAAACTCTTTGGAACTAAGAAGAAAGCAAATGGGAATGACGATTTTAAGAAAAGATGAATCCCCGCTAACGTATTTGAGGATTTTGTACGGAATCTGATGGCGGGAGTAGCACAGATAGTTCAAGAATTCTACAGAAAGAAGGATTAACATCTTAATCAGCTGTTTAAACTGAAATAAACAATCGGTCTGTATCTAAACAACTTTGCTGACATTATCTTAGTGTCCGAAATTTTTAACGTGGTCAGGCATTTCATATATGTGCATTAGATATCGCAAAAAGTTACAAAAAAAAACAAACTGTGTTGATATTAGCTTTATTTAATATAGCTTCCATCCAGATTTAGAGTTAAATTTAAATAAATCAATTACGTAGATATTTGCATTCAACGGTTGCCTTAATCATTGGCTCGCTGCGATCTATCACTTCATAATTTATTTAAAAATATTTCGTGATAGGGATATCGAGCTTACATTGCATGCAGAAGTCGTTTTAAAATTAAGAAAACATTTCAATATGACACAAAGCGATATTTTAACATAAGAAATTTCTCCATCACTGCTTTGCTTTGTATGACTAGAAGACAGCTTATCAGGTCTCGAAAACATGCTTCCGAATAATCGCACAAAGCGCACAACAAAAACGACATCGCAGCAGTCAATCGGTCGGGTTGAATTTCGAGACGAACGACCGCATGTCGCATTGACCGAAACAACGGCGACGATGACCGTCTGGAAGCTGTGATATTGAAACTTTCACTAACAAATCGTAGCGAATTCATCGTTCGATGTATGTATAATGATGCTGTGTTGTGGAAGTTGTTGATGATGTTGATCGTTGCCGTTGCGATGCCGATGAAAGCGTACGCCCCATCCATCCGATGTGCGATGGCCGTCAGGGAGATAAAGTACCAAGTTTTATGACCTTGTTGGGTGCATTTCAACCGTGTGGCTACTTTACAACAAAGTGATAAACGGATTAATAAAAAAAAACATCAGTGACGAACCTTTTCTCCCTTGGCATTCGTCATAAATCATAATCAACCATCGACCAATCAGTTGCTTACTTGGAAGTGCGATTGAGCAAGTCAGTTAGGTTAGGTAATCGCAATGCTTGCAATGCTGGGCTGCGTTTTTTCCTCGCTTATTTTTAATGTCATACCTTGACTCCTCCGAAGCCGGATTTATGTCATGTGATTGTTGCGGTGACGAATCTGAGAAACCAATCAGCACCCGGTGTAAGATTTGTCTTTCATCGTGAATTCACTGCACAGAACCGAGTGTGCAACCTTTCTATATTCAGCCGTCGAAAGAGCTGACCCAGATCTGATTTTTACCCCCATCCAAACACGGTGGCAGCCCGAAGAGATCAGAACGTACAATATGCTGCGGCAGGCAGACATTCACCTGTTGCTCCGCTCCATTCACCTTCGCTTAGCTCCAAACACTCAAGCCAGAGGCCAACCATTTTGGAATAGCCTTCTCAAACTTCTGTGTGCTCTACTGAAAATCTATCGCCCGCAAGAGTCTCCATTAGCAGGCATCTGGTTTCATCGCCCTCGAGCTCAAGACGCGTGGTCGTTCGATTATTTTTCTCCTACGATGCCCGAAAATTTGCATTTTAAATCAACTAAGCACACACCACATAACCAGTCAGCGGATGCGATATCAACATTATACAGAGAGAAGACTTGCGATGATAGGCAAAAATGAGTTTTCGAAACAAAGGGAAAGTTTGACGAAAAAAAAATTATCAGTCGTTGAACTCGATGTTCGATTTGATCGTTATTTAATCTGTGTAACTTCACTCGAATGATAATCCTTCCCGACCGTTTATCGCAAATGAAGACAACGATTTTCATCACTCCCGAAAGTGGCTCACGGAAATAAACGTAACCCAAAAAAAAGAGCCCACCAACCCGAAAGCACAAAGCAAAAACATTCAAACGAGTCTAATTAATTCTTACGACTTATTTATATATTCCAACTGATTACTTCATTGAGATCAGTGCGCACCTTTTTGCCACCTTTCTTTTAGTGCTACACTTCGTTTCTTGTAACAGTGGAAGACAGCGAAAAAAAAAGCGTGGCAACTGCAAATCTCATACCAATAAAACAGATGCTGTTTAGCATTCACGAAGCGATGGCGCACAATCCCCCCTCCCTCACCGACTTCCCCTAACATCCCAATCAGCAGTCGGTTGAACACGCTGAGGAACAAATCTAAAGAAAAATCGCCCAACTAACGGTAGAAGTTCTTTTTATGCAGCCCAGCCAGTACTCCCACCGAGCTGAGCCAAGAAACTGAACAAGATAGAGACTGGTTCACCCTCGTTATCGCCCCGCAAGTAGAAGCCTACTGTTGGCGTTTTTTTTTTCGCGCATTTTTTTCCCGAAGCAACTCGACGAGCGGTTTGTGCGAGGAAAATGCAAAACAAGGTCTGTTTGTGTGCACCCCACAGCAACAACAGCAACAACAACATACTCGCGGGAAAGCATAGCCAAGACTTTCATTTCCCAGCATCAACTCATCCATCCGGATTGGCTTCGCCGCCGTGCTGCTGGGTGAACCTGGGTATAGAATAAATTAAACCGCAAACCGGGAATCTCAGTCAATCCGAGCCAGGGCAATTCAACTGAAATAAAGTGATCTTTTCGGGTGCTAAGATGCCTAATAAAAAAAACTATATACCTACCAAGTGCGAATTCAGTTTAGCTGATTACAACAACGGGGGCGATCCCGTTTGCCCTGGTTTTCCTTTGCGCGCTGACGTGACTTTAGCAGCAGCAAAAGTACGACGATGTAGATCAGTGCCTCTGCCAGGGCATGGTTTTTAAATCATGTTTTCTCCACTACGGCAGGAAGGAAAATTCGAATCAATTTTAAGGGGTGAGTGGGGCGAGGGAAAGCTTACTTTTTTCATATTGGAAAGAAGGTCGATCGATTTGAACATTTTCTCGGAAGAGACAGTTGGTGTACTTTTCTAATAGAGATCAGGATTTTCCACACCTTGAACTTCTCTTTCTGCTGGGGAAACTTAATACGATTACAGTCAGGTCTTCTTTAGTTCGACAGGTGGTTGCATCCTGGTTTCTCAGCTCAGATTTTTGTATCTAGTTAAGGTACACTTATCTTGTACATCGTATTCAAGATATTCTCATACACTTTTTCTCTTCGATGTGGTCATCTAACTACTCCGTAGATATTGCGATTGTATTCGTGTAGGTTCATGGGTTCAAGATAAACTTATTATCATGTAATTTTGCTGGCCCATCTCACTAAAGGAGACCCGACTGTAATATTGTTAGAGCATAGGAAACTAGATTTAAAAGCATTGATTTCTTAAGAATAAGATAATCAATTGCTAAATGCGTAGCGATTTGAATTCATTTACAGTGTGCTGCAGGAAAAAATGAGAAAATTTATGGTATTTCTTTCAAACTACTATAAGCAATAATATCAACATTTTCGACTTCAGTTATCTTTTCTCAAGTCCAATTAAAACAAATTTACTCGATGTATTCTCGATTTTTATCACTGACCACCTTCAAGAAGACGCATTTCGAAGGTAGTCCTCCGACATCGACTGCCATGTGCGCGTTATGACAGACTTCAGGGTCTTCATACTAGAATGAATTGTTTTTCAGGCTTGTTCTTCGACAAACACAGTTTGAAAGAAACATATAATTTTCTGCGTTATCTAATGCTATGTGCATTGGATGGAAATGCTAGTTAAGTTCATGGAATATTTCTCCTAAATTTCAGCCAGATAAGTCCTAAATCTAGTCTATTATATAAAAGAGTGCAAACGATTTCGTTGTTTACGCTTGCTTCTTCTTACAAGTGCACGAGGGGAAGATTTACGCGTCTGTTAAAATTCATCTTTTTTGTCTATGTACGCCCAAATCGAATAATCCGACGGGTTAAGGTCCGGACTTCATGTTTCCCATCAGCCATCGTTGGGTCCTTTTTAACGCGTGACATGGCGCTCCAGCTTTTTGTAGTACAACCTATTGATCCTCAGAGCAGTTGGTCTTCACCTAGGGAAACACTTAGTTCTTCAAAATTCCGATATACACTTCGGTATTGATTTCAACATCAGCATCAATGAAAACCCGTTGGACGCCAACAAGCCAAACATTATGACACCAGCCGGTTTAGAACATAAACTTCCCTTTCTCTGGGACATCTACAAGTTTTTTCAGTGAAATAAACCGACACACCTCTGCAATACAGCATCGATGCTGAACAGCTTTTCGTCGGAGAACAGGATTTTCATTTTTTCCTTCATCAACACAGAACGCAATGTCTTCGAAAGAGTCACTCGTAGTTCCTTTGCCCGGTTCGTATTCAAGTGGCGTTTCACTCTAGCTCTAGCTGCAAATCGCGGACCTCTACTTCCCGGCTTCCGCTACTTGAGACCATCCTGTAGAGACTTTTTGTGTAATTAACTGTTGCCAAATTACATCGTGCCATCTTGTCAATCTCATTCAGCGTCTTCTGGGGAGCAGAAACCTCGTAATCACTCTTTTGGCGTACATTTTTGTGCATAACTCAAGAACTCATCAAGCAAATGGAACCTAATTTGGCATGTGGGGGTTTTTGGAGGCTTTTTTGTGTGGTTCGGGACCCCTCCCCCTAGTCTGGAAAGGAAACTCTCATACAAATGAAACACAAATTTAAACCAAACATGAGAATTTTCCAGCCAACTGAAACACAAAATGTGTATTTCTCGGGTAAGAAGCATGTTCTGATATAAGTTTGAACCCCTTCTTAGTCAAGTAAGGGCTATGTTTGAGCTACTCTCAGTACTACATTATGCACAAGAAGTTAATCTAAGGTTATGCAAGAGAAAATCTACGTTCAAATTGACAGGATACGGCGTAGTTTGAAGATAACGTTGATAAAAGTTTGTCTATGAAATGCTTCTACACAGAAAGAAATACCATGGTAGAAACTACCGATCCGAGGGTTAAATTAAAAACACAAACAAAAATAAAAATAAAAACAAAATATAAAAATAAATCTTTATAATCTTAGTCCCATATTACCAAACGCAAATATTTTGACAAAACTCATTCCGAAACACAACCTTAAACGTGCCAGTTCTACTAAATTTTCATTCATTTAGTTGCAAGCGTAGCAACGCTCGCACCGGGTTCTGCTAGTATCATATAATTTCGATGCCCTTGAGGTGACACTTGCAAGTAGAATCAAACCTAAAAAAAATATTAAACAGTTAAATCAAACATGTTTTTCGCCAAGTTTCGTATGTTTCGTTTCCGATATGCATGGTCACGTACAGGAACAGTTATCCGGTTCTGTACACACTTAGGAAAACTGATTTTCGGCTTGATGCAGTCTATCTTCGAAATAAAAAAAATTTGTAAACATTCGTCGCGTGAAATTACGTGATCCAAGAATGAACTGTTCGTTTATCGAATAAAAATTCTTTTTGGTGATATGTATGAAACTCGTTCTAAATCTAAACTTAGATTTCGTAACCCACTAAAGTGAAGATACACTTTAGCTTAAGGATGAAACTTTGATCATCTCCCACATAACATACAGTTATAAAATTGCTGCTCCTTGGTTGATACACACTTAGAAATTATTAATTTTACACGAGACGTAATTCATCTTTGTAAAAAGTCGGGGAACGTAAACAAAGATTTCGTGTAAAATTATGTCTCTTGAAATTGACATATACCCAAGTCGACAAAAGGTGCATTTGATTGAATTTATTTTTTCATCTCTTTCAACTCATTCTTATGTTCTAAAGGACGCTCGCATGTGTCGGTCTCAGGGCACCTAAATTTCTATGACATTTTGGTAGTGTGTACGTTACACCGAACATGGAGTATATTAATTTCATCATGATGAATTGAGATATGATGTGTACTCTTAAAGTTGCACACTAAGAATTTCTTGTAGCTTCACCTTAAATGTTGATTTGTTGACCTTTAACAAAGGTTGCCTGTCAGTGTTTTTAGACTCAGTGTATCTCTTGTATAGTTTTGTTTAACGATTTGTGCATATTTTTCATTGTACGTGTAATAATCTGGCATTTCACGAATGTGATGTGATGTGATGTTTTCAAAGATTGTTTGTTTTGGTGACGCTCTAAATATGGATGTAAAACAAGAGGAGGACATTAGCGGCATAACGTAATATTCTTTTTTCCGATGAAAACATGTTGATGATGTTCTTATTGATAGGTTGGCTATGCAGTGGTTCCAAAATGTGTCGCGAATAATGCTTCCACTAGTTTTCATCGAGTCTGGAGTAAAAATCAACACTAATTACTACATGATTTGATTTGAAGAATCACTTGTAACTTCATGCTTCGAAAATCAATTTCCAGATGGAAATTACTGTATTCAACAGGATTCAGACCCTTCTCACCAATCGGAAGCAACACAGGAGTAGTGTCAACAAAATTTATCCTATTTCATACCATCACAAGAATGGCCTGCATCATCGCCAAACCTCAGTCCTTTGGATTTCTTAGCATGGGGATGCATGCTCAGTAAATGGATGCTCAAATGGTCACACTATTGAATTTTTCAAGTAAATTTTGATCAATATTTGGGAAAATATGCCTCAAGAAACTGTGCGTACCAGTTACGAAGCGTTTAAGAAACGTCTATGGCTGGTCATTAAAGAAGAGGGTGAGAGGTTTGAGCTCAACATGTCGACAAAGATTTTTCGTCAGGACCTAACTGACCTTTCGTAAATTTCTCGATTTCTTAATAATAAAATGTAAGTTTATAGGACATAAAACGTTTGTTGATTTTAAAACCACTCGTTTTGTTTTTATGAACACATATTTTAATGACAAGCAACCGTTGCCACCCTGTCGAGCCGATGATCAATCAATTCGATCTTCTCAAATTCAACTTCCGAATTTAGAATATTACTTAAAACTTTTGGTTTTGCCTTTGTTGCACCAGTTGAAAGGGGAGCTCCTTCTCCAACTTCTCATTTGTTTAGCAATAAATGATTAGAGAAAATTGCGAGAAATAAAGAGGCAATTTACCATCATTTTTCAGAAATTCAAAACTAGTATTTTCGGTCGATATGCATGGTCTGGTAATGAAAGTTTATTTCTTTAGAATACAGTTATACAGTTGGCGGGTGGAATGCAATGAAACATTATCGTATCGTAGTGTAAGGAGTGTATAGAAAAGTAATTATAAACATTCCAAAACTGAAACAAAACTAAAGATAATTCGAAAAAAATTCAAAGCAATGTATATTGTACCAATTAATCATATTTCTGATTTCGGTAATTTAATCGTAGCTTTTATATTGTCCATCAAGTTCTTCACAGTGGTGTTTGTGCACTTCTTGGACGCTGCTGACCAGTTGTTCTTTGAAGTCTGGCATGTTGTGGGCCACTGCACATGCCTTTTTGAGGTTCCGCTTGACGATTGCCCAGTAGTATTCGATCGGTAGTAGTTGGGTACAGTTTGGTGGGTTGATATATTTTTCAACAAAATTAACGTTGCCTTCAGAATGTCATTGTAGATCTGGCATAATGGGCAGACGCCATATCTGGCCATAAAAGAGGTAGAATCTCATGCTTCCTATATATAAGAAGCATGAGACTCCTTATACCCCTTATACATTAGACCCATTTCCGGTTTAGACCAGTTTGTACCAATACTACAAATAGCTGTTTTAAACCGATTTAATCCAACAATGAGGATGCTGTTTGAGCCACTCACAACGTGTGGTAGTGGTTTTTCATTGGAAAAACAATATCAATTTGTACAACAGCATTCTACAAACTATTTTACTGTTGGAACTAATACCTGCATCAAGCAGGTTGAACGTTCTAAAGAAAAATCTATTCTAATCCACCTCAAATGACGATTAAAGGATTTGGTAAAATTAGAGTATCTAGAAGCATTTCGGGCACTTTGGCAGCTTTAGGCATCTAAAGCTCAACTGTTTTGTAACAACCGGGGGAGACTTGGTCCTATATCCAATGATTTCATTATCTCCAATCCACTCAACCAATCGCAATGTTTTGTGATACAGTTGGTGAAATATTATGATTTGAGATAACCAAATGGAAGCGTCTTCCCAATTTGGCAGATCGACAGGCAATCGGTGGGTAACCTCATTGCAAGATGAGAAGAAGCGGACCGGAAGATTCAATGAGTTGCCACCCCCTTTTCAATCCCATTCATAATATTTAACCAAAACTCGGGAAGTTCCTGAAGAGCAGAACCGTAAACAGCTAAATAATTGCTCGTTTTTTTAAGAACATTTGTGAGATTCCAGAAACGTCTATGATGCTAAAAGGAAAAAAAATAACTTCGTTCACAAAAAGATGCAAACAAAAGTATTTGTGACGCTTACACGGCAAATCTCATCAACAGAGAGATAAATATGTTTGAAAAATAAAAAAACTCCAGAGTTTGCTTGGCCAAATGACACTTAAACATTGAGCGAAAGTATTGACGCATCCAGTTTTCAGTAAAAAATACCACACAATTGTTGGAAATTCATATTTTATCAAATATACTGCTAACATTAGAGTAGCGCATCAGGTTAGTGTTCTTAATGTTTGCAATCTAGCAATTCTAGGGTTTTTTTTTCATAAGGGCAAATCTACAATTGAGAGATTCTCTCCGGGCTCGCTTTCTTTCATTCATACACCAATCACCTTTACGTTTTTCATGCTATTATTTGTAGAGTATGCTAGCCAGTAAGATAGCGAGCCCGGAGAGAATCTCTCAACTGTAGATTCGCCCTAATAAAAAAAAACCCTAGAATTGTATGCTGGCTGGCACACCTTCTTGCGAGCGTTCTTCATTAGATTCAGCACAGACTTCTTAACGACAAGTTTTGACACTTTCTTTCAATCTTTTTCAAACTGTTTTGATAGTCTCTGCTGTCGAGACATGTTTCCTGCCCAAAATTCTCCAATTGGTCGCATTTGCGGGCAATTAGGAGGGTTCACGTCCTTTAGAAGGAATGAAACATTCTTGGTGATATAGTATTCTACCGTTGATTTCGCGTTATAGCAAGACGCAAGATCTGACAGAAAGCAACCGGATTCTTGTAGCTTCGAATGATGGGTGGAAGTTGTTTTGCTAAGCACTCTTTGATGCATATTTCACTGTTATTCGGAGCAGTTGCGATGAACAGTTGCGAAATCTTACCACAGCCACAAATAGCTTGCCAGATCACAGCTCTCTTATCGAACTTTTCTACTTGAATGGATGGCTTAGACTGGTTCCCTTTACGCAACGTATAATATGGTGGCAAGGATTTGTAGACGAATTTCACGTAGGTTTTATCATCCATCCATGAATTCCCAGCAAGCATCGTATCGTACAAATTTCGCACTCTGGGCCTGATCGATGTTTCTTGTTTCGGACTTAGTTCGACTGCTTCTTGGTTAGAAGATTCAAACGTTATTTGGCACAATGAACATTGAACTTCGATGTACCAACTTTTTTGGTCACTTCCTGCTCTGAAACCTCCTTCTTGTGCTCGAATGCCTTCATTATACGTTTATCCAAACGAGAGTTAGCAAGACCCATTTTTCGACCCAATTTTGGTTTATCTTCAAACGTGTTATCCTCACTGAACATCCTGATCGCTGTTCGCACGGCTTTATCACTTACTCCTTTCCGTTTTGCCAACTTCCTCAGTAACATTCCGGGCTCTGTACACCATTTGTGCACAATATTTCGACGTTGTTCCGCTGAAAGTCCACGCATTTTGAAAAAAAAAAACTGTTGGAAACGATTAAACCGCTACACAAGTGCTGAGAGATAAAGGTAAACAACAGAATGCAGCCACAAAAAAAGAACTAATTATCAAATATTGCGAAATGGCAGTGGTTTCTGACTGCGTCCATGCTTTTTAACGCAGTCTTGATTAGCAAAAAAATTATGACTGCAAATTTTCATTCGGTCCCTCCAAAAAACCGCAAGCCATAATTCGCTTTAAACAATTCGTAAATAAATTTGCTGCATTTTGAAATTCAAAAAGGCAGTCAATTTTCGATTCTCGAAACGCTACTTAACACACAGTCGTCGATCCATCAGTGATCAGTTATCATTTACGAAAAAGCTTTCAATTGGTGGGGAGTTCTAATTTAAAAAACCATATAGGTCATTGATTTTCAAACTTTACTGCAATTGCGGACTTCGGCATACTGTAAAACATTCCCCGTTCCATCGACCATTCTAGCAAATTCCGCACATTGCAGCAATACGTAAACAACCCGTACGCACTGGTGGGTCCATCAAAGTCGATAATTATTATTAACGGCCCATGCCAACCCGGCCCAAATAGCTACAAACATGTTACATCGAGTAAGCTGCCTGTATACAGCTTCAATTCTTATCTAACGTGTCGGTTTTCCCACTCTCGATTTCCTTAATACGAAAAATTCTTTCTCCATTCGGTCATTGATTCCATTTTTTTTTTTTTTTTGCATTCCATTTCCACAGATGGTACATTACGTGTCCGCATCGGCACTCACCTCCCAGAGCAGCCTATCGGCGGCGAACCAACAGCCAATCACCTTTGGCCAACTGCTGCGAAACGCCGGCAACATGGGCGACATTCGGGACTGTCCGGTAAGTTCCATTTCCCTGCATGCATCGTAGTAGCAAATCGCTAATTGAGTAGTTTTGTATTAATAGTATAGTAGACCTTCGATCGACTAATGGGCTCCTAATGGTAAAAAAAAAATTTGTGACTCTCATTCACTCCAAGCGAATGGCTTGGGTATAGTTCTGGACTTGATTTGTGCACCACAGCAGGTTTCATTCGTTGGTTGCGGGTTTCTAAGGAGTGTTAGCGGGTTTTGTGTTGAAGCATAAAGCCACTCGCAAATCTAGATCAAAGCATACGTTGCGCGCATGTTGATTGCGCAGTTGGCCGTTGCACGTTGACGGGTGCTAAACAATTTCGAAATCATGGCCAACTCTGAAACACTGAAACTAGCATGTCGACTGCTGCTAGGATACAATGTTGATATTGAGCGCACGCACCTCGCCACCGTTGTCGGTGACGTGAACTGTTCAATGTCACCGTAAGATACGTAAGTTTTTGTCTACGAGTTATCTGTTGATGATAACTCCGTGTTGAAAGGCAAAACTCATAGGAGTGTGCAAACAGTGAATGTGAAAAGCACCTCCCCCCTCGAATTCACCACCACTGGCTGGGAATGAGTAATGAATGTCCTTGGATTATTGCAACACACTCTGAAGATAAGCGACTCATGTAAATGATGCTAAATGCGAGAACCGATCGCTGCGGATATTGTACATCAACCTTAAGTTTATGCCTTAAGAAGTACCCTTCTTACCCTTTTAAATGGCGGCGGATGCGAAGTATGAGCGCATCTCTTTCCTGTGCGAGCATTGAAACGATCGAGATGCGGATGTTTTGTCTCGTTTCATTCCGTCAACGGCGAGGAAAGCGTGGTCCACTGACGAACTCGAACTTTTCTGACGGTCAAAGACGGTTAATTGCATGCCAATTTGGTCATATTGAAGATCTGTGTGTCATTGTGGAATATTTTGTATAGTAGTGAATGATCGGTATTGTACATGTGTGCACGTTTGTATACAGACTACTTGGGTTAAATCATCCGATGTCTGTAAAGTCAAGTAATCTATAAATTATTATGAACCCCAATCTCACTTAACATCGAAGGAGTGGAGACTCTACATATCCGAGTTTATGGTCACTCGTCAAGATTTTTGTTTCTCAAACCGAAGTGAGAGGCCTGCTGCGTTGATGGCTCGAGGGGTAATTAATGAAAATGATTGTTTTTTTTTCTTCTGTGCGCTTTTTTGCTTTCACACTTCGATGCCGTCGTTTTGCATATAGCTATATCCGATGATTCGTGATTGTTTTGACTAAAAAGGAAGTTTTGCGCGGTCCGAGTGCACAATATTTTGCCATGTAAGTAACATTTCATCCTAGTAGCCCACGATTAATCATCCAAAACATGTCATAATTCACTCTTGGCCGGGAATTTGCAGCCAGCTTTTAGCCAGATCGGTAGGTATTTCTGCCATGAAATTAATTTATTAAATTACCAGATCTATCAAGGCCAACTAGACGGCAGCTTGGCGTTTTGCGCATATATACATCTACATGCCCGAGTGGTTGCTTTGTTTCAGGAACCGAATTGCCACCACATGATTCGCTTGTTCCTCTCTCTCGCTCTAAATCTTTGCAACAGTATGTCAATGGTAATTGTTATTATTGGTCATTTTGTGGGGAGCTTTTCGTCGAATTTGTTTGAAATTTCTGAACCCCACATGTGCACGCTCGAGAAGGGTTAAATGATTCAATTATAGCGAGTTTTGCGCCGATTTTCCGGCATTCGTGGTCTAATCACGATTGGTTCAACCAAGCAGAACTGCCTGTTGTCGCGTTGTCGCAAACAAGTTCTCCACAATATCTATGAATGAAAACCAACCCTAACCTAGTTTAGCTGATAGCGATTGCCTGGAACGAGTGACACGAGTTTATTTATTCATTGGATACTGGTCGTACTGAACCGCATTTCGCGACGACCAGTACAATGTGGGTGCGGTTGCACTTGCAATTACCTGCGACAGCAAGCCAACGTCGCCATGCCTTATAAGACACGGCACAATGTGCTTATTAGAATAATCTTGTAACCCGGTGGGCTCCGGTATCGACCACTCAATGACGAACCGGTTCGTCAAAAGACTTTCACTACTACCAGTTGACAATTAGAAAACAAACTTTTTCCCCGCACTCACGGTACACATTTCTCTTCTCCCTTCAAACAGAATGCTTGCGGTGCCAAGATCGGAATCCGCCGCGCCTTGCTCAATCGACCAGATGTCGTATCGATCGGTGTGGTTTGGGACTCGGAACGGCCAGCTGCCGATCAGGTACACTCGGTGCTGAAATCCGTCGGAACCTCACTGCGCCTCTGTGACGTCTTCCATCAGGTGTCGGATCAACGGTGGGCTCAAACCGTCAGCCACGAACTGGTCGGAGTTGTATCCTACTACGGTAAACACTACACGACGTTCTTCTTCCACACCAAACTCCGCGTGTGGGTTTACTTTGACGATGCCAACGTTAAAGAAGTCGGTCCCAACTGGGAAGGTGTGGTGGACAAATGCTCTCGTGGTCGCTACCAGCCTCTGCTTCTGCTGTACGCACTTCCACAGCCTCAGCCACAGCAGCAGCAAGTTACTACTCAGGAACTTGCCGCAATGCAGCAAGCTCAACATCGGAGAGCAGTTACTCCTAGTCCTGAAAAGGCTCCAATTGGATCACAGAACCGCAGAGCCATCACACCTACCCCGAACCGAGCAGTGTCCGTATGTGACTATCAGAACTTGAGCGTCATCCAGAGTAAAATCTTCTCCAACGAAGAGAAGGAAAACTACATCAGCCGCAAAGCAGTTCAGAATGTCCTCAACGCTCAGCAGTATCAGAACCTATCCGTTATTCAGGACAAAATATTTCAACAACAGCAGGACTCCGACAAGGACCAATCCGGATACATCTCTAAGAATGCCTTGAATGCTCAAATGCGAAAGCAGCCCATGAATCTCCATCGTAGCCTCAGTGCCGAATCCGGTCAGGTATCTCCACCTTCATCTTCAACCTCATCTCCAGATGGTCTATCGATCCCCGACCATCTTAACCAACCACGCCGACGAGATTCAGGCAACTGGAGTGGCGATCGCAACTCTGCCTCATCGTCCTCGTCCACAACTCTGGACAATCCCTATCTCTACCTGGTCGGCAAACGCAACGGTAGCGTACCAGCCAGTCCAACTCGTCAGGGTCAGTTCTACGATGCCGGATACGACTCCTATTCACTATCCTCCACGGATTCCTTTCCGCCAAAGCATCCCATTAACGGAAACAACATGCATCTAGCGAAGATTCCCGAATCCGTTGTTCTCAGCGGTGATTGCGAGAAGCTGTGCATGGAAGCAGATCAGCTGCTGGAAAAGTCTCGCATTCTAGAAGACGCACATGACCTGGAAACGGCTTTGGTTTTATGTAATGCAGCTGCCAGTAAGGCACGTGCCGCCATGGATGCACCCTACAGCAATCCACACACCATGACGTTTGCAAGAATGAAGCACAACACCTGTGTCATGCGAGCCCGATCCCTACATCGAAGAATCCTTATCGAAAAAGGTGGCGAGATCATCAAGGAGCAACAACAGCAACAGCAACAGCTGGCTTATAACCTTGCTGGTATCGGCACCGGTGGAATCGCTCACCGAAGGCAAAACAGCAAGGAAAAACTACTTAGTACCGGACGGCAGAATAGCAAAGAGATGCTACATGATTCAAGTGGATCCACATTAACGCGAAGCTCACCGTCAAAGAGCATCGAGATCTATGCAACGCTGCCCAAAAAGAAAGTAACTTTGAAGCTGGTTGAGGCGGAGAACATTGAGGATGTCGTTCAAGGTACGGTGGATGTAAAACCAGAACGGGAGAGCCGTTCGCTGTTTGGTCGAAGTAAAGATTCAAAGGAAAAGCGAAGTCGAAGCGAAGATCGCAACAAAATAAACCGGGACTTCCAGTTGGCCGACGCGTCTCTGGTCAACGCTAAAGATACTCTCAAGAAGCACAAGGAAGAGAAAGAGACCGATAAGAAGGATAAAGATGCCAAAGCTGGCAAGAAGCAACACAAGATTCGACGAAAGCTACTGATGGGTGGATTGATCAGGAGGAAGAACCGTTCGATGCCTGATCTAACAGAAGGAGCTGGAGCGGCTAATGACTCGACTAACGGAGTTATTCCACCGATCAAGCAAATTGTGTCAATCGACGACAGCACCGTTGGGTTGAGTCTGGCGAAGGATTCAGCCAATAGCGGATATCTATCGGAAGGACACTTTGACTATCAGGTAGGATTGTGAAGCATGTTTGCAATAATTTAAAAACTTATAACGATTCCTTTTTTCCTCTCTCCTAGGTGTCCAACACAAATCCAAACTTGGAGCGTAGTAAATTGATGCGCAAAAGTTTCCACGGAAGTGGAAAAACTCTAACAATCCCTAAAGTGCCACCACCGCCACCCGTAAGGGTGGGTTCCTCGTTGACCGCACAACAACTTCAACAGCAGCAGTCTCAATCGCAGCAAATGTTGCAAGTACAAAAGCTGCCACTGAATGGTGCCAATCTTCGCCACCTGGAGTTCCAGGAGAGTCATCCACCGGCTTCACCACTAGAGCCATACCACAAGGCGAATGTGTCCAACCTTTCCACGATGAGCTCAAACACCAGCATGAGCGAAGATTCCTGTCAAACGATCATTACAACCTGTGCCGTGGTTCACCAAGAACAGTCTCCCATGAAGCCACAAGATCAGCAGCCCTATTCATCATCAGCTTCAGTCGATGAAGTTGACTCGATTGTCAAATACAATAGCACAAGCAACAATAGCAACAGCAATAGTCACAATGCACCAACAGCGGGCACCGGTAGCATGGAGTTACCTCCCTATCCAAGTCCACCATCGACCACGTGCCATTCGCGACAGGCTAGCGAAGATTTCCCTCCGCCACCACCGGCAATCGACTTTGAACCACTCAACGAGCAGTTAAGTGAAATTCAAAGTCTTCAGCAGCAGCAACATCAGGGAAAGAGTACGCAGCCAATACACCAACAGCACTTCCATGTTCAGAATACAACCAGCATACTCGCACAGCTGCAAAGCAAGCAGCACCAGCTGATGATGATGAATAAACTGCGTGAACAGCAGCAGCAGCAGCAGCAACAACAACAGCAAAATAATATTGGCAACAATCCCATCAGCGCTAGCGAGATCCTGAACGAGACTACCCGATCGGAGATCTGGCTCAAGGAACTTCAAGCTAAACAGATTGCACTCAAGCAACAGCAACAACAACAAAATCAGCCACAAGCGCAACTACAACAACAGCACCATATTATACAGCCCAATAATGATCAGCGGAGTGTACGTGACTTGGCGTCCCGATTTGAACAGATAAAGTTGGCACCCATGCAGCAACAACCACAACCCTTACCGAGCGCAGCTCCGCCGACCATTCGTCCGTATCCAAGTCAGGAGCTGCTGAACGGAGCAGTGAAACAGGTGAGTTGTCTTTTTTATGTTTCTGATCAGCACCTTGAACTTAATGACCTTTTTCTGTTTTGTTTTCTTCTACCATCAGCCGCAGCCAGGACAACAACTACCGAATGTTCGGACCGGAATGAGCGGTCTCCTGACGGATCAAAAGCAGAAGCAACCCCTTACGGCGACACTATCTGATGCTAGCTCTAGTGCTGCCGGTGTGGATGAGGTAGACTGCATAATGGCTTACAAGATGCTGCCCAAGCCACGATATGACATTGCTCAATCGCAGATCCAGGAAGAGATTCGCGAAGTTGAAATGTTGAACCAGGTGGTGCAACAAACGTTGAACAACTCAACAAGCGGCAATACGAATGCACCTAGCAAGAGAACTAAGAAGAAGAGCGTTTCTTTCTGTGACCAAGTTATCCTGGTCGCTACTGCTGATGATGGTGAAGAGGATGACTTCATCCCAAATCCGATACTGGAAAGGGTGCTGAGGACGGCTGGTAATGGTAATGGTGATTCCGAGGAGAGACAAGGACAGAACTCCCCACAACCTGTACTGTCAACAAGTATTACATATCATCCGATTAAAACCCTGCCTGGTGGGTCATACTCGCTTGCAGCGGACATGCACAAACAAAACATGGAAATTCAACGGCAATTGCAGCAACAACAGCAACAATACTATCAACCGCAAACGCAGCCGCAGACGAATGAAAGCTATCAGCAGTATACAGCCATTCCTAGCAATGCAGCAGGTTTCAAGAACCAACAGTTCCAGTCGCAACCTCAAACCATATACAATGAAGGCACAATTCAGAAATCGGCCATCTATCAACCTCCTCCGATGCCTCAACAGCAATACCTACAACAACAGCAACCATCTCAACCGCAAATTCAGCAAAAGCCCCGAATGTTCGAAGACAGTGGAAGCGAACATAGCTACGACATGCGAATGGGTCCACCCTCGGCTGCTCCAACCAGCTATGGAAACGTGCAGTCTCCATACATGACCGTTCCATGCCCAATTGATCAAGGTTTCCAAACGGTATCAGCTTCACCAACAATTACCACCACCTCAACAGTTATGAATGGTGCACCGAACTCTGCGCTGCCGCTTGGCATACGACAGAACCTGTCGTCGATAATGCATCAACAGCTCGGCCAGCAAAATGGATGCGTCCTGAGACAGCAGCAGCAATCTCCTCTCATGATGTCCCAACAGCAGCAGCAGCAACAACAACAACAACCACAACCGTCCAATGTCTATCAGAAGCCTCCCATGCCGGTTAACTACCAACAACCACAACAGCAACAACAACAGCAGCAGCAGCAGCAGCAGCAAAACATGATGCCTTATAACACTAACCCTTATTCCGCTTACAGTACGCAGTCACAACTTCAACAACCATCCCAACAGCTTCCTTCTCCTTATCAAAGGGTTCCTCTACCACACTATCAAGATTCTCCGTACCACGATCTCCCTATTCCTCAACAGCAACAGCAGCAACAACCTCAATCTTCCCCTCAACAACAACAACTCTACCTCCAATCCCAACAGCAAAAACCATCTCAAAAGAAGGTGAGCTTCGAGCCGGGCACCAAAGGTGGTTCCGATTGTCCACCCTCTCCTCAGCCAAACCAACCTACTCAACCTACTCCCTCTGACTCCCAACAGCAACATCAACAACATCAACAACAACAACAGCAACAACAACAGCAACAGCAACAACAGCAGCAGCAAGTCGGACTTCCCGTGACCCGAGTAGCCATTGCCACCTACAACAGCAACGCAATTGTAAAAGCCTCCTCCAAGGCGGTTCAATGCAATCTCTGCCGGAAGAAGCACTGCATACTCCCGGCAATGTATTGCACCGATTGTGAGTTCTACATGAGTCGCTTTCAGGTTCCGGTGCGGAGGTGATCCAACCTCCCGCAACGAACCAATCTTCTTGATAGGCAATTTGAGTGCTGATGGGGGCTCTTCGATTGCTCGAACAAGCCACAGCATCACTCAAATTACCCGGCAAGGCAACGTTGCACCTAGTAGTGTGGTAGTGAGGTTTAGAAAAAAAAAAGTGCAAATTAGATTGTTAGTCTGAAACAAAACGTGCCTTTCAGCGGGGATCCTCTCCGTGTATGTTCCGACTGCTGTGAATCCAACCTTAGGTTTTTTTTTCTCGTGGATAACTTTAGTTGTTTTTTTAACGACATTTCGTTCGTGCCCGGTTTGAAACTGTTTGGCACCGGTAGAAATAGTAATAATAGTAACTGCGCGGAAAAAAGTGGCTTCTTTTGAAAAGAAGCCGACCGCCCTAGGAATTCTGAGTTAATAGAAAAACAATTTAAGGGTTGCTGTTTTTTTGGGAGAGATTTTCCACTCCTGTTGAATGTGATATTTTCTATGCTCGAGTTTATATCTAAATATTTAAAACTGTTTTCTCTGTCTCTCAGAGTTTGATTTTAATCGTATGCTAGGGTCTTAAATTCGTCCATTAGTAATGTAAGCCTAACGACATAAGTGACTAACGAACAACCATTCCCGAAACTGCCCAATAATGCATTTTATTCGTAGGAAGACAATTTAAGTTTTAGACCTGTATAGTTGAAATGACTTACGCTCCTACTTCGTCGACATTCCATTTTTATACATTTTACAGTAAACATTTTACGAACTTTACAATTTATGAAGAAATATGACAATAACGATAAGACTTCCTGAAGAAGAAATGGTATTCCAATCGACAATAGGTAAGTATTGAAATTTTAAATCAACGGATGAGATTTGATGGCCAATCTTCTCCGCCATGATGGATTTTATTCAAAATGTCCGATCTTTCCATCCACGTTAATAATGTGTATATTTTGTGCTTTTACTTAATTAGAGTAATTATAAAAGTGTATATTTTTAAGATTTTCTGCATATGATTTATAACGTATATTTAAAACAACGATGAAAAAATAATTTAATAAATTTCTTCTCTATTTTCAGAATAATAATAAAAAAGTTGTTTTAATCGATAGAAATGATGAGAACATCCCTTTTCCTAAATCGTGTTTTTTTTTATAAAATGACACAAATATCAACACATGGAACTATAGGTGGTCTAACCAACCAAGAAGCATTAAGATTTATAATGATAACCAAAACTACATATTCAGATAGATATTTTTGAAACTCTCAGGAAATAAATAAACACATAACGAGGTATAACTAAAAAATGTCGGCGCCTTATCCGGCCAAAACACGTGTATGTGTGTGTGTGTGTGTGTGTGTGTGTGTGTGTGTGTGTGTGTGTGTGTGTGTGTGTGTGTGTGTGTGTGTGTGTACAATCCAACGCCCACTGGCCGGCAGTGGTTTTATGGAAGAAAAATGTTTGCAGTTAAACAATCTTTCAGTGTCCATTGGAAACATTTTTAACCCGGGAGTTGGAAGGTGATAGCTCTGTTGGGCTCCAGTGACCCATTTCAGAATGCCTGGTTACTCACGTCCATTCGAGGTCACTTTCACTTACAACAAGCACCGCATAGACACAGTACAAACATCAAATGGATATAGGTACTGTGCATACACTTCCATCATTTGCAAATTTTGACTGTTTTGAGGATGGCACGTATTTAGCAGTATCGTTCAAAATTAGATTATTGTTATATAGTTATAGTCAGATACATCTCACCGGAATGTCCGCCTGCTGAATACAGTCTTTATCTTGGACGTTCCCTGTGACGCTAAAGGAGGCTTATATGTCCGACCCGTTATTCGAAATAATTAATCATTTTTTGCACTCGCGATTAGTAATATGCGCACAAATGAAATACGTAACGAAAATCACAGCTGAAAAAAGCAACTTCTGCAGAAAAAAATTACTTGAAAATCACAATCATTGTGCAACGAAAGAAAAAAAAAACTTCACAGCTCTCCATCTGTACATCTGAAATTATATGCCATTATATGTTCTTTGCTTGCGACCAGCAAATGGCCGTCTGCTACTTTGCACTGGCTTTCTTTTTTCTCTCTCCACACGACTGCCAATAATGCAAATCGCATGTGGCGACTCTATATCGACTTCTAAACTGCTTATAATCATGGGGGAAATACTCTAATTTAATCATTTTTCTCCGCCGCGTGGCACAATATTAACCGCACTAACAAACACAATTCCTCCGAGTGCGGGACCAAAGCACAAAAAAAAAAAAAAAAACGGGGAAAAACTACCGACCATCACAAATTTCGAGAGGGAATCGATTGTATTCATTACATCTTACACAAAACACGTGGAGATCTTATGATTTCACTGTTCGATTAGGTTGAATTACGAATATATTTTTGATTTTATTTTTCGCGAAAAGGATGCAGCAAAAACAAAACACGTCAGTTTCCAAGCACGGCTTGCTGCGATTTTCATAAATAAACACATAACGAGGTATAACTAAAAAATGACGGCGCCTTATCCGGCAAAAACACGTTATTTCCATCCTTGTTGTTAAAAGCACTATGGAGCAATCTAAGTCCATTCTTGTCCATTGTTGTAGCCGGTCTCCCACTACCACTCTTACGAGCGGTTCCTGAGGATGCCAGGATACGATAGATGGTTGAAATTGGAACATTCTCGGTTTTAAAATGGTTCACAGTGAACTTTTTCCCGTGATTTATGTTCGTTTGATAGAACTGTACAATCCGCTCGCGTAATGCTTGTTGCTTCGATGGCATTTTTTAACACAACTGAACAAGTTGGAACTAAACCAAACATGCGATTATGTTGGGGAGGCAGAGGGCATTGATTCACATAATCTCTCTTTTCTCTGTGGACTATGTTTTTGCAAAGGAGGTTTATTCAACCTCTTCTCCTAGTATACATGCCCGCACCTTGGACTTAACGCTACCCATCAAATCCTGTGCAACACTTGCGCCATCTTTCTTACACACTTTCATCCAATCTTTCTTCAAAACCATGTCGTTTTTGAAGACCTTCCCTGTATTCCGGTACGTGCCCTTCATAATCACCCAAAATTTATTGGGCAAAGTTCTGATGAGTTTGGCGGATTTGTCGCCTTCGGCACAATAACAACATTGATGGCTTCGTACCATTCCATCACCGGTTTCGCGCAATGGCACGATACCCGAGGATTTGCTTAGCGTCCGATTTAATGTACGTCTCGTCGTCCATTATGATGCATTTCGTCTGCACCAATAACTCGCGGTACAGCTTCCTGGTGCTGGATTTGGTCACCGTATTCTGTTTATCGAGTCGGTTTGGCGCCTTTCTTACCTTTAATACATGAAGTCCGGCCTGCTTCATTGTCTGCTGGACGAATTAGGCCATGTCCCGAATCGAATGATTCGGATTGCGCTTGAAGTAATCCCTCATCTTCCTTGCGTTCACGGGGTTGATCGTCTTTGCTTTTCTTCCGCTACCAGCTTGCTGCTGGGTCGTCTCCTTGAACGATTTTACCACACAGGACACGGTCGAACCTCTTGACAAATTTTGACTTAATTTTGCAAATGTAAACATTCAAGTCTATACAATTTTGACCAAAAATTTCATAAATGTTCACCCATGCAATTTTTGTATTTGTATTTGGACTATAGGCTGTAAGCCCATTGCCCTTCTAAAAACCAGAAACATACATGCAAGTTGAACATATGACACGTTTAGTTGGTCTCTTAAATATAAATCTCATAACTGTAACTCTTAAATATAAATCTCATAACATAACTCTTAAATATAAGTCTCATAACTGTGGAAATTACATCCTGTAGTCTGTTGAATTCGGTCATGAATAGGTTCCCCAAAGCAAATTTCAGGAATTTCTTCTGAACTGCCTCCAGCCTTTAAATGTGCACCTCATATTGTGGTCGCCACACCACGCATGCAAAGTAGTTTAGTCCTAACAAGGCTTATGTAGATGGTCAGGATTGCATGGGGATCAGTAAAGTCTCGACCAGAGCGTCTAGTGAGTGCGAAAAGTTGCAACGCTTCCTTCACAACTCTGTTGATATGGCTTGAAGTCAGCGAGTGTATCCTCTTCCTGCGGGCCAATCCGCTCTCGACGCGCAGGGATCTTCCTGTGCCGCTTTGACTTCCGCGATGAATCCTATCGCTACGCCACAAATCTCCCGAACATTCTCTACTCGTTGCAAGTGTTGAACTCCCCCAGTTTTTGTTTTTTTCGGGGAGTTGTATTCAAAAATTATCAGTTGAACTCTCCTGGTGTACGTCATTGTGGTCCGTTTTCACTAACAAATCTTCCGAAATTTTGCAACTTCCGTCGAAGTAAGAGGCAATCATCGATGGCTTTCACTGGCAAAAATATGTTCACATTATCCGCGTGGATGAGGATTATTCCCAAGTAACCACAAGCATTATATTATTGCACTCATTCAACCCTAAATCAACATCATTAATGCGGGATCGCATCAATTCAACAGTTGTCAAGTAATGAAGCATTAGATTAGCTTTGAGAATATAGTGATGCATTACCAATGCAATAATGCTACTTTAGCAATGTCTTATGGCATAACAAGAGATATAGCACTAGTTCGATCTTGGTGGTTCCCTTTTCAGCTTTAATCCAACTTCAATGATGCACTAGACGTAATGCATATGCCCTATATATGCATGCTATTATAGCCTCGTAGTTACTTGGGTTGCCTTTTTCATGAATGAAGGCAATTTGTTCTTAACCATGACACAAAGCAGTTGACCTAGGTGGCTACCCTGTGGAACTCCTGAATGAACGCCAAAGGAACTGAATTTGTTGTTGAATACTTTGACATATTGTATTCTGTTCTGGAGATATATCCATTCGAATAACGTTCCGTTGATGCCGAAATCCGCTACCGCACGCATTGTGCTATCTATTGCCACCACATTGAAGGCCTTGCTCATGTCCGTATAGACGCAATCGACTTGATATCCTTGGGATATATATGCCGTGACCAAGGAACTGAACTCCCAGAGGTTCGTCACTACTGACTTTCCTTTCAAGAAACCGTGCTGCGCTGTGGAAACACGTTCGTTGAATAAAAAATTATACACAAAAGAAAGTGTTGCATTTTTATCGAGTACAATCGTTACACACTTAAATTTTTTTACAGAAATCTGTAAAATTTAACCGACTTCTCAACAGCTGAACGTTGCTGTTTAAAAGATTTCAGTGAAATTTTACAAATTCCGGTGAAGTTTTTACAGATAACTGTAAAATTTCACCGAATTGGATTACCAAACGGTAAAACGGTTAAATCGGATTACCAAACGTTCAGCTGTTGAGAATTCGGTAACATTTTAAAAATTTCTGTAAAAAAAAATCTTAGTGTTAACGGCCATAAGCATTGAAGTTGTCTTAAATCCTACCTTAAAACCTGTAACTCCAGAATTTGAATGTTTCATGTGCTTCGATTTCAATGTTCTATTTTTTTTTATATCTTTCCCCATACCGGTGATTTCAGCAGTCCCTTCAGATTGCAATTCATTTTGTTCACAATCAAAACACTTGCTGTTTTCGATCCAGTCAGATTCGTGCTACAAACATTACTTTTCATACTGATTAATTCGACTCCTTAGAAGACAGATATAGGAATATATAGATTGGTTCTCCGTGTAAGGACACTGTGTACCCAGGTAACCAATAAGTATTCACATTCGCATATGCAAAATAGCATTAATGAAGCATTATCATAGCATTGCAGTTAAGCAGCCGAATATTGGGCTAAAAGTGGCATTTATGTTGCATTTAAGGTGACTTGATTGCTTGATAGGCTGCCGTAAAGACGCTTTGGAGCTACTTATTGGTTACCTGGGTAGAACGTTAAGCACATAAGCTGTGCTGGAAATGGAAATCGCTTTGAAATATGAAAAAAAAACACTATGGTATATAATGTTTCGGTTAATGGGCTCTTTAGCCGAATCTGAATATTGCCGTGCAATCAGATGTGCGTGGATTATCTGATCATGTCTTTGTTGCTCTGGTTCACGTCATTAATGTGACAACGGTCATGCCTGTGTTGCACATCTATGATGTGGAAGATATATCAAATCTAGACTAACATTCGAAAAGTCTGTTTTATGAAAGATTGGAATACGAAAATCAAATATAATACAGTATGATTTGTTTACATTTTGGCTCTTCCACCCTTTTCAAATGTTAGTCTATAAATAGACAAGAAACATGACGGACGTATATCCATCACTTTCCAGGATGCGTTCAAGAACTGACTATGTTGGTATTAGATAAGATATGGTAAAACGTCTGTTTTGCTCGTTTTGGGCGGATCTGGGTTGTATTGAAATAGCGCGTTGCATCATCCAGTCTTATAAAAAAAAAATCCTAACACAGCATTCAAAGATCTTCGCAAAGGAAATCCTCCTCAAATGACAATATTCGACAACCATAAACATCGATTCCAACCAAAGATTTGTCATGCAGAAACGCAAATGATAAGACCGCTTTTCCATTACTACAGAGTCTTCAAAAAACCAAATTACGTCTCTTACGTCAATCTAGACATTTCAAGGCTAATTAAACTTGACGTTTTTGATTTAATCGTGCATTTAAACAACTTGAACATCCCTAATTTTCAAAACGGCATCCAACCAAGAGGACCAGCGCAAAATTTACCTCGCGCAAGCAACAATCCGAATAACTCGCACGAAGAGTTAGCGTTGAAAGTGGCCACACCAACGTAATCAAATGTTCTGGGAACGTTCGCCAGAAAGCCCGGGACAAATCCTAATGGACATTACTTTTGAGCTGCATACTAGCCTGAAGCCTCGATCTCTCCTTCCGAGGTGCATTGAGCTAAACATCAAAGCAAACTGTTGACTTATGAGAAGGTAATGACTCCATACCGCGACTTCAAACAAAACATGATCTTCTGAAGCTTAAAACGTTTGGAACAGTGGTGGATCGCCCTGGCGGAGGAAGGAAGCGGAAAACGGATGCGAGAGCGGACACCAAGATCATGCGCGAAGTCAAGAAGAACCCGAAGGTAACTGTCCGCGAGATCCAGGAAACCCTTCAGTTATCAGTTTCCGGTCGAACTGTTCGTCGCCGTCTCGTAGCACAGGGGTTGAATAGCAAACTTGCCCGGAAGCGCCCATTTATCAGCAAGGCAAACAAAGCCAAACGGCTTAAGTTTGCTAAGAAGCATGCTGATAAGCCCATAGAGTTCTGGAAAACGGTTCTCTGGACGGACGAATCAAAATTCGAGCTGTTTAACCGAAAGCGGTGGGTTCGTGTTTGGTGCAGATCGGGAGAGGAGCTTCAGGAGCGCCACATCCAAGGCACGATGAAGCATGGAGGAGGAAATGTGATGGTCTGGGGGTGTTTTTCGTGGGGTGGAGTGGGAAACATTGTGAAAATCGACGGGATAATGACGGCAGATTCTTACATCAACATCCTGCGAGAAAATCTGGAGGTTTCGCTGATCCAGACGGGCCTTGAAGAGAAGTTCGTATTCCAGCAGGACAACGACCCGAAGCATACTGCCAAGAAGACTTTCTTCTTTCTTCCGGTCTTGTCGGATCAAACCACTGGAATGGCCTCCACAAAGCCCGGACCTCAATCCCATCGAGAATTTGTGGGCGATTCTCGATGCCAGGGTTGACAAAACTGGTGTTACCAATAAAAATAACTATTTTGAAGCCCTGGAGCGCGCCTGGGAAGAGCTAGATCCACAGCACCTAAAGAACCTGGTCGAGAGCATGTCGAAGCGCCTGCAAGAGGTCCTGAAGGCCAAAGGAGGACACATCAATTATTGAAATGCTTTTATTTTACTTTAATTTATGTTTTCTGTAGCCTAAATGAAGTGGGCACTTTATTTTGTCACTGTTTTTTTTTTTCAACACAAATTGATTTATTTTTTCTTTAAGTAAAACTCATTTTTTTTCAGTATTCCATAAGTGAAACTTAAAAAGAATATTAAAAATAAGATAATAAAAAAAAATACAGTGTGTTTACTTTAATTTGAACCAAGTAAATGAGAGAAATTGAAAAAACGATGAGGTGGGCACTTTATTTTGCCTATCAGTGTATCAACACACGAAATTGCTTTGAATCCATCGTTTTTAAGAATCACAAAAATAGCGTCCCTTAAACCACTGTAACTCGATAAATGATAAACCAAACGTCATGAAATTTTGACAGTAATCTTTTGAAGGTTGGTACTTTCGAAAAGTCATATGGATATTTTATTAGTGGCGCCATCTGGTAGTTAGGCCTGGGACTTATTGACCGATGTGTTATTTAATGCACTTATATGGAATGCTAGAGTTGGCATAAATTCCTGGGATATTTCATGTCAATTTAAGCCAGATGACGCGAAATCAAGTCTGTTTTATGAAAGATTGTAAACAATGTCGTTGTTAACACTTGCTTTAACTTGCAATTCAACTAGGGGAAATTTTACGCGTCTGTTAAAATTCGTTATATTATTCTGTGTATGCTTCAGACCCAGTTCTTGGCCTATTTCTATTTTACGGATCTGAACAAAAAAAAACTGAATTTTACTTAGACAGGTGCATTCAAAATTTTCTAAACTTTGCATACATGTATTATGATGAATTGAAAAGAAGCAAATTTTTGAGATTTCGTTGAAAGTCATACGTTAAGTCTTATTATCAAACGTTGCCGGCTAATTTCATTCCGCTAAGACAGATAATTACTTTTGATAAATTTCCCATGGAATTATATAAGCTTACGTGCAAAAAAATTCTACGCCCTTGCGAGCGGCCTTCCGGCAGTTAACCGGAACATTCGCCATGGCGGACGAAAACATGCGTGTAGGCATGTTTTTGAGTTCTTTCTTCGTTTTATTTATCAGTTCCTCCTCAGTTTTCACGACAAAATTGTTGGAGTAGATCTTACGCTTCAGATTGGCCCAGAAGTTCTCGATGGGACGCAGCTGAGGGACGTTGGATGGGTTCGCCGACTTGGGTACCACATCGATATTCAGCCGCTCCATCTCCTCCAACGCTCGCTTCGAGTAGTGCGCCGACGCCAGATTCGGCCAGAACACCGCGTCTTCGCCCTTATGGAATTTCTTGATGAACGACGCAACTTCCGGCAGGCATTTCGAACTATAAATATACCGGTTCACGGCCAGTCCGGAGCGAAAGAAGAGCGGATTTGACATCCCCTTCTCGCTGATTGTCAGCCACAGCAGCACCTTCTTGGGGAACTTGGTGTGTGAAATGAACTTCACCGCGGAGCTCACTTCCTTCGTGGGCCCAGTAAAATACGAAGTGCCCTGCTAGTCGTTGACATCCAGGGTGAGATAGGTCTCATCGTCCATCACCACCGCCACGTCGCGATTCGCCGGGAAAATCGAGTTGACCACCTTATTCAGCCGCTGCCGCTGCGTCATTGCCTGCAGCTTCGAAACCAGCGGACGCGGCTTCCGCTTCCTGACATGTATGTTCATGTTCGCCAGGTACTTTTTCACTGTTTGGTCGGTTGAACCGACCTCCCCGCCAAGCGCACGCAGCGATGTAGCCACTTTTTCCTCGGTCTTCCTCTTCAGCATCCTTTGGAGCTTCTTGTCGCTCATAGTCGGCGGCTGTCCGGAACCGGGCTTTCTTTCGATGCTCTGATTGTTGTCTAATGATGCCAAGATGTTGTAGATGCCGGAACGAGCGTATCCGGCGTCCTCAAAGTGCCGCACGATGTCTGTTTTCGACGCGGCGGTGTGCCGTTCTTTGAACGCGCACACTTCTGAACGGAGTTGCTTCACTGTTTTTGCCATCACGGTTAGAGTTCGACTGATAGAGCTGTAAAATGTTGTCTGCTGACTCATGGGTTACTATGATTGATGCTGCATGGGTAGTGTCGTCAGTGCAGGTGAAGGTAAACCCATGAAAAATCGGCAATTTTTGTCCAATTTTTTAATGCAAACGTTATGCACTAAGAGAAATCTCAAGTTTCAAGCTGCTAGCTGATGTAGGGTAACTGCCCCCATAATAATCTCATTGTTCCTTTATTGAAGGATCGGCTTCGTTTTCTAATAATGTTTGCTTACGTTAAATAACTACAACAAACATTACTAACTAATCCTGTCACGTGTATATCGTTTTATTTCAAGTAGGATGAATTGCAAAGTGATGAGATTAATATAGGTACATCTTCCCTACTTTCAAATATATTGAAGGTCGAATTGAAAATCGGGTTTTAGCTCCAGTTCTACACACTTAAATTCGATTTTGCTGTTCGGTAAAAAAAAATTGACGAAATATTTCGGTAAACATAAAATATTACCGATTTTTGTAACACATTACCAAACTATCTGTCATGTTTTATTTTCTTTACCGTATTCGGTAGAAAAAAATACAATTCATACGGTAAAAACAAACAATCACTGAATACGGTAAGCACTGAACCGAACAAAACGTAAAACGAACTCTGAATTTCCGAATCCCGGTATAGTATTATTAACTGTCAAACTGTCGCCCATTTTCTATGAAGTCTCGTGGTTCCAATGATGGGTGTGTTCCAGAAGGTGGTTTAGAAAGTTTTAGTTTAAAAAGTTTTCATCTCGTGGCTGAAACTTGAAATCAACGGTGATGGAGCAGGTATACCAGCAGCATCCAAAATATATTTTCTTCATTGTATCCATCTATAGGTAGAAGACAACTTCACTGACCAGCATCCGATGCAGCCAACACTCATCGTTCGTAGTCCCTTCTTAACGTATTCCGCATTGAATAAATAAGTAAATAAACAAATAACAACAAATGTAATATTGTTCAATAAATCAATAACATCCGAATATTTTGGTGTTAAGCGATAAAAACAAACAAAATACCGAAACGGTTCGTTACCTGACAACACAAATTTCCGAACTTTAGGTAGTTTTTGACAGATCATCAAATCTCCCGTTACGGAACTGTACGGTATTTTTTGAAAATTCATCAAATAATTCGAGTACCGAACGTTCGGTTATTGATTTAATTACCGAACAGATAACCGAACGTTCAGCTGTTGAAAGTTCGGTAAAAAAATACTGAATACTGAAAAAAATTCTAAGTGTGTATGTCTACACTAAGAAGGTTTAAAGCGATTTGCTGCTATCACTTGCGACCACTGAAAATAGAGTGGTTTTTAAATTTTCGGATACTGTGGAAAATTTGAAGGTCAGAAGTGTTCTATTTTTTTCTTTTATTTAAGCCTTCACACTTAGTTTTTTTTACAGAAATTTGTTAAAGTTTATCGAATCCTCAATAGCTGAACGTTCGGTAATCGGTAATCCGATTTAACGGATTTCACTGAAATTTTACAGTTATCTGTTGAAAATTTACTGGATTTCGGTAAAATTTTACCGAAATCCGTTAAATTTTTACCGAAATCCATTAAATTGGATTAAAGAACGTTCAGTTGTTGAGAATTCGGTAAAATTTTACAGATTTCTGTAAAAAAATCTGAGAGTGTATGAGCAGGCTTTTGTGAGTTATATAACCATAAAATATTGCGTATAAACTAACTCAAATACATCATAACCTACTTTTGAAAAGGGATAATTTTTTTAACAAACACACTGCAAAGAAATAGTCAAAAATAGAGGAGCACATTCTCAACTAAAAGTGTCTTAGTTCGTAAGCAAACATTTCAATTGATGATTTCGCGTCCATAACAATTTTATATCGAAGACTAGTAGGGAAGATGTACCTATATTAATCTCATCACTTTGCAATTCATCCTACTTGAAATAAAACGATATACACGTGTCAGGATTAGTTAGTAATGTTTGTTGTAGTTATTTAACGTAGGCAAACATTATTAGAAAACAAAACCGATCCTTCAACTGCCCAATTGTTTGATTCATCGTAGGATGAATATAGGAACAATGAGATTAATATGGGGGCAGTTTCCCTATATGATTTAGGTAGAGAAAAGTTTTCTCTGTATTTAGTTTGTATGATATTTTTTATAAATCGAGCCATTATTTGTGAGAATTTGGCGATTGAATTGTTTGTTTACAAATTTCTAAACAGTCCGGACATATACCTAACACAATTTTATAATAGTGTATTTATTTATGTAAATGAAAAAAATACTACAAGCATTATCTATTACATATTATATCTGATCTTCATTCGGTTGATCCTGAAATGCAAGAAATGTTGTAAAGTGTTAAAGTGTAGAGTTCTGTGGTTTCGCGCTTAAGCACGTTCGTTTTCAGCGATACCAGCAATTCACCAAAATTTTGATTTGAGGTATCTGAAAAAGTTTTTTATATCTATTGAAATTTTACCAAACTAACATTTATACATTTTAATTTACTATTGCCATGGTCACTAGTTGCTGCTTGATGCTGATTTTATAATGAATTATTAAATTAAAATATCAAATGCCCTAACTGAACGAAAATATATATCCAAATAAAAGTTCCCTGACTTGCACCGGATTTCACATGCAAGTTTTCATCACAGGGTGACGGGTTGTACCGTTGCTTTAAGAGCTTAAAGTTTCGACATTAATAAAGTTCTAGTGGCTGAACTTTCGGCGAGATTGATCGATCAAAACTTGTATGCAAAACTTGTATGAGCACTGACAGTACGCAGCCTAAATCCGTCTCCAACTGTTTGAACCATGGATTCTTAAATGATGATGATGATGATGGCCCCGCCACATATCCCTACAATGGTTTGAGCTGGACGATTTAGCTTTAAGATAATTTAATATTGAACATCTATTTAATTGGATAACATTTACAGATATAAACTCCTGCATAACTTTCCATCTCTACACAACAAAATAATACATTTTAAAATGCCGTTGATTTCAATTTTAAATTTTCGATTAAAATTACCGGCAGAACCACGACATTGCCAGTAATAACTATTCCGCAACAAAAGTTCAGAAACTATGGGGAAAATCGTATTTTCAAGACATTTCTGACATTCAACCAGACGACATACTACTAGTCCAAATAATACCTCAAACAGCATGTCAGCTTTCAGTGCGTTAAAAATACTAAAAATAACAATCATCCATACCTATATTATTCTAAGAGAAAGTTTTCAGTGATGTTAAAGTATACTTTAATTACATTAACCAAAATTTAAAAAAAAAATACAAAGGACAGCCCAATAGGGTTGACCGAAGTGTTGACGTAAACTACAAGAAAGCTGTTTTCTCATTATTCTTGTTAGCGATCATAGTAGTCAGGATTTATTTCATAGAGAGCAAATTTGGATTGTTATAAAATTCATGCCAAATGATTCTCACACTGTAGGCGATTAAAATATTCCATAATAAATAGTTCTTCTTTGGATGAAATAGTGTCTTCTTCGGTTCAACAACAGCTTCCGTACACGTCGCAAACCGCGGAACCCTATGACTTCCACCAAGTCAGCATGGCAGTCCAAACTGCGCTCACATCTAAATATTTAGGAGACTCCGAACTAACATCTTCGGAGGTTGATACAAATCTGTGTCTTTATTGAAGTTCGGTAATTTACATTTATCCCAGCTGAAGGTAGTTGGACCTCATTTGTTTGTAGTTGTGTAATCATTCATTGACGAGAGAAAGAGAAAGAATATTCAGAAAGAGAGAACATATAGAGTTCAAAAATATGCCTTGCGAAAATACAATATGAGCATGACACATTATTGTTGCGTCGGAATTAACGAAGCGGTTGGTGGTCATCGTTCTGATTATGGGTGCATTGCATTTTTCGCCTAAGCAGATTGATGCCATGGGAACGTATTGATCTTCGCGATATGGTGCCACCGGTATGGTCTTCGATGGAAACATGGTTACAATACGGGACTTGATGACATGTGGAATGCACATGTCACACCATGAAATTGTTGGAAAGGGTTGTTCTCAACATTGTCGACGACTACGGTAATACTCAGAATGCCCGAACTCTCGAAATCGCTGGCTAAGCAGCTCTACTGTCGCTGATCTACAGTAGATGTTTCTGTCGAAAGCTTTGGATCGTCCACACGGAATATAAACTCTGCCATTAACGCAACCACCGTGTCGGGAGATCGAACGATCTAGATGAAATTGCAGGTTTTGATGGTAAAGCAGCCACAATCGGAGCTGACAACAACGCCGATTGATATTTCGGCATGGAAGATGCCAGTTGTGAAGTTAGCAGATCTTCAGTTCTGTATTCCCGGAAATGTTGACCTTGTCATCGGCAGCGAAACCTACTGGAAACTCCACACTGGTAGGAAAATATATCTCGGTGAAGTTCTTCTGTGGATAGTCCAAACATCATTTGGTAGGGCGTTACTGGTCCCGTATCTCGCACGGCTACCTCTATTCCACAGTTCTGCTATCTGTCCACTGCAGATGATCCATTGGAGATTGCCTTACAGAAATGCTGGGATATGGAAAAAATTCCATCGGATCTTTGGACAAAAGTCGTTGTTGAGCAGTTGTACACCACCACGACAATGTGCGATTCTGAAAATTCTGAAGTCAAGTTAGGACTGTCAAGGTCTATAGCAGATCGACCCTTCCTGAGCCTGGAACGATAGCCACAATAAAACCACGAGGGGCAGAGTAGTCTTTGACGCGACATGTAAGACCTCAGCTCGGGCTATTCCTTGATTGACACACTAATCGTTGGACATATAGTTAAGCAAGATCTCTTCTCAATCCACTTGAGGTTCCGAACAAGAGTTGTCACTATCATAGCAGATGCCGAGAAAATATATCGACAAGTGTTGCATCATCCTGCTGATCTAGTGATTCTTCGCATATGGTACCACAGAAATTCATCGAACCCCACCGCCACCTACGACCTGCAGACCGTTACCTATGGAAAATCAAGCGTTGCATACGTGGCAACATGGACCCTAGTGCAGATCACGAAGGATTACGATTCAGCTGTGAGCGTCCAGCGTTCAGAAAGTCCTAGCAGATGTTCCGCTTGAGGATCTGGCTATCAATCCTCTTCACGATGTGCAGAAACTGCAGGCAATCTCAGATCGGCCTAGTTTGGGAACCATCGGCCGACATACTAAGGTTTAAGGTTCAAATTTCTCTTCCTGCTGTCACCTTATCACCCGCAAGGTGATGTCGCCAAAAAATATTCGATCCACTGGGACTGTTGGGTCCCACGACAACCAAGACGAAGCTATTCATGCAACGACTGTGTACGTTGAAGCGTGGTAGCGTCCTCTGCGAATGGGATAGGTGGAAGGTGTTTCACACTACAATTCACATTCTCGCTGATATCCGTATTCCTCGATTGGAGCTGCCTTCCGAAGCATGCATTATTCAGCTGCATTTCATCGCCGATGCATCCTCTATTACTTGTGGCACATTCTATTCTATATTCGTTCGGAATCAGTGGAAGGAAAATCCGTACATCTGTCATTCAAATCTAAGGTCGCTCCTTTGTCCACTCAACACTCCTTCGCAAGACTTGAGCTCACCCTCGCATTCTTTAGGTCGAATTCCAGCACTGTAGTTCAGTGGCAACGGGCATCTCCAAATCGTCGCAAATCGCGTGTCAATCGCAAATCCAGACCACAACGGTTGTCAATCAACGGAGACACATCGCGTGCTTAGAGAATTCCGCTAATATCTCGCGGGGCCTAACCCAACGGACATTTTGCACTGTTCCCGTTGGTGGTATGGTCCACCTCGCTGTCTCAAACGTCTGATCTCTGACCTGACTATCATCCAACAAACATCGGTGTTGAATTAGAGCTTGTCCAAGCAAATTTGGAGAAGCTATTCAGCTGTTTCTTCTAGAATAGCTGAATAGCTTCTCCAAATTTGTTTGAACAAGCTCTAATTAAACACCGATGTCTGTTGGGCATCCACCAGGAGTACTCACTGGTAACATCTAAGGAAAGCCACATGATTTCAATTGTCGCCATGAGTATTTATTCGCTCACTACTCCAGCTACGCAAAACTACGACGAGTCGTGATTTTCTGCAAGCCGTGTCTCCAGTGCCTGAAGGACCGTACTTTACAACGCAAGTCCGATTCTAACTTCACTCAACAAGCAGTTTCTCAAGGAGATAATTCGTCATCCGTTCAACGACCTACGACCAACAAGCTCTTGAAGGTGCCAACCCCTCGACCCATTAAAAACCCTCCCGTGCCTCTAGCCTTGGTAGAACCCCCCCCCCCCCCCCCACTGAGGGAACACCTTTCGGTATAACATCGAGGAGGGGAATATTTGCTTCAAGCACCCACTATGTCCAACTGCCTAGGACTTTAGTAATTAGTTGCTCCCTCTGACCTACCGCTGGTCATTTCGCCATCTGACTTAGAGCTCTAGGACAATCTTAGAGGCCACCGTATTCACTGCGTCCCAGATCTCCCGGTTTTGACACATTTTCTGGACATGGTTGTCCGGAGTCGGGTCCGGACCGCTCACGGCCATCTTGCCGTTTCTCGCATCATCAAAGCAAGGACGCGCAAAGAACACATGCTCTATGTTTTCCTCAACATCTGCGCGCACGAGAAACGCGGAGGACTCGGCGTGGCCGTACTTGTGCAGATTCTATCTTAAGCAGCCATGGCCAGACAGCATCTGCATCAAGTGGAAGGTAACTTCCCCGTGTCGTCGACCGACCCATGCGCCTCTAGTGGTCTTACGGGTACCTCTCGTGCCTCGTTGTTCGAAGCACTCTACGTCTTTATATATGATTATGCCGATGTGCATGATCCCCGCTAAGATGCAGATCGCGTCGCGTGACATCGTACGGTATGCGCTGACCACTCTTAGGCACATTAGCCTGTGCGTACTTTCGAGCTTGCCAAGGTAGCTCTTTGTACTCAAGGTACACCATACCTGGCCAGGAGCTTTCTTTTGTTCCCTTGCACCGCTGAGCTATTCGACATCATGAGGGATAATATCGATATAGCCAAAGAGGCTTTCTTGCAGGCGTGGTCAGAAACCGCTTTGAGGTGATGGTGCAGTTGCCTGCAATAGTCGTCGCCCTTTGCATCTATTTTCTGTTATTGACCACAGTAATCTCCATTTTGTGGTGGGCTGACTCCAGTTTCCTGGAGCGCATCCATCCCTCAACTATGTTGATGAAGTGTATGGCCGTTAACTTCACCTCTTCTATGGACTCTCTTTAGACCTCTAGGGTGATGTCGTTCGCGGAGCCGATAATCTTTACCCCGTTAGGGAACTTCAACCTCATCACTCCGTCATACATCGTGTTTCAGAGCACCGGACCCAGGATCGAAATTTGCGGAGCTCCTGTATTGATTTGAACACGTTTCTGACCCACCACAGTGTTGTATATTAGTACCCGATTCTAGAAGTTGTTTGTCCAGTATCCTGTACAGGTACGCAGGAACCCGGAGACGTTGGAGGGAGTTGGCAATAGCCTCCCAACTGGCGCTATTGAACGCATTTTTCATTTCTCGTCTGCCACCTCTGCCTGCCGTCGTCGTGACGGATATGATGGCATCCATCGTTGACTTCCCTTTACGGCAGCCACACTGATTGTTGGACAGGCCGTCCGTACCCTCTGTGTACTTCGACAACCTGTTGAGGATTAACCTGTCCAGCACCTTATCCGTCGTATCGAACAAGCTTATCGAATGGTATGCCGATGGATAACCCTGTGGCCTCCCTGTCTTCGGCAGCAATACTAGCGTCTGGCGTTTCCAGGCGTCCGGGAGGACGATCTCGTCCAGACATCTCTGCATCACCACATAGAACATTTCGGGAGCAAGCAGAATAGCCGTCTTGGTAGCCGAGTTCGGTATACCATCTGGCCCCGGCACTTTATTCACCTTCAGCGACTTTCCTATCATAATGAGTTCATCATTTATAACCGCCGCCTCATCCCTTTCCTCCGCGGTGCCGTTATCAATGCCCACGTGATTGCGGATGGTCCTTCCTCCGCCAAGACAGCGTTATGGCCTGGGATACTGGAACGCTGGTCATGGGACAATTCTACGGCTATGAGAGGCCAGGGACTCGGGTCATGGCGCGGAAAGAGTCCCTCAATGACCACCTTCAGTAGCTCTGATGATTGATCGGTTGGAGCTGCTGCACCTTTAGTTTTGGCCGTCACCCCATGGGTTCGCATTGGTTTTCGAACACAGGCCCTCGAAGCAGGCTCGTTTGCTGGCCTTCATCTCTCTCGCTAGCGCGGCCTTGGCGGCGACTTGCGCCACTCGACGCTCCGTTCTTTCGAAGTCCGACTGCGCTCTCTGTATCTTCCTACTTGCGCGAAGGAAAATTCTACGGAGGTCGGCCGTCGACTCTGTCCACCAACGGACGACGAAAAACCCTGTTGCGTAATAAATGATGAAACCTACATATAGGCGGACTTTCAGCAGATTCCAGGTCATCAGTTCTACACTTCAGAAGGCAAGTTCGATGTTCCAGAGCACCAACGGAAGCCAAAAATCCCGAAATTTGCCAAAAAAAATTCATGGCTTGGCAAGCGATTTGTGCTTGCGGGATGCGAAGTGCTCTTTTCGTCACGACTTCAGCCAAAGTTGTATACGAATGTCTACAAAAACGTCTCCTTCCGTTGCTGAGGTCGCACATTTTTTGGTCTGACTTGGCGTCAAAAGAGGTGCTGGTATGAGGAAAATAAGGTCAACTTCCCCAAGAACCTTAATCTTCCAAACTTCCCAGAGTTGAGACCAATCGAAAAATATTGGGCTATTATGAAGCAGGAATCACGAAAATATCCTTAGACAGTAAAAACAGATCAAGAATTGAGGGAAGCAGGGGTCAATGTTCAAAAACTTGACGGTTCTAATGTTGTTCAAAATTTCACGAAGGGCCTTAAGATAAGAGTGAGGGCATTTGGATTTGAAGGGCAAGTTGAATAAAGTGAACATGGCAAAACTTAGCAAAGCTGTTTTATTTGATACTCAAAAAAATTCAAGAAAATTGGTTAAAAGACGTATTTTGGCAAATCGATTTGTGTGTTGCAATATTCAAGTGAACAACCTTTATCTTGCTTTTTATCTTGGGGAAGTAATGAACTTCAAAACTGTAAATGTAACTGCCCGCTTTTATAGAAACAACTTTGTAGAAAACACCATGTTACTCAAATACAATGAGTTGATAATTTCACTTTAAAAAAGGCCTTTCCGATCACCTTGCGCAGATGCGGTCTTGATGGGACGTTGGATCAGCATAAAGCCATTTTACTTACACGACAAATATAATCGTAAACCCATTTACTGTTATTAAAAACGAATAAGTTCGAAATGTTTGAAATAAAAAAGATTTTTCTACTGTTCATCATGCTTTTATCAATTTATTTTACATTTCGTTTCCTTTACTTGCCAGATTTTGCTTTGTTATTACACGTTGTTACTCAAATTATTACTAAGTTTTGTTCTCGCTCTATCAAAATCTATCGTTCTTTCTAGAGTATAATTCATTGGTTCTCTACAAAGGTTCATGTTATATTCACAGTACACCCAACCGGAGACAACAGTGCACATTGGCTTTTATACCAGACCAACGATAAATTATAACGGTCCTTATTTGGTGGCATTATCCAACTTCTGTTATACCATCAAGCTAAAGTCGTTCACTCCTTCAGTACTGCTTTTCGTCAACATTGCTGTTCTTAAAATTCAATAGATTGTTAAAGCTAAACAAAAGCAACGTCCACGGATGAGGCATGGAGTCATTTGATTTTGTGTGTTTTAGGAAGGAAATCTGATTCCGATTAAAAATGTACAAATTAGATATACATATCCTTATCGTTGGCGCAACGCAAAACAAAAATCTCTACCAATTTGTGAAAACGAAACAAACGTACAAAAAATTTCATATGGCAGTTTAGGAGTATGTTAAAAGTTTCTCTATTCATTAAAAAATGTGACTGATTGTGTGTTGGTAATATACGAAAAAAGAGTTACAAAATAGATAACAAATTAAGAAGACGTTTGATATGGGAGAGCGCTAACTTTCTATCAGGAACGAATATGATCATCAATGTTTTCCAGCATAAGGGTGTTAACAAATTAAACTGTAGTTTAGTTTCATTAGTTTTATTATTTAAACAACAGTAAATGTAACTGGTCTAACATTTCACCATCACGTGTGTTTTGTTTTTATTTTCCGATGAATGAAGAGTTGTCGTCGTACGAAATTCTCATGTTTGATATTCTTGCGTCGAATCGTGACTGTTGCTTTTCTCAAGTCTAATTTGGCAATTTTATATTCATTTTTCAAACATAGGGGTTGCCCTCACAACGTCTAATGATTTTCTATAGCTATTTTTTTTGCAAATTGGCAACTATTAGATCTCATTACATTTTCGATGAAACATGACGTGGTACTTACAGCTAGCTGTATTTTCTCTTCAATAAATTAAATATTAAAATTGGTTTTATGTTCAATTTATAACTAATAGTCGCAGATATACACAGTATGTTCAATGGTTTGCCTAAATGTGCCTAATCTCTGCAGTATAAATTTACACTATTCTGTTAAACACACAGTGGTTTCAATTTATTACAATAACCGGGCGTCTATAATTGTTTCCTTTTCAATAAATTTACTATACAAGCCTACTTACTGGTAAGTGCAAAATCTAATTCAATTTGTGTACAATCATACATTTTATTGTTACTACAACGCTGTATTATACACATCAAGCTGGCTTTTGTGTTAGAGTTAGAGTCGTCACCTGTCGTGGATCGATCAGAGAAAAGCTGTGTTTGCACTTTATAAGAAAACTTTGCCGTTAAGCGTTTCAATTTTGTATAACCTAAAATGAAGCCTTTTCAACACTCACTAAAAATGTACAAATTCTACAAATAGGATGGAAACGGGGCCGGTCCCTTGATGCGCAATCGGATCATGGATTGATCCATGATGGAACGAAACGAAAATGGAAGATGAAGTAACTTCGGCGAAAAATTGCTGCTGAATGAAGACGATGGGGACTGGGGGAAAACGGAAGTTGAAAACCGAAGCCTATCAGAGGTCTTTCAGGAGGGCACTTTTCGCGTTCTTCAGCTTGTCCAGTCTTTTCAGCAGGTGATTGTTACAGGTTTCTAGCTCCTCCAGCCGGTCCATGGCTTCGCGATTCTGTAAAAAGGGTAAGGGAAGAATGGGTGTTATTCAGATATATTCAACGTTGACAGGCTCTCTTTTTCTCATGGCATGCTTTTAGATACGAGGGGTTTGTCACATGAGATGATGATACATATGGATTGGAATTTGTTTATTTATTTTATTTTTTTCAATGGGTTGTCGTTCACTGAAGTGTTTTAATTGTTCTTTTTTGTATGGAAACAAATTTCCGAATAAAGAAAAATCAATTTTAAAGGTAAAAAATGTGCATAATAAGCGCTCCAGGATAAGTTTGTGAACATTTTTGATAGTTTTATTAAGTAACCTTTTGATTGGTTTCAGCTTTCATTCAGTAGTATTGCTTTTACCATGCATAAGTCTAGTTCCAAGAATGCAAAATAAATGAAAACCATTTAACAAAATTTAAAATTGATACACACTAGTTTTGGATTAAGGAGTACAAAATAGACAGGACTACACAATTTCGAGCATTAATTTCATTTGAGCAGTCTGATACCCGCACCAACCGATCTACTGAAATAATTATTGCATTTAATTTGTCAAAAATAAATCTTATACCGTTACTCATACACAGACATCAGATCGATGTTACCAAACGATGTTCTTTTTTTTCACCTATGGCCAAAGTTCCGGCTAACTGCCGCAAGGTGGCGCGGCAGAGAGTGGAAGTATTTTTTGAATTTTTTATTTTTTCAATGAATAAAATGCAATTTATTTTGTTAAAATATCTTTTTCCGTTCTTTTTTACCATCCATCCGAAAATAGTCGCTTTTTTCAATGCGCGCATTATAGAAACATGCTGAAACGATGTATATGTGACCCGTCAACAGATGCATGCTTCGTATACAAGTGTAAAAATTCAACATGTGGTGATCCGAGCTCATTTGGTCGTATTTTGAAGAAAAAGACAACAACGAGGTCCAATGCAAGCATTGGTCTCAGCAAGAGAGATTTAGCCTGGAGAATCTTGTTTCAGACGTTGAACCATAAGTAAAAGCACTGTTTGATACTATGACTACATATTTAAGAAGCAAACAGAGTACTTTAAGAATACACGCGACAGTTTCTGCGATGGTCAGGTATAAGTAATTGCTGATTTTATAGATTTTTTTTTCTTTTGTTTACCAAATCATGAGATAAATACAACAACAGACAGGCTACCATCCAGGAAGGAGTTGTGGTGCCTCTAAATTGTGTCATAGTTTCAGATACTCTAGAGCACAACATGAACACTTTTTTTGTGTTTCAGCGACACTTCATACAGTTTGTAAAGAGCAGGATTACGAAGTTGACAATTTACGGTGTCGCAATACAAAAATAGATTTAAAGTAATCAACCTGCTCTTCCACGAGAAGCATGTCACTCAATGTTCAACTTCAGCTATCCTCATTTATTAGATCAATAACGACACCGGCCAAGTTCTTTCCGATCAATTAGAAAAGGGAAGAAATGTTGATTCGTTCTCGTTGCTACTAGAAGCCATACAGCCATACCTTTACTGCACTACTGCACAGGACCTCAATAGAAACAGAGAGGAGTCGACCATTGACGTGACGTTCGACAGACCTGGGCTGTTGAACAGCATCGTCCACAATACTAGGCAGCGTGTGAAGGAAATAGCACCCACTCCATTCGGCCGCAGAACGAAGACATCATGCATGCTTCGATAACGAAGTATTTAAAGAGCCGCTTGAGCGGGAACGGAACGTAAACGAATCCCAGGACTTGTGCGGTTTTCAACTCGTATGCCTAGGAAAGTTAAGCCTAGAAATGGGAGTTCGCCGGTGTATTTGTGGACAGAGTCGATCGCCGACCACCGTAGAACATGCCTTCGCGCAAGAGAACGCGGTCGGACGCTGATCGAACGGAGCGTCGAGAGGTGATAGTTACCACGAAGCTTGTTTTGAGGGCTTGTGTTTGAAAGCCAAAACGGACCCATGGAATGACGCCTATAGAAGGCCTGTTCACAAACCACGTAAACTCATTTTTGAAACTCTCGTAACCCCCCCATAGTAGACTTTTCTCCATACATTTAATTTTTGAAATTTTGTATGGAGCGTAGACTTTGATCAGATCCCCCCTCCCCCAGAAAAGTCTACGTGGTTTATGAATAGCCCCAGAATGGTAATAGCAAAAACCAATGGCGGCTCCTACCGAGCAACAGTTACTGCATGTGAGCATTGGGGGACTCTTTACGAGCCACGACCCGAGTCCGTGGCCTCCCACCGCCGTAAACTTGTCCCATGACCATCGTTCCAGTATCCCAAACCATAACGCTAGCATAGCGGTGTTCGGATGGTCAGCAAACACGCCGTGTACAATGACAATGGCACCGCGGAGGCTGGAGGTGAGGTGCTGTGAACTCATCGTGACAGCAAAGTCGCTCAAGGTGAGCAAAGTGCCAGGACCGAACGGTACACCGAACCTGGCAATCAAGACAGCTATTATTTTGGCTTCCAAAATGTTCAGGGTGGTAATCCAGAGATGTCTGGACGTGGGCGTCTTCCTGGACGCCTGGAAACATTAGATCCTCGCATTGCTACCCAAGACAGGGAAGCCACCAGGTGATCCATCGGCGTATCGACTGATATGTCTGTTGCACACGGCGGGTAAGGTGCTTGAGAGGGAAATCCTCAACAGGCTGTCGAAGTACACGGAGAGTACAGGCGGCCTGTCAAATTTGGCAGCCAACAGTGGATGTCACACCGTCCGTCACCAACACAGCAGAGGTGGCAATCCAACGCAAGAGGCCGAGAGTCCGCTACTGTGCAGTGAAAACGCGTTCAATAGCACCAGTTGGGAGGCTATCACCAACTCGCTCCAACGCCTCCGGATTTCTGGGTATCTGTACATGTTTCTGAGTAACTACTTCCAGAATCGGGTACTGATTTACAACACAGAAGCGGGTCAGGAACGTGTCCAAGTCACCGCAAGAAATCCGCAAGGTTCGATACTGGGCCCGGTGCTCTGGAACATGATGCATAACGAATTATTGCGACTTACGTTTCCTAACGGGGTAAAGATTGTTGGTTTCGCGGACGACATCACCCTGAATCCATAGAAGAGGTGGAGTTAACGATCACACACTCCATTGGTACAGTTGGGGGTGAATGCGCTCTATAAAACTGGTTACTGTTATCAACAACAGAAAATCGAAGCAACTTGTAACGATTACCACCTCAAAGCGGTCCCTGAGGTACTTGGGGGTTATGATAAGCTGTCCTTTATCAGCCACGTCGATTACGGCTACAAGAAGGTCTCCATGGTTATATCGGCATTATCCCGTATGATGTCGAATAGCTCGACGGTACAAGGAAGCAAGGGAAGTTCCTGGCCAACTAAAAGTATGTCGGGCCGGCGTGGGCCATCGTTCTAGTACTAAGAGCTACTTAGGTAAGGCTAATGTGCCTAAGAGTGGTCAGCGCATACCGCACAGTGTCATGCGACGAGGGTTGCGTCTTAGCGGTCATGATGCCCCTAAGGCATCATCATAGAAGAGGATGTAGAGTGCTGCATGCGTGTGAACAACGTGGCATAAGAGGTATCCGGAAGACCATTAGCCGCATCTATGGTTAAGTGACAGAGGGAATGGAACAGCTCCACCAAAGGTCGGTGGACCCATCGCCTTATTCCGGAGCCATTCAGATGGGTCGCGGTCGGCTAAACGGTGAAGTGAACTTCCACTTGACGCAGATCCCGTAAGGCCATGGCTGCTTTAGACAGTACCTGCGGAAAAACGGGCACCCCGAGTCCTCGCGTGTCCATGGGTGCGCGGATGCATATGAAACCGCAGTACATGTGTTCTTCGCATGTCCTTGCTTTGACAACGCTTGAAATGGCATGATGACCGTGAGCGATCGGGACACAACCTCGGACAACCATACCCAGAGGATGTGTCAAGACCGGGACATCTGGGACGCTGTAGCTTCAAAACAGATGGCGTAATGACCAGCTAAAGTTCAAAGGGACCAGCTAACTACTAAAGTCCTAAGTAGTAAGACATAGCGGGTGCACAATGCACAGCAATCAACGATGCTTTAAGAGGATTGCTTTGAGAAATTTGACATGGAATGACCAACACCGGCTGCTTTCATATGAAAACCGATGAAATTAACTCTCGAGAATCCGAGATCAATAAGGATCCTCTCCATCAGCATCATGTTTACTTAAAGATTTTGTTTGGAGTTGACTTAGTAAGAATCCGTTTGAACTGTGGACATTTTCTGCACTCGGCTCTGGACTCGGCTACGATTTTCATCCAGTTGATCTTTGTCTTTGACTGAGGCGTTACAAAGCTTCGTTTGAGAATATTATTAGATAGTTAACTTTCATCAGTCTGTATAAATAAGAGTAACGCGAATTCTTTCAGTGCAGAAATTGACCTGAAGTACACCATCACTTAAAACTCAGCTTCGTCGATTATCACAGTTTTGCCTATGAGGTTTCACCTGACTAAGGATAATGGGCAGTAACGCAAGACACCGTACATGTTCCGCTGTCTTTCAACCAATTTGACTGACTGTTTGGCAAAGAAATAAATTATGGAAAACCTTAAATACTTCGAAAAACTCTACTCTATAGGCTGCAGCGCAGCCGAGAAATTTAGATGCATATAGAGGAACACTCACCGTCCTATCCTCAGGCATATTCTACGTGCTGTGTGAGTCGAGACGCGGCCGTGTGGATCGAGAGGACTTGTAGAATCGACTGTAATGGCAATGGTAATCGACTGTAGTGACAATACTTTGTAGTTCGCCGAACTAAAAAGTTGACCATCTACAAGAAATTAATTAGACCGGTAGTTCTCTACGGCCACGAAACATGGACATTGCTAGTGGAGGACCAACGCCCTTGGTGTCTTTAAACGGAAGGTGCTGCGTACGATCTACGGTGGAGTACAGATGGAAGACGGAACGTGGAGGAGGCGAATGAACCACGAATTGCATCAATTGCTGCGAGAACCTCCCATCGTACACATCGCAAAAATCGGTCGACTACGATGGGCTGGGCCTGTAAAAATGGTTCACGAAAACGAACCGACGGGTACAAGAAGAAGAGGCGCGCAACGAGCAAGGTGGATCGATCAAGTAGAAGACGACCTGCGGACCCTCCGCAGACAGCGAGGCTGGCGAGGTACAGCCATGGACCGATTACAATGGAGACAACTTCTGTGTACAGCAGAGGCCACACCGGCCTAGGTCTGATTGGTAAGGTAAGTATCTAATTGTGATTGTGTGACCTCATGTGATATAAAATGATGTAGATGATGTGATGCTGTAGGATTCCTTAGATCCTCGCCTTTTTACACATTTTGGTAACAGTTTTACTGCAGTTCTACGTCTCACCGGCCAGAACGATTGCATAGAATATGGGCCAGTTATGCGTAGACGGTGTTTGATGTTTCGTAAATAGGTTCTGTAGGGGTTACCGAGTACCGTCTACAGCGACAGCGCAATGGTAAATTTGCGTTGCAGACAAAATCAACGAATTTTAATTTTTATCGATTCAGAGAGAAATGTTCTAATGAAATGATTAGTTATGGTGCAGCGAAAAAAAAACTGTATGAGTATTCAATATTAACAACCGCACACTCACACTCAAATAAACGCAGGGTTAGCTGTGATGTTGTTGATAGCTTTGTTGAAAGTATGAAGTAATGGGCTGATTTATAAATTTCAAACACAAACAGAAAACTGTTCAATTCAACGCTCTCCGCAAAATCTAAAACGACATTATGCATCGGCTCTATTTGACCTCATTGCGCACGAACGGCGGCAATCGCATCTCGGAGAGTGATTCACACTACCCAATGCTATACTAATTGAATATAGTCGCGATTATAGCAGCTACAACCCACTCAGAGTAGGTAGTGATATTTATCATTCAGCTCCCGCGCAATTTAGGCGAGCCGCACCAATTCAACAGGGAATTAACGAGTAAGACAAAACACAGAAGTCAACCGATTAAAACAACACGAAAAATCTTAACAAACAAATGATCGTTGATCACTCCATTGGTCGGATCGTCACGATGAAGCAGAAGCCATAAAGTTGCAACACACACAGAACTCCCGCATATTGCTTACTGATTAAGGGTTCATTGAGTCGCACCGGTACCATGCTCGGATGGGCGTGCTGCGCTGGTTGGTGCCATTTGAGGTGGGAAACAGAATAGCCAATTGATACCACGGTGAGCAAGCAGGTAGGCAATTGGCAGTACTTAACCAGTCGGTAGTAGCAGAGAACATAATTTTAATTGCAGTCCAATTAATCAATTGCGCACTTCGGTGAAGCAATACACGTGCCGTGCGCTCGTTGTCGTCGTTGTTGTCATTTTCATCGTCTAAAGTTGCTGTCATCGTTACTGGCAGTGGCATTCGTCCCAGAACTGGGTGATAATTGGCTGCTCGTTAAGCAAGGGTACAGAGATATATAATTCGATACTAACATTCACCACTGAGGGCTTCATTTTACTGTGCTATTAAAGTGTTCTAGAAATTGCGATAAAACAATGTGGGTCATACGACTTACCTCTCGTTGGAGTTTTCTCCTTTCGACTTTCAGGTCACTTTCTGCTTTCTCCGCAGCTTCTGCCGTGCTTTTGTACCGGATGACCTGGGTCTCGGATCGAGCCAGACTTGCCTGCAGGTTGGCGATTTCCTGTTCCGCTTTCTGAAGCTTGTATTTGTAGTCGGTGATGAGTTTGTTGGCTTCTCCTGGAAATACGAAACATGAATGAGTAAGGCGTCACTTTAAACTTCAGGGCGTTCACTGAATCATACTTTGTGCGTCTTCATAATCGTCATCATCCAAGGCTCCATTGACGGAACTGTACTTCCTACCCTTGGTTTTAATGTCTTTCAATTGCTGCTGTAACGTCTGAACTTCGTTTTGAAGTTCCTGCTTCTCTTCAGCGAATTTCTTAAGTCTTACATCTGAAAGATATACATGTGTATTTTGGTGATTCAAATCGAAACTAATTACTGCCATCAACTCACCTAATGAACCCTGTGCGGACTTTAGGAGTTGTGCATTTTCTGCTGTGACTAGTGCGCGCCGTGCATCGGTACCGTCTTCATTCTCGACTGTCACGATCACCAAGCCTTGTTCCTCAATGAGCGTGTCCCGTTCGTTCAATTGTCCTTGAACAAGCTTCAGTTCCTCGGACAGTTTGTCATTGGCTCGTTTTAAGGCATCGTGATCCCGGGATTTTTCTTTGAACTCCCGCTGCAGTTGCGCATGCGATTCTTCCATCTCTTCTAGCTTGTCTTTCAGCAGTTGAATCTGATAGTTTTGGGAGGCACGTTCGTTGTCCAGCTGGGCATTAGCAACCATTGCCTTGCGGAACCGATCTTCTACATCCTAGTCGGGATAATTAATTGGGGAATAATCAATAGTGTTAGCGGAAAAAAAATAATCATACCTTTAGTTCATGCCGGAGATCTCTGAGACTTCGTCCTTCCTCTTCAAGCGAATCTTCACTACTTCTCCGGGAAGATAATGAACTTCCCCGAACCGTATTGTTGACCGTAAGGCGGGTGATCGAGGATCGAGTTCCCAACGAGGTATCCCCCAGGGAGGATAACCCGGTGGATTGTTGTTGAAGGTCGAAGACGCGATCAGCATTTTGTTCCAGTTCCTTTTGCTGGCGCTCCAGCTCTCGCATTCGAATCTCGCGTGCCTCGGCACGTGCTTGCCGCCGCGCTGCCAAACGGGCCTCCGCCTGAAATGAGATGAAGTAGGGAGAAAGTTGTAATAAATTCTTGATCGTCAACGGGAAAGCTAAATGCGCATGGGTTATGATGTCAGGAAAATGAGTTCAAATTCATTGGCATTTTGGACCTCAACCATTTGACGCATCACACACATGAGTGGGACATAAAACATTAATAAAATACACAACAACAAATTGACTAATCATCCGGTTAGAATTTTCAGTTTACTGCTTGGGGAGAATGACGACAGCGACAATAAACACGTAAACATTACGAGACGGCTCATTGCACGTCTCGATTTCGGAGGGATTTGGAAGGAAAATTTAGTGCTGGATTGCTGCGGGCTGTTTTGCTTCGCCCGAACGGATGAGTTGAAACATATGGGTAGGGGTTGCGCCCCTTGGGAGTGCCTGTCTGTCTGTACCCGCCAAGCTAGAAGGTGACAACCTTCTTCGACGCTGTAGATCGAATTTTTCGGAAGAAGGAGGCCATTATTTTATCCACGTTTTAAGATTTACCACCATCGTCGCGCTGGCTCATAATGGTTTGCCGCTCATCATTCGGTTTGGCAACAGAGGCAGAATCGATACGTGATTGAAGAAGATATAAAGGGATAAACTGAAAGAAAAAACCAACTGGGTATGAAAAGGCTCTATGAAATTCATTAAAATCGTTGAATATCAATTATATTATAGTTTGAGCAGGCAGGAGAGAGGTAGGTGCTGTAATCGCAAAAAAAAAATAAGAGCATGCATTAAGCGGTCAGATCCTTCCATATTTCTAAACATTTGGCTTGTCTAATTTTGTGGGAGTCGGGAACATGAACGAGGACTTCAAGGACCTAAGCGCAATGAATTTCTTCATTACGCAAGAAAGGATCCAAAGAAATTTCAGCTTTCTGATGTCAGTTTCAACAATTCCAGATGAAAACACGAACACATTCGAGCAGTCTACATGTTCGAGCTGTCCATTAAACAGGAAATAAGAATATTCTAATCGTATGTATGCATTCATGATTGTTTTCCTAAATGCATAGATTCCTTTGCAAATGAGAAAACATCATTTCCAACAAGTCACAAAATTCGCAAATGATCCCTCAAAGTAAGGTGCTAAATTTTCGACTAATATTAATGGAATGAAAATAGAATCGTATTTTCAATAATAGAGTTTACTTTGACGTTTAGTCATTCATCATTCATTCTGCTGCCAAGCAAATAAAACAAAAAGAAACGAAGAGTATGTTTTGCAATCTCAATACTAATAGTGTTCCCAGCAGCTTCAGCTTCCTTCCAGCCCATAAGAACAAATCGATTCTAGAACTCTCACAACGCTTTCTCGGGTTTTTACCAGTTCCTGCCGGTAATAAATCAAGCGGGCATTCGTACATTCAAACATCAAGCTAGAAGTACAGTAAACTGAACCCAAACATCCTCATTTTATCGAATGAGTCGAATATCTGTTGGTTCATCGAAATCGTATTTTCCAATGACAAATGCAAGCGGATGACGACTTTGTTGCAACCGGATGATTTTCCTTCGAATGTTGAACGACAAATAATACGCGAAGCGCATGGATCTCCCGTTCAAATTCGAATGTTGCTGGATAAACAATCATCATCCCATACCATATGAACATTTGCAAATTATCACCCCTCTACACCTCGTCGCTGTACGCATCGACGCACTGATAGAGTTTACTGTAGTCTCCATATCCCACCGAGTGCGACTCAATGTCAAGCTGCGTTGAGCAAATTACTCGACGAACTTGATGGTCCGGTTATTTTTCTGGGAGATTTCAACGCATGGTGCTTGTCAAAATCGAACGCGTTTGGCCAATTCATCGCCGAAACGACTTTGGATAGGCAGTTCGTCATCGATCCTCAACAACGGCACGCATCGACCCAGCTACTGGAAATTCCTCGGCCAGCGATGTTATATTCTGTTCCGCAAGTCTTGCTCGTAGGTTCACGTGGCGAACTCTATTGAACACCAACAACAGCAACCATTTCCCGATGACGGTGTCCATACCTGGATGGTCGTACCAGCGAACATTACGGCAGAAATGCTTCTACGACCGACTGGTTTCCTTATGAACGCATCGCCACCGAAACTATCCAACCGGATGTCAAATGGGACGTTCCCAACTTCAACGAAAGAACAATAGCAAAAAAGGACCAAAAGTGGTACCATGGTGGTGCCCAGAAGCAAAAGCGGCAATTCGACGGCAACGAATGCTTTCGATCCTTTCGGAAACTGTTGATATCCAACCAACAGCACTCAGAAGCGTTGGCAAAATTACAGTAATCCAGAGCAGCGACACGCAAGGTAATTCGTGAGCAGTGGTGGGAAAACTTTGTGGCGAGAACATCCCCGAATAACTCGTCTACCGAATTATGGCGAACAGTTAACACTCTGCGTGGCAGCCGGGAGTAGTACTCAAGCAAGGGTTTAGATTCACGGATTAGCCCGAAGAAACATCGAAAGAATTGGCAACATCTACAGCGAGAGATCAGCGATCTCCAGCTACCCTCCATCCTCCCAGATGGCAAAGGCAGTAACAGAACGAGAGTCCATAGGTTTTTCGCCCAACGCCGATGATGTGTACAACATCGATAAAACACTCAATGATCTCCTGTGGGCTCTCGACAAAAGGCGAGGTATCTCGACAGGACCCGATATGGTTTGGTTTCCACTGCTTGAACGTCTCCCTCTATCCGTTAAAATAACGCTCCTTTAGTTTGTGAACCGAATCTGGCATAATGGTGCGATTCCCGCTAGCTGGCGGAATGATATTGTCGATCCGATTCCAAAACTGCACTGCCTTGATACAGGGAAGGATACTGTCCATCCCATCTCGCTCACCAGCTGTAAGACAAAGCTGCTCGAGCGGATTATCTATCGTCAAATGACCACGGAACTGGAGTTGAACCGCCGGCTCGACAAACGCCAACATGCTTTCCGTGCAGGATACGAGCACACATCGGAGCTGGAGAATCAGGACGAACACTGTCGGATAGCCTCGCTGGATCTATCGAAGGCGTATGACAAAACTTGGCGACATGATCAACATGCTGCAAGGCTTCCTCTTGGAACAAACCTTCCAGGTGACCATATGCGGTTACACATCATCGAAATTACCGCTGCAAAATTGAGTAGCACAAGGCTTAGTGCTTTCCGTAACATTTTTTCTTATTGCTATGCAGCCAATCTTGCGAGTGATACCAAGAGGAATCGAAATACGCAGACGACATCCTTCTTGTAGCCTACATCGCAAACTACAAGATGCCGTCAAAGCTGTCGATAAATGGGTGAAAACTCTGCCTTTTTGATTTTTTCTAAATTCAGCGAGTCAGCGTTCTTGATAGTGTAGCCGTCCCAAAGACCAACCGGCTACGAATCCTGGGTGTAGCCCTTAATCGGACTCTATCGTTCAAGCTTCATTGCCAAATGGTAAAGAAAGCCTGCGAATTCCATCAACGGATACTGCGAATGATCGGTGCAAAACTGCCCCGTGGCAATCGTAAATCACTACTCCAAGTGGGTTCGACACTAGTTACCGCAAAACTGACGCACGGGATCGGACTAGTCAGACGAAGATGACCGGTAGCCTTGCAACACTTAATAGACTGTTCCGAAAAAAATAAATACACTTCCTTTCTCTAATAAAAAAGACCATACTGTTATTTTTGACCAAACATAGTAAATAACAATGATTTTTTTCTATCTTTATTTCAATTTGCTTTTTTTCGTAGAGTAGTGTAGTTCTCTAACTTTTCCCTTAACACTACTCATAAGCTTCTTCACAGTACTTTCTCCTACATTTTCACCACTTTTGACCAATCTTTCTTAAATTTTTCAACATTATCCACTGGTTTCATGTATTTTCTCAGCTTCGCCATCGTCAAAGCCCAGAAAGTTTCGATAGGGCGAATCTCTGGGTAATTTGGTGGATTCATCTCCTTTGGTACAAATACGACATTGTTCCTTTTGTAATGGCTTTAGAGTAATGGCAGGAAGCAAGATCAGGCTAAAAGATTGTAGGCTTTTTATGCTGTTTGATCAAGGGTAGCAACCTTTTCTGCAGACACTCCTTGACGTAGATTTGACCATTCATTGTGTCTATCGTAATGAATGGACGAGATATTTTTCCACATCCGCATATGGCCTGCCACACCATTACCTTCTTGCCGAATCCAGGAACATCCTTTCCCTTCGGCGAGGTATAAAACTGTGGTCCCGGCAGAGTTTTATAATCGAGTTTTATGTAGGTTTCATCGTCCATGATAACACAGCCCGATGTTTTGGTCAGCTGTTTGTCGTACAGCTTTCGAGCCCTCGGTTTCACAGATTCAGCATGTTTGGAGCTTCGTTTTGGCTGCTTCTGCTTCCGACGAGTCTGCAGGCCTATTCTCTCCTTGGCACGCATAACATTAGTCGCCGAAGTACTTACTTTTTTTCCCACATCTCGGACTGATGCTGAAGGATGACGCTTGAAATAGTGCCTTACCTTTCTGTCGATTGTAAGGTCAGCGGGACCGGGTTTTCTACCCCGTCTCGGGGAATCTACGAAAGAGTACTATTGTTGATACTTCCGTAATGCGGTTTGAACTGCTCCGACGCTCACACCTTCTTTCTTAGCCAGTTTTTTTTTACCGAAAGACCACTGACGGAGCACCGTTTATGCACAATCCGTTTTCTTTGCTCGGGAGGAAGACCACGCATTTTCAAACTTTCGTGCGAAAAATTGAAAAAAAAAATGACAGCATCAGTTTAATTTGGATGTAAACAACATGACGCAGCCGAAAGTGGTTGAATACTGCACGATTTTTAAAATGACGGTTAGTCATTAGTGTATTTATAATTATCGGAACAGTCTATACCTCAGCGTACCCCTCGCATGATGCTAGCACGCCAGTCTTGGAAATCGAAAATCATTGACTGTGGTTTGTTTACACTTCTATAGAGAACAACTGGGGCAAGTTTGATCAGAGTAGTCGTCCGCGTTCATAAATAACGTCAAATGGAACTCGAAAGAAGAAAAAATATTGTGCATAAACAACTGGAAAATCCGGAGTGGTCCTAAGCTGCTGGCTAATGTGCTGAAGATGCCGAAAACGCCAGTTTGTCGAGAGCTCAAAACCTACAAGAAAACCCTGAGTGTTGTAGGAATCAGTGGACCTACGAAAAAAAAACTGGAACCAGGGATTGTCAGCTGCGCAGCAAGGTGTTGAGGTGCGTTAAAGCCAACCCCGGTCTTTCGATCCGAAATGTGGCCAGAAGGTACAACGTCACGCCAACTTTCAAACGGTGCGGAATATCCTTGTCAAGCCGTACAAAGTCAGTAAACATCCGAACCGGCACATGGAGCAGAATTCCGTGGTCAAAAAGTTTTGATGAAACACACGGGCTGCACTTTGATCGATGTTACGTCAAACTCAATTTTAAGCAGCTTCCCGGTCAAAAGTTTTACATCGCGTCTGGACGTGGGGTTGTGCCGGGAGGATTCAAGTTCGTGTTTGCTGTCAAGTTCGCGAAGAACGCTATGATTTGGCAAGCGATTTGCAGTTGTGGCCTGAAAACGGAACCATTCGTCACATCCTCGACGATGACATCCCAAGTTTACACCGAAGAATGCCTGAAAAAGCATGTATTGCCGTTCATCCGCAAGCATAGGGGTAAAGTTATCTTTTGGCCGGATTTGGCCAGCTGTCACTACTCCAAGGTGGTTCTGGAGTGGTATGCTGCCAACAAGATCGATTTGAATCCTCCGAATTGCCCGGAATTTCGACCACTCGAAAAATACTGGGCAATTTCAAAGCAGAGACTTCGCCGAAACGGCAAGGCAGTCAAGGATAATGCGCTGATTCCGTGTCCGTTTCCACTGCGCGGGCGCTGATGGGCTCCATCAAGAGGAAGGTTCGAGATATCGTTCGAACTGAAGAAATGTAACTGTCTAATGCTGTAACTTAGAAGTTTTAATAAAAGTACTGTAAAGCAACCATTAATGAACTTTTTAAACTTATTGAATCACGAATTACAGGTCTTTTAGCGCGTAGCACTTTACTTTTACTCAGCCTTTACAAAGAAAAAGTCTATTTTCAGCTATGACCCTCCAAAAGACAAATTTCCCAAGTTTGCTGACGGATCTTATGGACAGTCCTAGGGAGAATCAGCAGAACACTCTCAAAGCGGGATTCAAAAAATGCGGCATTCAAAAAATGCGGCATTTACCCAACCAGCGTAGATCCTCTCCTGCAAAGTATTGATTCGGTTTCAAGTTCTCGTGAGGCTATTGAAGACAGTTTCAAAGTTTTCTTGAATTTGAAGCGAGCAGTTCTGGCAGAGGGCGGAACACAGAAGAGGCGAAAGTAATTTGAAATCTCTGCTGGTTCCAGCATTACGGCGGAAGATGTTAATGTAAATATTATGAAAAAGGTGGAAAACGAGACCCAGAAAGATGTCAGAAAGGTGGTCAACCAGCGACAAAAGCGAATGGACGAGGATGAAAGCAGCACACCAAAACGTCGGAAGAAGTTGAACATCCAGGTTGGTGGGCATTACGGCAGTAAAAAAGTTCATAATGAGGAAAATGACCCTCCAAACAACATTAAGTATATTGTCAAGCATTCGACGTCCTCGACCAGGGTGAACCAAATGGGCATGATGAAAGTGTTTCCTATGTAGATATGAATTGTTTTCATTATTATTCATAACCAATGAAAGTTGATTAAAATGGCGATGTATTATATATATATATATTTTTTTTTCATACAAATTACCGGTAATTGGTAATTGGACATATTTCAACATTTAGGTTGAACTATTCACTTCCACAAATGACGAGGTATTTGACGGAGAGGAGGCAGAGTTTAAGCCAAACAAAAGGTATAGGAACATATACTACGAGAGGGGAGGGGGTTCTGAAATTGGTCAAACATATGCTACGTCAATTGAGAATTGTCCTTGGTGAGATTTGTATTCCTAGTTATTGCAATTACGATAATTCCTTTCTCACGCCGGATCATAAAAATACAACAAATACATACCTAATAAACAAATACCATACACGAACGATAAACCGGATGATAGAACCATCCTACAAATACTAGGTTAGTCAAAAAGTTTTGAAAGCGGAAATGAAAATTCATTTTTTCAAATTTTTCATCCAACTGGTCTAAAAGGTCACAATAATAATCAGAATTGATTGTCTTGCCAGTTTGGAGATAATCTATCAATAAAATTCATTTTGCATCCCAAAAAACCGACGCTAACACCTTCTTGGCCGATTTCTGGACACGAACTTCGGAGCTTAAGTGCCTGGTTCACACTGCTCCTTAGCCTCTCGTTTTGATTCAGGATCATAGTGGTAGACCAAGTCTCATCCATAGTGATGAATCGATGCAGAAAATCCTTTTTATCCTTTCAAAATTGTTCCAAATGTTGCTCAGAAAGTCGCATTCGAACGTTTTTTTGCTGCATTGTTAGCAAATGCGGCACCCATTGTGCATACAGTTTTTTTGAAACCCAAAACTTCAGCCAAAATATGCTATGAGATGCCTATGGTGTCAGCTATCACATCCACAGTCCATCGATGATCTTCCAAAACCATATCCTGTATTTTCGCTATGATTTCTTGTGTTGATGCACTTTTTGGACGTCCTGAGCGTGGATCGTCTTCAACGCTTGTACGGCTACGCTTAAACACCAAAACCCATCTGTGAACGGTTGGAAATGAACGAGAAGACTTCTTCAATACTTTCACTATCTTTGCATGGATCTCAGTAGTCGATAAAGCATCCAAAACAAAGAATTTTATCACTGCACGATATTCGAATTTTTCCATTGTTAAAAAATACACTAACACATCAACTTCAAATGGCTTGTAAACAAAGAACGAATTGACAGATAGAAATTAAATTTTGAGTACGTTCTTATGACAGATGTAATATTAAATAGCGTAGAAATTTTTGTTTTACTACTGCACCATAGATGTGGCTTTCAAATCTTTTTGACTTACTTAGTAGTTTGGACGATACCCCGAACACGTCGTTGAGCTCCTATTTATGGTTATTTTTATTAGGGAACCTTTTCCTTCCTTTGGGCTTGTCTTCTCGACTGGCACATTTTGACGCATATGTTCGTGGATAGACATGGGTGAACCCCAATCATACATACGGATTACATTAGGGGATTAGGGGCTGTCCATACACCAAAGGGAGGGAGGGAGTTGCCAAATTATTACAGTCCATTCCAATTTTCCAAAAAATATGTATGTTTGAATGTCCACGGATGGGAAAGGGAGTCTAAAACCTCTCAAAAACTGTTTATTTTAAGATATTTGAATGAAATTTTTGTTTTTGGAACAAAGTCACCTCTCATAAGGAGTAACATTGGACCAATATTTGTAAAATTTTAGTAATGTGAGATTTCATTTTCATTCATTTTATCTCAAAGATAATACTAAATACATCATTGAAGAATATATTCAAATGATTCAAATTTATTTTCTCGCTAAAATGGAAATGTAACTAGGTAGGGAACGAAAAACTATGTTTATTTGGCCCAATTGGCACCCCCACTGACGGTAAAGACAATTGTATTGCTGTACTGAACGTGCTTTACCTTCCTACGGGGTCAATTTTGACCCACGGCGCAATTTCAATGTACGTTATCTTTATTATTTTTAAACCAATCGGGCTGAAATTTTCTGACTTTTAATATTTTACTGAATTTTTCATTTTTGCATAAATTTTTTTTTTTAATCAGATTAAGGTTGTTCAAAAAAAGTGACACATAAGACATTAGGGTCAATATTGACCCGGATTAAAACCCTTCGTAGAATTTCGAAATTTTAACTTATAGTCAATGTTTATGCATCATTTGTAAGGTTCTGGTCTAAAAAATGCATTGGAACAAATAAAACTGGTTCCAGTAACATTGTCCCCCGGGAATCTGCTACGAAGGGAAGGAAGTTTTAGTTTGGCTGTTGTAACAGAAATGCATATAAAACATTTCAAACTTATTGTAGGGAATTGGCGCCTTCATCAAAGTTTCTCAGTGCGTTCCGAATCGTCTTTTAATATTATCATATTAGTTCCAAATCGTACTGCAGAGATGGCGCAGCAGTCTATCTTTGCCAAATAAATCTCTAGAGAGTTGCCGTCTTGGGCAAAGTTGTTTGGAATATGTAGTCATTTGACATTATCAGATTAATTCCAAATTGCGCCGCAAAGATGATGCCGCAGTATATCTATGCCAAAAGAGGCTCTAGAGAGTTGACGCCTTCAGCAAAATTGTTGAGAATGTAAAATGAAGACATTTGAAATAATCACATTAGTTCCAGATAGTACCGCAGAGATATCGCTGCAGCTTATCTTTGCCAAATGAAGCTCTAGAGAGTTGCAGTATGTGTCTTTTTTCGTCTTTTGACATTAGCAGATTAGTTCCAGCACAGAGAATACACATCTAAGTTAGAACGAAATGTATTCAATAAATTATCTACAAATTCAAATCAAAATACGTTGATACCTCGTTAGAAACACTAACGCCACACAAACAACATGTTGCGTTAGCCAGTGGTGAATACCAATACAGTAGGTTTCCGTTTTTGGCAACATGGCCTTATAAACCAAGTATTTCCTTGGAGTTATTTTTTTTTACTTCGACAACCTTATTAACAGGATCTCTAGAGAAATCAAAAATTGCATTAAGCATTAGATGGATTTCCTAAAAAGCAAAGAAGGCAAAAATTTATGCTGCCAAAAACTGTATTTATATTTACCACTGGCATCAATTTAAGAAATTTACGATAGCAGCACCACCATGATTTTGCTACTTATGTTGTATTTCTGAAGTGACCGGTAATTTTCTTACACACTTTTCAAATTCGAGTTATATTTCTGTTCTCTATGGTTCCAGATCTTGCTGCAGAGATGGCGCTGCAATCTATCTTTGCGAAATGAAGCTTTAAAGAGCTGTCTCTAGTGTACTATAATTACAGATTTTTTTATAGTTTTTGAACAAGGGACATTGGATAATTTTGCGCACCTGCTGATCTACCCGAAAAATCTGCTTTACTTCCTCGGAGGGAGATGACATCTTTAGAAAAAAAAAAAGAATCTCGATTCATGATTTCGGTTATCGGTTAATTATGAACCGTTATGAACTCATAATTTTCCTGCTGTATAAAAAATAATCACAAAAGGTTCACTTTAGATTTAAGGTGCACCCATGTTTTGGTAGTTTTGCATTCACGTGTGATCGATTTATCGAAATCTCGATTCGACATCGCCTACATCTAGTGTCAAGAAAACTGATTTGGCGTATGCACACGCTAAGAAAAAAGTACCCAAAATTAAGTTTTTTTCACCCATCTCACATGTTTTGTGCATTAAGTTAAAATTGGGTACAAGGCGAAAACTCAATGTTAGGTAATGACATTTCAAGTATCAAGGGGTAAAATTTACCTAATGTTGGGTAATAACATTTCAAGTACAAAATGATAAAATTTACCCAATGAATTATTGGAAAAAATATTAGGTAAAATTTGCTTTACCATGATCTTTTTTTTTCGTACAGAATTTTAAATTCCACGAACGAATGGTTGAATCGATCATTTTTATTTGCGTATCTCAGTACAAATAAATAAATAAAACAGTTCGAAATGGAGTTTTCATAACGGCCAATGTCGCAAACGTAAACAATGACTTCTTCTGCAAATTTCTCGAGTATGCAAAGTCGCTCACGTGAACTACCACGATGATTGTGCAGGGGAGGACTTCCCTTTTACAATAGAAGTGGTAATTTACTTGAGCGAGTTTGCATTCTCGAGAAATTTGCGGAAGAAGTCATTGTTTACGTTTGCGACATTGGCCGTTATGAAAACACCTAACGAGTTCACCATTTCTTCAGCTGCGTTGGCAATTTGAAGATGACACCGTTGCTAACAATGCTGCTAATTCATCGATTCCATCCGGCATCTTCGAGATTATTTTTCATCGTTAAAATCGTTCTTCTGGGGGAACATTATTTGGAATATTCCCAACTCTTGTTGTCTTAATGAGGCTCATGTGACTGCCGTAGCTCTGTCCTTCATCTCTATAGAAAAAAAGAATATTATTTATCGTTTCCTTGAAATCGTTTGAAATCGACCAGACGAAAAAAAAAAAAATGACAAACGTCAACAGCGTCAACAGAGTGCTAAAATTTTCAACCAAAATTAAGTTAAAACCACTCAACCGTTCCTTACGCGAAGAGAACGGGATGGTTGAGTAGCTGCAACTACAAATTGAATTGTTTTGAACTTCACATTGAAATATAAACGAGAGTGTTTCTTATAAATTTTTGCAAACATTGTTTATAAGATAGATCTTTACGACAGATTTCACGAAAAACCAATCAAAGAATTGGCTTATGTTCAAAATAATTTATAGTTGGCACGAAAGTCATCAAAATACAAAGTGGCAAAAAACCTAAATTTGAGCATATCTGTCATTGCTGGCTAGATGGGTGAATTCAACCTAAATCATTTTTTTAATTCACTCAACTTGGTAACTTCACTTAACAGAACTCGTTGTCGTTGAGTATTTTTTTTACTTAATTTTGGGTACTTTTTTCTAAGCGTGGCAAATTCACGATGACTGCTCAAGGGTCACCTTTAGTTAACGTAGAGGGGGCCAAGTGGGCTTCGTATAAAATAGATTATAAACAAAATTTTTTTTTTTTGTTTTGTTTTTTTTTTTGGTTTTTCCTTTTTTGGGGTGGTGGGTATCTTTTTTTTTTTTTTTTTGGGGGTTTTTCAATAATAATAAAATCCTCGGTTGAGTTTAATTAACTACACAAGTATATCAAATCTACGTCAGGCATAAATTCTGATGCAAATCCGCGTCAAATCTACGTTGTCGTAATAACCCTGAACTTACTTAGTGTAATCTTATCATTTGAAAATATGAATATACAATTATTCACAGGACTTCACCAACAACACCATTCCAAGTAAGCCCGATCCTCAGAGCGCTTACCAGTTGGACGACATATGTTGAATTTTCGGTTTCCCAACTTGCACTCCCTCACCCGGAAAGAAGGGGATAATTTCTGATCCCCTTATCCGGAACATCCACGCGGTAACAGTAGTTGACGACCCGCTTATATTTACATATCGTTGTAGGAGCATACCTTTTGCTTAATTGTTATTTGTTTATTTTTAGAAATTACCGCTGCCGCCGGCACCGATCAAGCGTTACAACGGCAAGCGGGAAATCGATCGCGTCTAAAGGGATCTTGCTTTTGATCCCAGCCTTGTGGACGTTTCAGCTTCGAGGGGAGTCTCGCTTTCCGAAAAAGACAAACTGTACACAGATGTGCATCGCGTTGTGGATTGATGGTTTTTTAAGTGAAAACTTCAAACTCCATCGCATAGGGGAGTGGGAGTTCATCAACGGAAAACCAAGGATTTCTGGAGGCAATATTTCAGGTTAATGAGGGAATTTAAGAAGTTTTCGTAAGTAATGTCTCCGAATTAAAGTTCAGATGAGGAACATTATTCACTTAAATGTCATCATACCAATCAATGTGTTCAAAGTGCATCGCCTGATGATTGGCAGCTGACAGTTTGCCATTCATTTTTTTTCTGTAATTGATAACGGATGACATACCTCAACAATGACTGAGCGAATATCGAAACCGTTGTCCGTTATCATTAGAGTGCTTTCGGGCTGTTTTGGTCGATAAGATACAGACTTTCCATCATTCCACAGAATCGAGCTGCTTTCGAAAATTTCTGTTCAACCACCCCGTGGGCATAGTTGAACAGCAATGCCATCAATTCCGAAGCGCTTCAATGATTCCACCGACTTCAGCTAGAGAAAGACGCAGAAAAACTGTGCCAAAACCGAGCTATAAATTACAAAGTAAAGGCGCACAAGAATGACATTCACTGGCTATTTACCCGATAGCTTCAAAGTTCATCGTAGCGAAAACTATTCTTTCGCGTGAGAAATTCTCTTTTACGTTTCCACTGGCATTGCGATAAAGTCGGCATACCGCCGCGGTAGGCGCGCTTGTTAAAATTACTATATCTCGGCCCCCGAGCAATTCAATGTGAATTTGTACATGCACACACCATTGTTTGGATGCGGGAGTAGCTTAATCTAGGCGGGTTTTATGCTTCGAGACTGATAGCAGACAGATGTATCAGTCTTGACTGCGCTTTAAATGGATCTGGAACATTTGCTGGCCATTTGCGGTGGGAAAGTCGGAAACAGTCTCTTTGCAAAATTAGTGATTTGTTTGAGTGCGAGATACAGAATAAACAACAACAATTAAAGGTGATATAGAGTGGCGATAAATTTCCCTAGCCCTGAACACGTACACAACGCACAAAAGAAACAGAGACTTACATGTTGATTTTCACAATAGGCTATAAACCCCCACCTCACGTAGACGACAAAAACAATGGCATATCAGAGAAACGCCTACAATTAAGAACAACAACAAAAAATCAACCTACTATGTGATTGGCCTTCTCCAAAAGTTCCACGAACGCTTCGTCCTCGTCGGAACTGAACTCATCTCCCGTGTGACTAACCGAGAGCCGGTGATACTGCCGATGTGGCTCGTAGTACTGATGATCATGGTCGGTTCCCTCTCCGGAGCGTTGACTGTCTGCATAGCTATCATAACTCCGATCAACTTCGTCATCACCGCCAGGACTCGAGCCCTTCGGACTGTCCTGCGGTGTAAATTTTCCACTTGACACACTTCCACTAAGACTATTACTCGATTCTAGCATTTCACCCCCATTAGCTACTGTTGTTGTTTCATGCAACCGCTCGCTTTTAGCACTCAGATCGTTCCGATTGATATCCACATTGAGCTCTTCATTCGATTCGCGAATCTTCAGTTCCGCCGTTAAATTAACACCCAGACGATCCAAATCGTCCTGCTCGAAACTGTAGAACTCACCGGACGGTTCGTCGTTATCATCGCTGTGATACAGAAATTTCTGACCAACACCAAGTCGGTCTTCTTCACTTATACTCAGTTTTATGTCGCTTGTCATTTTACTTTCAAATTTCCGATATTATTATATCGGCAGGAAACTGGTTTCACCTAAAGAACTGAAAGAGCACTGATTTTTATTTTTCTAGCAAGTTACTTTCACACATGCGACACTGGCCGACTGTGTCTGAACTGGAAGCTATTAGACTTTTATCAGTTTATTGGTTTTGTCGTCTTTGTCATTGCCCGGAGGGTAGTCTTTGTGTCATTAACCGACACATATTAGTGAAGAACTTTGTTCGCTCACTGGCTAATTGATTAAACCAGATGTATTTCGGATCACCAACACGAAATGAATGCGTTGGCGTGCAGAAGTAAATTGGGTTGATTAAGAACTTTGCGAAGCTCGTGACCCGTATTCGGGCTGCATAAATGTTGTGCCTTATCTTTTCACTTATGGGAAGATAAGATGTTGAGTGTGCTCGGACTTATCATTTCTGGAAGTGTCAATATCCCTGAGAATGACCTCACCCGTTCGATTATTTATTGATGAGCAGCATGGAGTTGGAATAGGAATTTTTAGATAATATAGGATACCTTATATCAAAGAGCCAGTTCACACATCCCCAAAGGTATGTATCTGCATTAGGGTGCCAATGGAATGCATTGGAAAATTTTGGCCATCGAATTTCAAAACAGGGTAGTGCTCAAATGTTTCGTCTACTCGAAAAAAGTCCCCACGCCAAATTTCAATTCAATCGGACTTCGTTAAATGAACCGCCAAAGCGGTCAAAATTTGTCTTTTTTGACCCATGGGAAATCTCCCGAAAGGGGTGAGGGGGGGGTGCTTACATGAAATTTCCGAAACCGATTTTTTTATGCCGGATATCTTAGAAATGCACGAAAAATCGAGAGCTGGTGTTATCTCGAAAAGAAATTTTGAAAATAATCGACCTTCTGGGACCTGGACGATTTTCGAGTTGGAAGAGTGAATATAATTTAAAATGAAGGATTTGAATTCAATTGCTGAGATAGTCATGGAAATAGTATTGAAACATATCCTATATTATCGTTGGCAACTGCTAGCATATTCTATGTGACATTTCATCAGAGTTGTTCATTTATTTTCCATTTTGGTGGTCCATTTTGTCGAAAATTAAAAAATAAATCCAAAAAAATGTTATCAATCATATGGAAATTAAAAACAATAGTATTTTAACACCTCTTAAAGAGCAACATAATGCAAATATCCGTAATGCTAATGAAATAACACATATTATATGTTAACAGGGTACTACGATGATAAAGAAGATGTTTAAATACATTCGTCCTCAATAGCCCATTCAAATTCAATTTTTTTTTTTTTTTGGAAACACCCTGTTTTTTTTAATGCTTTGGGGTTCCACTTAACGAAGTCCGATTGACCTAAAATTTTGCATGGGGACTTCTTTCGAAAAGACGAAACTTTTAAGCACTATTTTGGACATTCGAAGAGTCGATTTTCATTGGCACCCTAAACTGTATTCTGCCAAAAGTAGATTTCGGTACTGTGAGACCGACACATGCAAGCGTCCTCCAGAACAAAAAAAAAACAGTTGAACAGTTTTGTCGAGTTACGTTTATGTCAGCTTTGGGGCATAATTTTACATTAGATCTTTGTTTACGTTCTCCGATTTTTGTCAAAGATGAATTGCATCTGTGGTAAAATTAATAATTTCTAAGTGTGTGCATGTATAACAATAATCCGCAAGCATTTGATATCTTTTAAAAAAAAATTTAGCAGAGTTTAGAGGTCTTAAACAAGGAGATTCTGAAAAGCTTCAAAATTTAGGATATTTAAGTAACGCATAGTGTTTAGAAACTCGCCAGGAAGCTCAAAATAAATCATTTTTTATGTCTTTTATCAGTACTCGGAGATTATACACACAAAATCCTGTAAATTTAAGTCTGTTTGGACGAACATAAAGGGAGCGTTAGACGTAAACTCACGTCTGTTTACAAAATTAAATGAAGTAAAAACTCTAAAAGGTACTTTGCATGCCATGACTTAAAAATAAGTCATGTATCATAGAAAAAACTTTCATACGCCATTCAACATTGTTAGCAATCTTCCATACAACAGACCTCATTCCAGCGATATCTAGCTTTAGTTTGTATGAAAAATCAGATCACTTTATACCAAATGTAGTATTCCCTTTATGTACATTAGATAACGCAGAAAATTAAATGTTTCTTTCAACCTGTGCTTGTTTGCTTGTTTTCATCCAGTGTCTTCCTTTCGCGGACTATAGAGCTATTTTGTGACGCGGTGAACGTTTTTGAAAAGCGAGCGAAAGAGATCTGAAAACCCAAGGTGTGAAGCACGATTTCGTTTATCGAATCATCAGAAGGGTAAACCTGCCACATTTGCTGTGACATTTCCTCATTGGTGACCGCAAGAGATCTGGCTGGCATCGCTCGGTGCTCAGTACGGAAAAGGACTGCCGATCTGAGTGTTTCGAAATCGTCCAGGCACAACATTCTGGAACAAGATCTGAGCCTCCAGGCATTCAAAACCGAAAAGTTCATGGAGTTTCGAAGCCTACGAAGACCAAAAGGCTAGTTAATACAGGGTAATGGGCGGGACCATCAGGGTACCCGATTGAAGCACTCTGGATGGGGAGAGTGGGAATGCCAACTCCTCATTGTTAACAGTTTGGGCTCTTCTCCCCGCCCATTAGGGCAACCTCATGTTAGATAGCTCGCTCTTTTGACCAATTGTTCAATCTTGTTGTTGGAAGAAGATTCTTTTGATCCCTTTGGATACGTATAAGTGATGTTAACTATCGATCCACCCAACCCGTTTTTGGCCCTTCATACAATGGCATGATGCGGAGAATCAGTGGTTATGAAAGCATGATCAAGTCTAACAGAGAGGAGAGCCCATTGCTGTCGGACTAAGCTCCGTGCTACAATGAGTGGTAGCCTATGTTGGACCTAGGTGGTATGCTGACAGGGCAGGAGGGCTACTCTTTTTTATGTGTGCAGCCTATCTGAGCGTATGTTCTTCATGTCAGGGGCGGCTCAAAACAGCGTCTGTTCTCTATGTTAGGAGCACTAGAAGGTGGCAGAACCACCCATTGTCTGCACTACAAAAACTATATTAAACTACGGTGGGCTGGCACAAGAAGAACTGACAAGCGGGCTCATTCAAGTGAAAAGAGACATATGAACTTTTAGAAGCCTGCTTGGCTAACGAAGTGCATCAATACGCCGCGTTGAAAAGAGAAAACTCCTGTGAACATTGGTCTTAAGGTGAAACGTCTCAGAATCCAATAACAGCCTCCACAATCGACTTAAATCGTAAGGTGGTAATGTATTACATTTTGCTTCGTAAGGTGGTAATGTATTACATGGGATGCTTTTTCCGGGGCATTCAGCGATTATCAATTTATCATCATTATCATCATCATCATCATCATCATCATCATCTTTGAAAAAAAAATCACTGAAGATGAAAACGTGATCAGTTTGATCCTGTTAATGAGTACAATCCAGAAAACTATTTTCATGAACAGTATTTTGATTTTGAACGAGAAAATTGCTATTGAATTTCGATGATGATGTTGATGATGATGGCTGTTTGCACCTTAAGAAAGATTAATTCGCAATGGAGCATCGCCGTTTGGACTGAACGCCATCAGGCGAATTTTGAAAAATGGAAGATTGAACTTTACGGGACATTTTATGATGCACTGCGATAAGGGATCATTGAATCTTTAATAGTAGCCATTAAAAGCTTTATGCAAAATATTTTTCTGGCCAAGGTTTTAGTGAAATTGAGGACTGATTAAAGGATGTCAATCACTGCGATTGCACAGCAAAGTAATGCATTCACCTCAGTGTTTGAAACAATTTTTTATCCCATAAAAGCATATATTCAAAATACTATGACCCTAATTGGAACGGTTCCACAAAGCAGTTTAATATCAGTATAAAGGATTTTTTATTCGAACCTTAACTAATCAAGATGGCAGTCCCATCACGGGGATAGGGAGCTTTGAGCTAACAACCTACTACTTCCGAAACATTATAGACGTCCAAGAAACCGACAGAGAAAGATTCACGTCTGATTTCACGGCAACGACATTTAGCGCAAAACAACGGACAAGAATTGGAACATGGAACGTATTTACCCTAGCCTAGCAGGATGAATACGCACAACTTGCTAATGAGGCACGCCCCATGAAACATGATATCCTAGGACTGACTGTAGTCCGTTGGACAAACTTTGAAGAACTCAGAATGCCATTGGAATAAATTCTGCTATACTCTGGCCTGCGAGGTGAACACGCTCTCCGGCGCCAAGGAGTTGGCATTTTCCCGGGCACACTCTGAGCTTATGAAGTGGGAGCCTATCAATGAAAGGATAATCATTGCCAGATGCAGCACACGGCTTCGAAACCTTACCGTAGTCCAATGTTACGCGCCAACTGATGCTGCCGATCTGCAAGAGCTTATACAGCCAACTCTATGTCGTCACAGATAAAATTCCGAAAGGGGATACCAACATCTGTATGGCCGACTGCAAAGCGAAGATCGGATCCGCTTACTCGAACTATTAGCGAATAATGGGACCCCATGGTCTCGGACAAATGAGCGAAAACGGAGCGCTTCGGTAACAACGACATGGTGATCGGGGGTTTGCTCTTCCCCCATCGACCAGTGCACAAGGTCACGTGGGACCTCCAAAAAATCAAATTGACCACATCTGCGTCAGTAAAAAATAGAAACAGAGCCTTCTTGATGTGCGGAGTAAACGTAGTGCCGATATCGCGTCTGACCATTATCTTCTTATCGGCGGAGTACGTCTGCGCATTGCGTGGATTCAGCGACAAGAGGAGAAAGTTGGCCGACGGTTCAACACACGGTGACTGAAAGATGTCACGGTGAAAAGGTCCATCGTTGAAGAACTGGAGTTTCGTACTGCAGATATTCCGAAAGGTGGCAGCGTAGAAGACCAATGGACTACCATCAAGAACGCCTTCATTACCACCAGCGAGAATAATCTAAGTGTGCAGCGCGCAGATACTCGGCTCCGGAAAAGGAAGTGAAGCGCTAATGTCGACGAGACAAACGAGCGTGGGCGGACCGTCTGGAGAGCAAGCCGCAACAACCGGGGACATTCGTCTCCTCTGCGGTATTTCATGACGCCTAAGCGGGACAAAAATGAATGCGACGACGCCTGTGAAAGACACGACTAGTCAGCTACTAACCGACCTAACTGACCAGCTGAAATGCTGGTTCGAGTACTTTAAACAACTTTTGCAAGTGCCAGCCAGGCCACCAACACCTCGGCATGATCCACCAAGGGTTCGACGTATCACGCGCGTCAATACCGAAGCCCCATTATTGCAAGAGATTAAAACAGCCAACCAAAACATGAAATAGAGCAGAGCCCCAGGGGGTCGATCGCATATCAGCCGAGATGCTCAAAGCTGAGCCCGTGATATTCGCTAACTGTTGCATCATATTTTTTCGGCCGACTGGATGCAGGGTATTATAGTAAAGGTTCCCAAAAAGGGTGACCTAACTGTGTGTGATAACTATAATTCTATGCAACTAACTAATAATTCTATGCAAAGTGATCCTAACGCGGATTCAGGAGGAGATCCTGTGTGGACCATATTGTCCGTATCATTCTGGAGCAAATCAACGAATTTCAAGAGTCCCTTTATTTGGTATTCATTGACTACAAAAAAGTTTTTGACCGACTCAATCACGAGAGTACGTGGAGCGACCTAAGACGCAAGGGAATCCCTGAGAAAATCGCCGCAGCTCAGAACGAGGCCTTTTCGTGCAGAGTGTTGCACAACAGGGTCTTGTCCGATCCCATCCGGGTCGTAGCTGGGGGAAGCAAGGATGTAGACTATCACCACTACTGTTCCTCATCGTAATCGACGAGATACTGGTAGGAGCGGTTGACCGTGAACCAAACCGCGGGTTACTGTGGTAGCCTATTACAATGGAGCACCTAAATAACTTCGAATTGGCTGATGATGTTACATTACTAGCCCAGCGGCACTCTGATATGCAGAGTAAGCTCGACGACCTTGTCGAACGCTCCTCATCAGCAGGTTTAACCATCAACATCAACAAGACCAAATCGTTGGACGTGAACACGGCAACCCCCTCCAGCTTTACCGTAGCTGGGCAAACAGTGGAGAATGTTGAAAGCTTCCAATATCTTGGCAGCCAAATGGCGTCAGACGGCGGTATCAAGATCCACAAAGGTGCAAGGATCAAGACGGCAAGGGCTGCTTTTGCGAGTTTAAAGAACATATGAAAAAACAGGCAGATCAGTGAACGTACCAAATTCCGAATATTTAACTCCAACGTGAGATGTTTGCTGCTATACGCTAGTGAAATGTGGTGTGCATCAGTGGAGAAAACTCAACGGCTGCAGGTGTTGATCAACAGATGTCTGCGGTATACAATTCGAGCATGGTAGCCTCACAATGCTGAGCTCAATCATCGGTGTCACCAGAAGCCGATAGCCACTGAAATTCGGGAACGCAAGTGAGGCTGGGTCGACCACACCAAACAAAGGAGCGGAAACGAAATCTGCAAACAAGCGTTGGAATCCAGCAGGATATCGCAGCAGAAGCTGTACTAGAGGCTAATGGCGGCGTAGCTTCAATAAAGAAATAAAAGAAGCCGACGAAAATTTGACCTGGCAACAGGTTAAGGCAATAGCGGGCAATCGCTCAGGATGGAGATCATTCAAGTCCGCACCACCCGGGATGCGCAGGACCCTTAAGTAAGTTTACTAATCAATTTAATATTCGCAGTAAAAGCTATATAAAGAGCCTATCAACGAATGTAAACTATCGTTTTAGCTTGAAATATTTCAAAGTATTTATTTTATCTTTATTATTGTGACTTTCAGCTTTAGGCTGGTTCGCCATTTCCAGGATAAACTGACTTCAACCGTTGTAATAAAAATGCAAATCGTTTTTGCGTACTGACATGAAAATCACTTGTCAAACAGCGAAGACTGGAGATAAGGAAATGTATTCGGTCTTTAGTAGGAACGGAAGGCCAACTTACCATCCTTCCTTTCCCCGATAAACCGTGAGGAAGAGGCCGGTTCCGTCATTGACCTCATAATAAAAAGAACCTTCGAAACGTGTAGATATAGAACGGATTGCTAATCCCAGGCCCCACTTGTTTGGATCTATTTGCAATTTTGCTGGTTTCGGTCAATAACGGAGCAGTAACTAGGTCATCTAAGTTCCAGCTCAAGCTAATTTTCCGACATGGCTGCCTATAATAGTAGAAAATTGCGGCAGAAATAAATGTTTGCCTCAAATCTGCTCAAACAAGAGTCGTGAAATATCAAACACTCGTGAAACTTGAGAACCCGAATTAACATTCTACAACTTTCGAAGTCTCGTTAAAGAATGTTTTACCAGCAGAGTTAGCGTAAGGGGTACGACAAAAAATGGTAATTTGGAAGTCATTCAAATTCTAACATTTTCCCCAATTCGACTAACTCACCCGAAACCACATGATTTCCAATTCGTACTTCCTAAAAGACATTCACCGAAGAAATTCAGCCTAGACATTTTCACTCTCAAAAACGTCCCCGGTCGAACATTACCGCAACGAAATTACTCATCCCGCCACATCCCACATTGCGCTTCTAAGCTCGATCCTCGATGGCCATCCGCCAAATAGAGTCGTCCGCATGTTGTGTCACTATTGACACATTCGCCACTTATGTCAACAAACCCGTCTGTTGTACTACCACTAGCAAGAACACATACCACCGGTCTCAAAGCCATCGACTACGTCCCACCGCCGCAGCGAGTCGCATTTTACTCGACGGGACCTGAGCAGAATGCTTGCGCCCGCGCGCGTGTTTATGGAACAGTGTTGTATTTCATGCCCCGGTCCGCCACCCCCCGTCGAGATCGTTACCCAACCGAGAGCGGGCATTCTTCTGTCATCCACATTTATATTCCTGCTGCCCATTCAGTCTAGCAAACAATCCACGATTAGTTGGCGGCCGTTCAGGCATACGTCTGTTTTTGTTTTATTTTTTAGCATATAAAGGCAAACTGACATTGACGCCCGTGTTAGGCCATCCTTTTTGCACTCGTTCAATGCTGTTTGTTCAAAGTGCCATATGCGGACGCATCTGGTTTCTTAATTTTTTTCTTTTCTAAATGAAAGAGCGAAAAATTTCACTGCAAAACGTGGACTTCCACTGATTAAATAATTATTTGAAATGCTTATTCAAAATAGACAAAACGCTTCGTTATAGGCTGGTTTAACCTTTAACGCATCAGGTGAGTCGCTCGTGCTCGAGATGACTCAATTTGACTCATCCTGCCACAACCACCACGCATTCCGTCATATATTCGTCATGAAGAATAAATACATCTCGATGAGGTAAACCAACAAAGAAAGAAAAAAGAACACAGCCATCGTATTCCGGTGTGACTTCTTCTTGAGATCTTCTGAACATGATCTGAGAAGCCCTCCAAGCATCTTCAGATGATTCCAATGACGCTTGCTTCAGTTAGAGTCCGGACACGCAGATTATTTTTAATAATTTTTTTTTCAGTCATTACGTTCCAAGGAAACGATTAAATTAATTGTGAAAATTTCGTTGGGATTTGTTAGATTTTGATGGAAATTTGCTTGACGATTGAATGAGGGGAGAAATCTTTGGTCAGATTCCATCTGAAGCAAACTTTAGGCACCATCAACGAGGATGTGTCATTCAGTTGAGTATTTTTTTCATCAAGCTTTAACAAGAGGAGTGTTAGATGATCCGTAATATATATTAAAATTAGTTTTCAGGTACGGCGAACTCGAGATTGATATAGTGTTTCCGTTAAAATATGAGCTGCAAATCTTCAGCAATCTCACGAGCATTCAGCGCGATAACTGTTGCGAGTTGGTTTGAGTTTTACGATGGGTGCTGATCGAGGATTCGAGATTATTTGCCCTTATAAGATCTTCAGCCATAGTTCCACATCCTTTTCTTCTCTAATACTACGGTTGATATACTTAGCATCATTTGCTTGGTTTGCCTTGCAACGATATTTATCGTCGTGATTATCATCTGAACCACGCAAATATTAGCACGTTGATTAGACTACTCAAGAGCGACAGCAATAACGACGACAAAACCAAATTCAACTTCTAGTACGGTAAAGGTGTTTTTCTTCGATATTTTTCCGCTACAACACACACGTCCATTACGTAAGTAAACTTTTTTTTGCGAAAAATATTCACTTTGAAATTCAACACACTTGAAGTAATCCGATATCTGGAGCGAGTAAAATGCATTTTCCTCAGCAAGATTCACTCAATTGTGTGTGCGGACCGTTCCACTCCAACCAGCGCACCTTGAATACCCTTCAAGTAAACCATTGCCTCAAACAACGATATCAGATAGGACGTCTTCATCGACTGTGCAAACAACGGCTCTTCCGTAGGCACGTCCCACATCACTGCCTCGACAACTCAATTCGATTGCAAAACCGTCACTTAATTATTCGCATAAACATGCACAATCGATATCCCATTTCTTCAATGACAACGAAAAACCACACAGACCAACCAGCTAATTATGATTTCCCTATTTATGCCATTGATCGGATTGCCCTCTACACATCCGCTCTGGTCTCAGCGTCGCCGTCACACTTCAAGATCTTCAACCTCTCACAACTGACCACTTCTTCCCCGCCAATATCCTATGTTTGGGGGCAGTAGATTGAACTGCCCCTAGATAAGCTCACAGCGAACGACACACGCGGTCCACGACACTCAGTCACGCGGTATTATTGATGCGCGTTCGTACTGTTTGCAAAACAAACCTAAACTGAGCGCACGGGTTGAAATCCCCACGCAATAACCGGGCTGCTCTTGCGAGGCTCGCTCATAGCTATAGTGTTTGGTTTCGCCTTATTTCCCACTAAACAACAAGCCCGCGACGACGACGACGACGACGACGACGACAGGCAGCCCAGTGAGGAGAGGCAAGTTTAGCAGAGCAAAACAAGCACGTTGTACGATCGGCTCTCGCGCTCCGGCTGTTGCTGGAAGGTAGATCTCTGTTACGAAGCTAAAGCAAACAGAAGTGAAAATTCAATTAAGGTACGGCTAAGGTGTTCCGAAGATGTTGCACTCAAATTACAGTTATAGGCAGACAATGCGCATCTTTTGGATCAATGCTCACGGTTTTGGGCTATAATTATGGCATGTGTATGTTTTGTGACTCCTCGTCTAATATTATCTCATAGGTGCAAAATCTGAAGTGCATTTTGTGTTACACTTATTAGAGTAATTAATTTTTGAATGGTACCAATTTATTTTTTTAATCGAAAATTATTTTCAGCTAAGAAAAGAAGAAGAAGAAAAACTAAGAGAGCAACTTTTGAGGATTTTGATTTTTCATCGGACAACAATTGCGAAGGGTTCCAGTAAAAATTAATAATGTTAAATCGCCCGGAACATTTTCCTTGATGTATACTATTGTATGACAAAAGGTCGAAAAATAAAAGGTCGAATGAAGGAGGATGAGGATAAAACGTCGAATGGACAAAAGGTCGAGAAGGATCAACAGTTCAAATAATTCGAATAGACAAATATCGTGAAGAACAAAGAGAGAAATTATATTGAAATCAGATCTCTAGAGAACATTTATCATTAATTTTTTTGTACAAAATACCTTATGATAATAAGATTCCGTTATAAATATTTTCCTTTCTTTCCTTCACTGTTTGCTCTTACGTACAACCTTTAAATAGTTAAATATTATTCACATTAAAAAGCTGGCCCTTGAATAAATAACAACAGTTTAAGGGTTACAAGAAAAAAAAACGAGCAGTAAAGAAAAATAGGAAGGATAATTATTACGGAATCTTTACTTAGTGCCTTAAAATCTGTTTACAAAAGAAGAAAAAAATTTGCGCTAGACATCTCTGATTTGTTTTCTTTCTTTGTTATTCACGATAATTGTCCATTCTAATTTTCCTAATTATTCGAACTGTTGACCCTTTTATTTATCCACTCGACCATTCATCTCCCTTTTCTTCGTTCGACCTTTTGTACCTTTAATCAATCTATTGTACTTTCGGCCTTTTCGACGTTTTGTCTTTCGACCTTTCATCATTCGACGTTTTGTCCTACAACCTTGAATTTTCATCGGACAACATTTGCGAAGCGTTCCGGTAAAAAATTATAATGATAAATTGTCGCGGAACATTTTCGTTGATGTGTACCGATTTTTCGGAGTTCACACAGGCATCCATTTAGCCTCCATTGCACTTGCAATGTAAAAGGCATTAGAGTAGGCTTCCTAAAGACTGTATTCGATGAAATTTGGACACACGCAATTGTTCGTAACTTTTTAGCGTGTGGGTAAATATTATTGAAATTTTAACTGAATGTATTTCATTGTGTTGTGTCAATTGTGTAATGAGTTTCGTGAAAATCGGTCTAGTGATTTCAGTGATGGCTTCGAATGAAGAAATAGTGCGCCAACAAATTTTGGCACTCACTTCGAAAACCCAAACGCTTCTCATCGATGGATCGGAAAACAGCTCGGAATCGCACATTCAACCGTATCTCATGTGATCAAAACGTTCAAGGACCGTAAGACAACCAAGCGGAAAAATGGTAGTGGCAAAAAACGTGGCACATCAAATCCGGAGAAGGCCAGGATGGTATTGAACCAATTTAAGCGTTATCCCAACATTTCGATCAGGGATGTTTCGATAAACGCGAAAGTTTCAGTTTGTTTTGTGCAGAAAACAATGAAACGTTCTGGATTACATGTGTACAAGGTCCAGAAGGCACCGAACCGGAGCGATAAACAGAACTCGGTGGCCAAAACTCGTGCAAGAAAACTGTACAGGGAGTGGCTCACAAAACCGTTCTGCATTGTGATGGACGATGAGACCTACATTAAAGCCGACACCAAACAAATGCCAGGACAGGAACACTACGTCGCCACCTCTAAGTTGGCCGTTCCGGAGAGTGTACGGAAGAAGAAACTGTCGAAATTTGCCAAAAAATTCATTGTCTGGCAAGCGGTCTGCGGATGTGGCAAAATGAGTCAGCCCTTCATCACCTCTGGGACCGTCAACGGACAAATCTACAAGGAAGAATGCCTCCAAAAACGACTTCTGCCCTTCTTGAGATCTCACGATGGCTCGACACTGTTTTGGCCGGATTTGGCATCTTGCCACTATGCCCGGCCCGTCTTAGACTGGTACAAAGATAATAATGTAGTTTTTGTACCAAAAGACGTCAACCCTCCAAACACTCCGGAACTTCGCCCAATTGAAAAATTTTGGGCAATCATGAAGGCAAAGCTCGTTAAAACTGATAGAAAATGAACTTGAACTAAAGAAAGTGTGGTTAAAAGTAAGTAAGCAAGTCGGTCCTATCATTGCCCAAAATTTGATGAAAGGGGTCAAGGCAAAGGTGCGGGCATTTGGGTTGGGAGAAGAGGTTCAATAAACCAATTATGTCAAAACTTAACCATTTAGTAGTACTTTATTTCCAGAAAGTTTGAAAAGAATCGGGCTCAAGGAAAAATTTTGGTGACCTATTTTGTGTGTCCAAATTTCATCGAATACATTCTTTATATATAGTCAAAGCTATTTTTTTTAATTCCCTTGTTGTCGAAATGGTCAAAGATTGCTTCATTAAAACCAGCAAAAAAAAAATCTTCCGAATTTCTTCAAGCAAATTTGAAATTAAAGCTTGCATTGAAGGAAAAAAAAGACAATTTTTGAATGGATGAAAAAAAAATAATATACCAAAACAAAACCAAGTTTCATTGATTCCTGTATTAATTCATGATTTTACAAAAATGCCTCCACTCCATGCCGGGCAGCCTTACGGCAGTTGGTTGTAACTTTGGACATAGCCGTCGAAAAGAAAGATGTTGGCACATTTGTCAACTCGCTGATCGCCTTATTGATCAGTTCCTTTTCGGTTTTCGCTACGAAATTGTTCGAATATATCCTCCGCTCCAGGTTCACCCTGAAATTATCAATTGGGCGAAGCTGAGGCACGTTGCGAGGTTGGCGTTCATGGGGACGACTACATATGATCATCAAACGCTTCATCCCCTCCAGCGACCGCTTCGCGTTATGTGCCAAGACCAGAATCGGCTAGAACACTACGTTGTCCTTCGGTGGTGTTTCTTAACGAAGGCCACAACTTCCGGTAAGCACTTCGTGCTGTACACCTCCCCGTTGAACACAAGTCCCGAGGAAAAGACGAGCTGCTTTGACATCCTTTTCTCACTGATTGTCACAAACTGAAATTCTTCGGGAACTTCGTGTGAGAGATGTACTTCACGGCGCTGCTCAGCTCCTTCCTGGGGGACGAGAAATAGCCGGTGTCCTGCCAGTGACTGCCGTCGAGCGTCAGATACGTCTAGTCGTCCATAATCATAAACACGTTTCGTTTCGCAAGAAAGACGACTATCGAGCACCTTCAGCCGCTGCTTTTGAGTGGCCGCTTGCACTTCCAACTCGGCCGGTCTCGACTTACGCTACCTCATGGAAATTTCCAAGTTGGCCAAATATTTTTTGATCGACTGGCCGATCACACTGACCTCCCGGCGCAAGACGTGAAAGGATTTCGCAACCTTGCCTTCCGTCTTTCGCTTCAGCGGTTGCTGCACCTTCCGGTCGCACGGCTTGCGGCTTGCGCTCGATGCTCTTACCCTTCTCCAGGAGCGCTAGGATCTTGTATATGGTCGGTCGGCTGTATCCGGTCGACACGATGATGGACGAGCGATATTTCTTTCCAGCAAGCATTTTTTTAGGTAGTAGTCGCTGGGGGCTAAATCGGGCGAATACGGTGGGTGCGTAAGCAAATCGAAGCGTAATTCGTGCAATTTAGCCATGGTAGCCTTCGACTTGTGACACGGTTAAATTCATGCAAGCTTCTCTTTTTTATGACAGTATACTTCACTGACAAGAATTCACACTCACCCTGTATACTGGTTTAGGAGCAAATCTTGACAGTTCAATGTAAGACATTCGCCTGAAATTTACTCACCATAACCCACTGGCATTAAAAAAATTATGTTTACATCGAATCAGACGCAACAAAAACGTAATTCATTCACTTTAGGAATGCACTCACATATGACGAATTTCACGCCAACTCGTCTTCGTGATTGGCAGCACCCTCTCAGAATCCAATGAAACTTTGTGGGTGTTCTTTTCAAGCAATTTTGCATATTTTGTTTTTTTTTTAATTTATCTAGACTGCCACGTTGAAAAAGGCTTAAAAGGGGGGACGATTTGGAGCTTTTAAATCAACATAACTCAAAAATGAAAAGACTTACAAAAAAGTGATGTATGAGTGACATCTAGAAAATCGTTTCAACATTTATGAAAAAAAAAATTTAAAATTTTAAAATCGATTCATAAACGCTGAAAACAAAATATTTTAAAATTTAAAGTCAATAAGCAAAAAGCGGCCTCTTTGAATGGACGAAATTTTTTCTTAATAAAGGCAATATAATTGTCTAAAATTTCGCCATAAGTAGATGGGCACTTTTAACTAAAAAACAGTTTTTCCTGTAACGCTTTTTCATATCTGAAATTTTTACCGTGTATCACGCCAACTCGTCTAGGTATGGTCTTCAAAACCCTATAGAATCCAATAAAATTTAGCGGTTATAACGAATTGAATGTATTGAACACCTTTGCGAAAAACAATAATCATCTAGACTAACTTAAGGTTGAAGAAGTCGTAATTAATTTGTGCAATGAAGATGATTATCTGCTTATTTTTCTTCTTCTTCCTGTCAAAATTCCTTTTTGGCCATTTCCGGTAATATATCATGACTTACATTTTTCTGAGCACGTTCACTGAGTAGAATTGTTTTTTTCTCACTTTTTAAAACACATTTTAGCAAACAATAAATTATGAATTCACTTTAATCTGGTAGTTTTTAAAAACCTGGTTCGCTAACACAATACACCAACACAAACTCGCCATTTGCTTCTCAAACTAACACTATTACAAGGACCCATCACTTAATTTTTCCATAAATCATTCTGGTTGATTTCCACATTTTCACAGCTTTTAAAGTGATTCACAGCTCTCGTGCTGGATTTTTCTTCCTAAGAAAATTCACTTTTTGTTCCTTCAAGCACTTTTAAATGAGAAAACTGCTTCCGAAATTTCCAAACGAGAAACAAACCAGGCCACTGTATTGTCAATGCAGCAGAACAGCGCAACTCGTAAAATCACCTACGCCCCAAGTAAAAATTCACAATCCATTTGAGCGCATTGCAACTTCGAGATTCTCAACAATATAAGCCACACTTTCGACAGCACACACACTACGCTTCAAGCGAGCCAAAGAATCATCGATCATCGACAGTTGCCAGATTTATATCTTGATATTTTTACCTGATGGGTTTTGGCATGTCCAAAAACTGAGATACATCTGTAAAAAACATGTTGTTTCAGATGTTTTTCGATGTCTTATGATATATTTATTAAGTTGGAAGCAAAATACTCGCTAATTCGCTGTATAACATAATCTACCATGAGCAACAATTTTGAATGAAATAATATTCTTCCCTGAATTGGCAACTATGCTCGTCAGCTGATATTTTCGCTCCGCCCAGTTTCCTCCTATCAATTTGTAAACAATCTTTGCACAGACCGAGCGTAACTTTGTCAATAATTGAAATTAATTCCGGAGAGTAGTAATGCCGCAGAAGAGGAGAGCACAACGGGCGGCGTTAATTCGCGAAGCAACGAAGCGGTTTGCGCAGAAACAGTTGAGCGGGAGTGATCAGGAAGAATATATATCGCTGGATCGATATTCGACACTCATCGACGGATCAAAGTGTTCTGTTTGTCGAAGATCCAGTGAGTAGTGATTGTTATTAAGAACGTGAAGATGAAAATGTTAAATGGAATTGTTCACCATTATCAACTGGGGAATTATTTAGCGAACAAATTTTCAAATGTTTTTCTACCGTTGAATCTGATGAGTGGAAAAATTGTCCATCAAAAATTATCGTTTAACAATAGTAAACTATTGTAAAGGTATATTTATGTATAGAATATATATATATATATATATATATATATATATATATATATATATATATATATATATATATATATATATATATATATATATATATATATATATATATATATATATATATATATATATATATATATATATATATATATATATATATATATATATATATATATATATATATATATATATATATATATATATATCAGTAGCAAAAAAAAAAAAGCCGAGCAAAATTTTGACGTCATGTTCAACCTTCTTTAACTTTGTCAATTATCAATATTTTTGGTTGAAAATTTGACAACACTATTACCAATAAATAAACCTTATGTGACCTAAATTTCATGTTGATAAAATCTATATATTTGAAGTTTTCAAAACATATGTGAAAAAAGTTTTTGGTAATACCAATTTCAAAAATCCGTATTTTAGGTAGCATACTAAAAATTTCACGAAAGTCATGAAAAATATAGGAAATAATGTGGTCAAAATTGAAGTATTTTCATCAAGTGTTTTGGACTACAGCTGGCGTCAAAACTGACGCACCAACATGAGGATTTCCCTTTTTCACACGATATTGGCCATGCTGAAATATCGGTGCAAAAAAAAAGCCGAGGCGAATTCATTTTATTAATACACATTGTTTGTTACGCGTGAAATATCCCGAATAACTAGTGTAACCGACGAAGAACTTAAAAATAAGGCTCACAGTATGAATTAGTTTGTGAAAATTACGTTTACAGTATTATACAATATTATTAGTAGAATTCGCCTCGGCTTTTTTTTGCACCGATATTTCAGCATGATCAATATCGGGTGAAAAAGGGAAATACTCATGTTGGTGCGTCAACTTTGACGCAAGCTGTAGTCCAAACCACATAATGAAAACAGTTCAAATTTTGTCCAAATTATGTCCTATATTTTTTTAGGCTAGAATTTAATTTTTAGTATGGTACCTAAATTTTTCACAGAAATACGGAGTTGTGAAATTGGTATGACCAAAATTGACTTTTTTCACATATGTTATGAAAACTTTAAATTTATAAATCTTTTAAACATGAAATTGTAATCACATAATCTTGATTATGGTGTTGTCATTGATCTATACATTGATTATAGTGTTGTCAAAAGAATCAAGCTAATTAAACCAGGTGGAGGTTTTTGAGCGCAAGAAATGTTTCTATGGTGGTTTGAGACTCCTCCGCCTTATAGAAGAGCACATCCCCAGCAGGGTTGTTTCCTCAGTACATTATGGAAGATGTTTGTTCATGCAAGAAAGGGTGCAACAAAATTTGAAAATTTTCGATGCTATTTTCAGACCTTTTCCTTCTTCCTTAATTTCTCAAGCTTATTGCTTTCACAATTCGCTTATTGCCTACACACAACTTAATGTTCTAGATGCATGTTCACAGTTGTTAATTAAAAGCTTTCGATACCAACACAATTCATGAATTTGTATATTGTTTGATAAGCACAATAATAAATACTCTATGCCCAAGGAAATCGAGAAAATTTCCAACCCGAAAGATTTTCTCAACCGGACCGTGTATGGATTCCCGCTCTTCGGCATATTGAAGAATACAGCTGGCATAACAAATATATGCCACCGTATGCTGGGTGTGGTCCTGGAGCTTTACTGAGCCAGTTTGTTGCTGATCGCGAACAAATAAAATTAGTACAAGAAAAAAACCCTCTTCGACCGGACTTCTGCAGAAAGGCAGCCAAATCGACGTTTGAGAAGAATCTAGGAGAAAAATTAAGACGATGATAACAACGGCAGAGATGGAAGAGTTTGCCAAAGGGAGCATACTCTCATACTCAAGCTTCACAGCTGATGTGATTGATTCTACAGACAAGACGTTTGAAAAAAAAATTAATTTGATTTTACTTACATCCAAAAGAACAATCATATTGTAGGAACAGCACGAAAGAATGTAACTGGATACGATTTTAATTTAACGAATATTTTCATTGACCAATATCATAATTTATATTGTTGTATACCCGATGGTTTGTATAATAGACTACTGTAATCCGTGTTAAATTTTATTATTGAATTCAGCATATGTGACATGAAAACTCATTTATCGAAAAGCGATGCGCAAGCAATTTAACCTCGTGAGTTATTAAAATAAACAGATATTGCAGGAAATTTCAATACTTCCCACGAAAACACATGTCTCAAACACGGATACACGTGTAGTGGTAAGCTTAAGACAAGATTTTGATTTTCATTTTAAATGGATATGCATCAAGTCTTATCATATTAGAACATTCTAATTTGATAAGACTTGATGCATATCCATTTATTAAACATGATCAAATATCAAATATAATATTATATCAAATATCAAAAATGACGTTATATGAATTTTCGAAATACTGTTTATGTCAATGAAAACTCAAGGTTTTTGCTTGATAAGGGTTTTATTTTATAATTTTTTTCATATGTAAATTTTGACGAATTAGTAATTAACATAGCTTTATATATTTAATTTATAAATCATCACAAACAAAATAAACTTCTTTGGATTATCCTTTGAATCAGAAAACCTTTTAGCTGAAATAGGTACAAAGCAATGAAATTTCTGGGTACCAGTTAGTGTGTTTACGTGGCTATATAACTCCTATAAGTTCTTCTGACATTTTTGCATACTGTTCAGCTGATATGCAGCAGAAATTCAGTTTTGTAATACTTTTATTCGCCTGTTCAACTGCCCAGTCATATAGCTCCCGAGGAATTTTGATTGTTTTTCCATAATCTTGAGCAAGGCTTGCACTCTTTGCCATTCGCGGGAGAATCCATTAAAAAAATTTCAGGGAACTTTTCATGAGAAAGTTGAAAAAAGCCCCCTCGGGTTTCAGTCATTGTTGGGGATTGCCCAAGCTGGCAAAGTTCTTTTTGTTCTTGTAATGGGCCGCTGCTCCATCTGACATGAAAATATTGTTTGAGCAATATATTGAATTTTGATCAATGAAATCTAGCAATTTTGATATAAACAACTGAACTGCTATTGAGTCATGGGTCAATACTTCAGATATTATGATAAAGCTTTTGTTATCCAATTTATTGCCCTTCTTGTAATATACTTCAAAGTTTTGGTAATAAACAGGATCAACCACCTGATTTAAATATAAAATAATAATTTATAAATAAGCCCTTTCCAAATGGTAGCCTTGATTTTTCAAACATTCAAAGACCCTTAAAATCCAAATTGTCATTATAATTTAATTTAATTGGCTTCTGTGAAGTTTAAGGACCAAATTATAAGACGAGTTGGCGCTATACACGGTAAAAAATAAGACATGAAAAATGTGTTGTTAGAAAAACTTTTTTTCCTTAAAAGTGCCCATCTCGCGATGTGTGGTGAACTTTTAGACGATTATATTGCCTTTATTACAAAAAAAAATTGTCCAAGCCTAAGATAGCCATTTTTTGCAAATTGACTTTAAATCTTAAAATTTTTTTCTTTTTGCCTGTAAGAATCGATTTTACAATTCGTTTTTCGTTTACTCGCAAAAAGAAGTTTTATGGAGGATAGTGCGAAATAGGCTGATTTGTAGGAATCAATACGTATGGGTCGTACAGTGCACATGGTTCTCATAATGGAATGTATGGAAGAAAAATCCCATCGAAATTCAAAAAACGACATTGCTCACAAGCTTCATTACCCCAATATATGACCCTATGAAAAATTTGAGCTCAATCGGACTTGGTTTAGGGCTGCCTCTAATCGTGGATCGAAGGAAATGAAAAAGAAAAATCGGAGGGAAAATAAATAATCGATAAACGAAATTTGGCGTTCGATGCCACATGACTTAAAATGCAGAAAAAAAAAACTTTAATGTTGCACTGTAAAAAAAAAACAATCGATTATTTTCTTAGAAAATTTATAAGACGAAGAAAAAAATTCAGACATCTGACATGGTGTAGGGGGTCTCTAATCGATCAACATTTTAAATTTGCTGGAACTTTCAAAACATACAAGTTAAAAAAAATATTTTGACTGTTAGAACCACCCTAATGGAAGAACCACCCCAATGAAATATCACACCGATTATAAGATGCTGTTTAGGATAATATATAACCGGTAACGCTAGATCACCTTTCGTGGTGTGTTACGGGGTATCAGATCTACCACCGAACCCTAGTCTGAATTAATTCAAACTAGGGAACATATTTGTTTTTGTAGCCAAAGGAACATATATTAGTCCTTATTACATTTTATGTCTTGTGAAAAGTGACAATAATCAAAGTCAAAGTGACAATACAAAGTGATGGATTGAGCCATCGAGGATGAGCTTGGGATAAGGAAAACATGGTTAGTATTCATTTATGTGCATTCTCATTTTCTATTTGATGTTCTATAGTTTGCATTGGTTATGACTAGGGTTCTGATGCATGGTCAGTATCGGAGTCATTGTTTGTTTTCTTTGCAATGAACCCGGTTTTTACTGATAAAGGGGCGCGCCTTTGAAGGTTTAAATAGCGGAAACTTTCAATAAAACTCGATTCATTGCCAACCAAACCAACTATGACAGCTATAACAACACCGAATACTTCATAATTTCTCAATAGTGATGAGGTAACTCGACATGCACTAAACAAAGGATACGGAATATACTAAAATAGATCAAATTACTGGTCGCAGTGGTTTATGTCCCGAACAGAGGAAAAAAAGTGTAATATATTAGGAATTAATACACTGTAATGAACATTCTCACGAACTTTCAGTAATTGCTTAATTTTTTTAATCTGAACCCGAAAGTTTTATAAGTCCTAAAGATTGTTTCACAAAAAAAGAGATTTTTTTTAAATAACATCATCTTAAAGTTTTATGCATTGTTGAGTCATTTGGCATTGAACAAGAAGTTTCGATTTTCGTATTTCCCTTTGGAAAAATATTCAGGGCTAAAAATGTCAAAACTATGATTGATTAGAGGCACCCTTAAACCAAGACCGATTGAGCTCAAATTAAGCATAGGGTCATATTTTGGGGTAATAAAACTTGTGAGCAATGTCGTTTTATGAAATTGTAATGTAATTTTCATTGGCACCCTAGAGGACCGCCACTGCATCAACTAATACCTAATTAATGCCAATTCAACCACTTTTACTTTTACTAGAAATAATGTAAAAAACTTGTAATTTGCATGGCTATTTTTAGAATATGCATACGTTTTTGCACCACATTGGCTTTCACGCTTCGTATAAGTTATTAAAAGAAGCAACAAAACTGGTTCTGTTTCCGTCTACCTATGCCGACGTCTTATCGGTTGCGCATAGTTATAACTCTAATTATTTCCGTTTGTGAGCATCCAATGCTGCTGCTATTGGTGCTGATACGGACAAACGACAACGAACGATGGTGACATACTTTGGCTAAAAAAAGACCATTATTTAACGTTATTGTTTCGGGAAGGAAAACGAGGAAAAAATAAGTTCGTTTCACTTTCCCACTTTATTTTGACTGCTCACGATTTTGCGCGACTTATCAAGTAGTTGATCGTAATTTTTCTATGTTGGCCTAAACCTGTTCAAAGGCGTATTTGTTTTGAAAAAGGAACGTGCTCTGCTTTTTCCTGCCTATGCATGGCATTTGCGCATGTTTTCCAATAATTATCTGATCTTGGCTGGCAAAAACTTGCATCGTTTAGATGGATTTGGAATTGGAGAACTAAATAAAAAAGATTCGATGGCAATCGATTTGTTGTTGTTGTTTTTCTTTTGATACGGATTGGCTATTAAGTGCTAACGAAATGCATTTTATTAAGGAAAAGGTTGTGTTTAGGGCTGATTTAGAATGTTACAATCTGATTAGCATGCAACCTGCGAAAAATTGGAAATTAGTTTCAATCAATCAAACTCCGGAGCATAATAGGTGAAACTATTTGTTGAGTTACTAATAAGGAATCATACTCCTATTCACCCATATCACATCATCGAGTATATTAGCAATAACCACTATGTTACCTGAACAATCTAACCAGGTATCTCCTCTTCTTCATCATAAAAACAACATTCCCTCCGTCCAAGTCCGGCAACCAATCAACATTCTACAATCAGTGATTTGAGAATTCCCAAAAATTTAGCATCTAATTTGCATAAATGCGCGCTCCCGCTTGTCAACCGATGGAACGAGTTTGACCGGCTTCCCAGCAAAACGAACGAGTGCCGTCATCGCACCGATAATCAGTTGTATTTGTACACAGATGAATGCACACATGTATCGCAGGAAGCCATTCCCATGCGTTGCTGTTGTTATTGTCGTCATCTTCATCGCTATCTGGGAATAGCAGGCGCGGGAGGAAACCGATTTTAATCGGAGCTTTCATCTCACTTCTTGGTGCTAATGACATGACGGGCCCCGGCTCGAAGTCTCGATATGGAAACAAGACATGAAATACGACCTTCCATTTACCGGTTGACCGGGATCTTGACAGCGCACGGGGCTACACGGCCGATGCAACTCGACTCGCCGTATCGCGCGGAAACCATATTGATGCCAAAATTGATCAAATACGGCGATCAGATTTGCCATATAAGTACACATGCGTTGCACATATGCTTTCACATTACCGGATTGAAGTGACATGGTTGAGTCGGGATAGAGTATGTGACGTAATTTGACAGCCCGTGCTTTGATTTTGCATCGCATCGTTTCGTCGCGAACAATGCTATGAAGAGTGTAAATTGGAATGGCAACCTGGACGAATTTGAGTTCAATAGCTGTGATCGGTTCTCATGAACGAGCGAGAGAATTATAGCCTGTACTGCCCAATTCCAAACTCCATGACGAAGTCACATAATTACAAGTCCAATTATACCGTCGATAATTCGATTTTCTTTCTACAACTAGCGCCTAAGAAGTGCGGTCAAAATCGACCATTCGATTACGTTGAACCCATTTTGTAAAATGCGAAATCCGCGGTCAGATGAGCTAGCGATCTAGCAAGCTCGGTCACAAAATATGGTTGCTGTGGATTATGCGAACTAGAAGTGAACGTCGTCGCGTCGCCATCGAGTTGTTTTGATTATGTATTCGTTGAAGGATTGACTGATTCGTATCACGTTTCGCCGGGCAGTCCGAATTCGTATGCATATAGTAAAGCTGGGCAATTGCAAATTGAACAAGCCAACAGTTGTAGAGTGTTTTCGGGTTGGGTGCTAATCGTACCACCGTTCGTTGGGTTTTATTGACAATGAGAGCATAAGCGATGCTTGTGAAAAGTGAAATGGTAGATGGTGATTGGTGAGCAACCCTTGAATGGTGGTTTGTGAGCCATGAATATGGGCGACTCAACAGTAGTTTACTTGGGTTTGAATCAATTCTCTAGCAAATTTGCCACTTTAAACATTTCTTCGGTATGGACAATTAGGTATGTATCTTTCAACGGTTTAGAGATCTTTCCGTCTCAAGATTAACTTTTGAAGAGAACATATAAAAACATAAAAGAACATTAAGAAATAAGTTTTGAAAATTATCATAGCATATATCCACCTGGAAAAAATGATGATAATTTTTTATAAAATATAAGATAAAACTTATTATATGCATTGTCAATCTCGTCAAAGTACCGTTTTTTTTTTTTCAATTTTTTCCTTACATAAAATATTGAAGTAATAATAAAGCAGACAAAAGTTACTCAAGGACGGAGAAACATCAAAGAAAAAAGTTTTCGGAAGAGAAGCTTTGTGTGGATTTTTGAAACATTATATGCCATAAACATTATGTTACTAAGTGCAACCGTGTAGTGATATTTTGAAAAGAAACTAAGTAAAGTTGGTTGCATTTCGCAACCACGCCATTTTTGTTAATCTGGTGGTGGTCTCCCTCTTGGGGGGTTAATTTTATCAAAAAAAAATATAATTTTTTTTTTTAATAAAAAAATTTTAAGAAAGAGTCAAACAATTTAAAAAAAGGTTTAAAATAGAGAGAGTGGCCAAAAAAATTTGGGTGTTTTTTTTTTGGAGTGTAGTTGTCTCTATATAATATATATGTCCTGTGGTTTGTTTTTTCAAAAAATTATTTTATAAAATTTTTTTTTGTTTATAGTATTTGTTGATAAAAAGGGGGGTGTTTAAACAAGGGGAGTTTTGAGCCCCCCCCCCCCCCCTTTCTCTTGTTGTTTTTTTTTCTTATTTTTAAGAATGTCGGACGACAGCCCAGTTCAAATGATTCTCGAAAACGAACCGACGGGCACAAGAAGAAGAGGCGCACAACGAGCAAGGTGGGTCGATCAAGTAGAAGGCGACCTGTGGACCCTTCGCAGACTGCGAGGCTGGCGAGGTGCAGCCATGGACCGAATAGAATGGAGACAACTTCGGTGTACAGCAGAGGCTACACCTGCCTTGGTCTGATTGGTAAGGTTAGGAATAACATGACCATACGTAGCCATTCGTAGTACGACTGAAACAACCAGAGGTCGCCGCAGATATGCGCAAAACCGGGGAAGTGGTGTTGGGGGGGGGGGAAATAATAGGCGTTTTGCCTGTGGAGGACAGGTGGAGCTATGCAAAAACAGCCTTAAAAACCGCAGGTGGGGGTGTCCTGGGGTACGGGGGAGGACGGGTTGAGGGGAGGGGGTGAGGGGATGTGGAACGAGAAGAACGCAGCAAGTAAAAAAATGCTGCAAGGAGGTACGGGAGAGAAGGGGGAAGAAAAAAAGGAGAAGTGTAAATAGCACACTCGTGTATTTCGGGCAAAAAAGCACCACTTGGAAGAAACAGTGAGAGCGGAGATGGAGCTGCAATACAGCTCACAAGAAATACGCAAGTTCTGCAAAAAGCTAGAGGTTTCACACAAAGGAGTTGTGACACGTGCCGTGTGCGTTGAAGCAGCGATGGTAGCCTTGGGTAGCCGGATGGGTGTAAGGTGATTGAATGATGGAGACAGCACTTCGATGAACATCTGAATGGCGCAGATGAACAAGCAGTCGAAACAGAGGACATCCCAGTTGCAGCAAACGAGGAGGAAGTATCGGCTTCAACTATGAATGACGTTTAGGAGGCCATCAAACAGCTAAAGAACGAAAAAGCAGTATAAAACCGGGTGTTCTCTACGGGAATGAGACGTGGACAATGCTTGAGGAGGACATGCGAGCACTCGGAGTGTTTGAGCGAAGGGTGTTAAGAAACACCTTTGGCTGAGTACAGGAGAACGAAGTCTGGAGGCGGAGGATGAGCCTTGAGCTCGCGCAACTCGCTGATGAACCTAGTATTCGTAAGGTGGTCAAATCTGAACGAATGCGCGGGGCAGGACATGTTGCAAGGATGCCGAACAGCTATCCTGCGAAAATGACGTTCGATGGGAATCCGGTTGGCACAAGACGACGAGGGGCGCAACGAGCAAGATGGTTAGACCAGGTGGAGCAAGATCTAGGGAGTACAAGAGATATTGTGTATTAGGTACTGTTATAATGACGAAGTGCCATGAAAATAATAATAAATAATAATAAGGCAGCATATGACTAATTAGATCGAATGGAGCTATGGCAAATCATGCACGAAAACGCCATTCCAGTGAAGTTTAAAAAATTGATCCAGGCTACGATGCATGGATAAAAATGAAGTACTCGAATATCAGGTGCACTTTCAGAATCATTAGAATGCAGGAGCGGATTAAGACAAGGCGATGGTTTTTCCTGTTTTTTGTTCAACATTGCGTTGAAAGTTATTGTACGAGGAGCGGGCCTAAACATGCGGCGAATGATTTTCAATAAATCTGGTCAACTCGCATGCTTCGCAGATGATATGGATAATGTATGTAACGTTTGCATTAAAAAAATGGACTTTTTTCGGATGGTGATAAAAGGTCAGGTTGGCCCAGAAATTCTCGATGGGGCGCAACTGGGGGACATTGGGCGGGTTCGCCGACTTAGGAACCACATCGATATTCAGCCGCTCCATCTCCTCCAACAATCGCTTCGAGTAGTGGGCCGACGCCAGATCCAGCCAGAACATCGCGTCTTCGCCCTTATGGTATTTCTTGATTAACGACGCAACTTCCGGCAGGCATTTCGTACTATAAATTTCACCGTTCACGGCCAGTCCGGAGCGAAAGAAGAGCGGCTTTGCCATCCCCTTCCCCTCGCTGATTGTCAGCCACAGCAGCACCTTCTTGGGGAACTTGGTGTGTGAAATGAACTTCACCTCGGAGCTGACTTCCTTCGTGGGGGAAGTAAAATACGAAGTGCCCTGCCAGTCGTTGCCATCCAGGGTGAGATAGGTATCGTGGTCCATCACCACCGCCACGTCGCGATTCGCCGGGAAAATCGAGTTGACCATCTTATTCAGCCGCTGCCGCTGCGTCATTGCCTGCAGCTCCGAAACCAGTTGACGCGACTTCCGCTTCCTGACATGTATGTTTATGTTCGCCAGGTACTTTTTCACTGTTTGGGCCGGTTGAACCGACCTCCCGGCCAAGCGCACGCAGCAATGTAGCCAGTTTTTCCTCGGTCTTCCTCTTCAGCATTATTTGGAGCTTCTTGTCGCTCAGGGTCGTCGGCCGTCCGGAATCGGGCTTTCTTTCGATGCTCTGATTGTTGTCTAATAGTGCCAAGATGTTGTAGATGCCGGAACGGGCGTATCCGGCGTCCACAAAGTGTCGTTTTCGACGCGGCGGGGTGCTTTACTGTCGCTTTACTGTTTTTGCCATCACGGTTAGAGATTTTTTTTAATGCAAACGTTAGAGCATTTGCCACAATCGCTGATCAATACACGCGACTGAAACGTGAAGCAGCACAAATTGGGCTACAGGTGAACGCATCCTAAACGAAGTACATGCAGGCAGATGGCTCCGAGCGCGACAGGAGCCGTCTTGGTAGCAGTGTCACGATCGACGGTGATGATTTCAAGGTTGTCGAGGAATTCATATACCTCGGCTCCCTTGTGACAGCGATTAATGATGTGAGCCGCGGCTACTATGGGATCCGCAAAAAAAAATGTTCTGGAAAACTTCAGCCCCGTCCGATATACAAATCGTTGATTAGACCAGTTGTTCTCCACGGGCATGAGACGTGGACGATGCTCGGGGAAGACCAGCGTGCGCTAGGCGTGTTTGAGCGACGCGTGTCACGGACTATATATGAACTATGAGGACGATGTATGACGGAGAAGAAAGAACTACGAGCTAGCGCAACTATACGGTGAACTCAGTATCCAGAGAGTGACAAAGACTGACAGGATGCGATGATCCGAGCATGTCGTCAGGATGCCGAAAAACAACCCGGCCAAAATGGAGTCAGCTAGGACAAGACGCAGAAGCGCTCAAGGCTTGGGTGGCTGGACCAAATTGAGCAGGACCTTGCAAGCATTGATGGTCCAGAACCGCCGGTGGAGTAGGTGAGTGTTAAGCGTATTTGCCTCTAACCCCAATCGTTCTGTTATTGGCGCCGTTTGGATTTTCCGCGACGAAAAATCTCTGGTCACGTCTTCCTTCGGAAGGGAAGTAAAGCCGTTGATCCCGGCCCATGTGTAGAAAGGTTCTATAATGGTCCAGATCGTCTCCCTGGCGTGACGAAAGTGGCGAAAGAATACGGAACAACAACAACAACAACAACAACAACAACAACAACAATAACAATAACAACAACAACAACAACAACAACAACAACAACAACAACAACAACAACAACAACAACAACAAATTTTTAATGGTACCATCTTTTGAGGGGAACCATTTTGTTATTAATCCCTCTAGAAGGGATGTCCAAAATTAAATTATGAACAAAATGGATACAGAAAATTGGTATTTTCCGCAAAGTTTTAGCATATGCCATTACAAACGAATTTGCTGAAGACACCAATCTCCTATCTTCCTGCACAAACGAGCGAACATTTTGGGTACCCCTTAAAATTAAAATAGTTGAAATAACAATCCACGAAAATTACGAAACGTAATCCTCTTAATAGTGAAGATTCGTTTCATTTGCATAGTCTGCCAAAGCTACAGCAACTGATCGAATGATTCATTCTTTGGGACTAATCGAAACAATAGTTCAAATCTGTGACGTGGTCTCGACTCAAGAATTTTCTTAATGCAATTTCCTGTTTTTTTTTCTATCACTTGTTTTCTCCCATAACAATAGTTTGACTCTAGTTGACTCACCCATTCACATTGACATATTTGAATGTTCAACCTCTTTTTATTCGCCAAACATTGCCATCAATCACTCAATGGAAACGCCATCGATCAATTGCTCAACTTAACTTGAGTTTGTACTTAACGTAAAACAAGGTAAGCTGTAGTTCCAGGCAAAACAAAAAATGCTGCAATAAACGTGAGAGAAAATCTCAAGATTGCTTCGGACGAACCAATTCAATACACACAGTCATTGTAAGCATATAACGACGTCTACGGCGGCGGCGGCGACGACGACGACGGCGACGACGCCACGCTTCAGTGTTATCCGATTGGCGGCTGCGCCGAGCCCTCGTACTTGGAAACAAAAGCAAGTGCCTTTTATCGGTTTCGATCTGGTGCTGTTGAAAACATTCAACTACGTACGGTAGCCACCGCCAGATCGAGTGTGTGTTAAAGAGTCGTTAAGAGATTTTAATCAGCACCTTCACTGTTCAAGATGCACGCACGGGAACGAAAACTGAGCTCATGCTTATGAGGCACACTCACAAGCGAGGGATACTATGCATATCGAAGTGCAAGGTTAACATCGGTCTGATGAGCAGATTAATGAGTTAAGAGTAGAAAAGCGCTAGGATCGCAATAAAAAAGATCGATATTTTTATTACTCGTGTGGAGCAGAGGGTTAATTAGTTTTCCGAAACAACACCAAACTATGCAGTGAAACAAGGAAGATCTCCCCTTGTTGCCGTCTTAAAAAAAGGTAAGAAATTCAAACACACCATAAAACGGGTGGAAAATCAGAAACATGCAGGAAAACAATGTAATGCTGTGGCTTTGAGCTACGCTTCGGTGACTTTTGCTATTCGATAAAAGCATCGAGGAACTAGTTACTGTGCCGAAGCAACGACCGACATGCGGTGTTTGACAGCGGCAGTAAGAATTTCACTTTCGGTCACGTGCTCCAGCTCATACATAAACCCCATATGCACCCGGTGACATTTACGAACAATGCTTTATGGAAGCTTCCAGTTTTAATAGTTTGCTTTGCTTTGTGCGAATAAATAATATCTACTATTGAAGAGCTTTCCGATCACGAGGTTAGCTGTTAACTATAGTTAGAATCGAGTTTCCGTCTCATTGGTAAATTGGAAGTGACAACTAGTATCACGGAGATGAGCCCCTCAGGGTGAAGATCAACTTATTTTGTTGTTGAGGTTGTCACAATCAATCAGGCTGAGTCGAACGCGTGGCCTGGTAGCACAAGCCACTCAAAGTACCAGCTGCTACTGCGAACAGCGAAAACAGCAAACGCCTTTGGTTATACTACATGCAATATTACTTCTTGCGGTCAGCGAAAAATGTATATACGAAATCGCCGACTGACTGATTAAGCTTACAGGTTTTCGCTTCGCGGTTTGAAAGCTCTCTGTAAGCGTAGGCGAGAATAGGTTGCTAGAGTTGGACACATTGGATTAGTAAAAAAAACCTTCTGTTAAACATCAATCCGTAACTTCTAGACCTGAAACGGGTTGATATCAATATTTTACGGTATACGGGTGAGTTGTTATACGTTATTTGGCGTAATTTAACGCTTTATTTTGTTACTGGACTAGGTGATGAATTGCCGAACACTCAACAACTGCGCTGGCTCGGTGAATTTAGTAATGGAGTTTGAACATAATGTCAGTAATTTTGAAATTTCATTATTGAATTCCGGTAAATAACTTAACTGGTTCAGCAAATTAGATTACTGCGTGTATAGAATTGGAGCTGCTATTGAGTTGCTGTAGCCGAGTTGGAAAATCGTATCCGAGTGTGTAGGCATTGAAACAATCATAACAAGGCACTATGTGTTTGGGTGTGTATTAAATCTAACATTTAATAAAAAAAATCAAATTTAACCTTCCCTGGGTGTTAACATTTTGTGACGAATAAGGTGTTTCGGATCATAATTGACCGGGATATAAAACTCTCATTGTGGAAAGTTTATATGACCAAGTATTTGCAGTCAAAATGCTTGGTGGGGTCCCAATTTTCAGTTTCTGAAAATTCTGCTCTTTTTTACCCGATTGGCCAAAAGGAATCTGTGCCGGAAGAGAGCATGTTTTGCCACGATCCGTGACGTGGCGACAGATACAAATTTTCGCCGAATCATGTCTTCCGACGGCTCACATTTCATGATTTTTCATGAATAGGATACTTCTAGCCTTGAAATGGACCAATAGTCATTGGTAATGCTGATAAAGGACATTATCACTGAATGTCTTCGCGCGATTATTGACAAGGTTATCATTGACATTGACATTAGATAAATTGATAATCAAAATAATCTTCGCCAAAAATGACACTGATTCATCGTCATTTGGAATAAAAATAGTAATTTCGTTCATTTTGTGCTTTGTTATTGTTCTCTAGACAGTTGAGGAATTGAATGCTTAGTAAGTATGCCGTGTCCATGGATTAATTAGCTGAATTTGTTAAATTTTGTTACCAATTTAGTGATTAATGAAAACTGCACATGTTGAACATTGACAAGATAATCAATGTGAAATTGACATGGTTTACTTTGACAATGAATCTAAGCTTGAATGAGTAACCATAGCTGCTTAGTCAATGCACCATGCATGGTCGAAATTTAGTAGCACCGGCATGTTTCGGCAAAAACCCGTTTTTGTCTCCTCCTGAAGGGTTCTACTGGGGTATCCGGATTGTCCCAAAATGGCCAATATGGTAATTCCTCCATTTAATGACTAGAAGAAGATTTTTTACGAAAAATCATGAAGATTGAATCGTTGAAAGACTTGTTTCGGGGAAAATCCGCATTTGTCCTTTCCTAAACGGTTCTTCTGGTGCTTCCGGAATGTCCCGAAATGGCCAATATGGCCATTGACCCTTTTCAAGGCTAAAAGTATACTACTAATGAAAAATCATGAAGTTTGAAAGAGCTGTCGAAAGGCATGTTTCGGCAAAAATCTGTATTTGTCCCACCCTAAAGGGTTCTTCTGGGACATCCGGGTTATTTTAAAATGGCAAATAAGGTCATTGATCCATTTCAAGGCTAGAAGTAGACTATTCAAAAAAAAAATCATGACGCTTGAGCCGTCGAAGGGCATGTTCCGGCGAAAATCTGTTTTTGCCCCCTCCTCCCCGGAGCATCCGTATTGTCCCGGAATAGAAAATATGGTCATTGGTCCTTTTCAAGGCTAAAAGTATACTACACATGAAAAATTATGAAGTTTGAGCCGTCGAAAAGCATGTTCTGATGAAAATTTGTATCTGTCGCTGCCTCACGGATCGTGGCAAAACATGCCCTCTTCCGGAACCGATTCCTTATGGCCAATCGGGTCAGAAAGGGCAGTACTCACCTAAAACTGAAAGTTGGAACTTTAACAAGCATTTTGATGGTAAGTACTTTAAAATTTAGTCATATAAACCTTCCACAATGTGAATTTGAAATCCGGGTTAATGTGACCCGAAACGCCTTGTTCGCAATTTTTTTAGCAGCCCTTCAGAAATGTCAACTTTTTTTGAGTTCGATGCAGAAACGTAACTTTATATGATTTAGGAAAAGTAAAGAAAATTCAAACTTCTAGATGCTTATTCAAGCAAGATATAGCATTTTGAAAATCCATTCCGGGTTATATTGACCCCGACACCTAAAGCAGGTTAAAATTTCCATATCAGTCACGTTTTCAGTATTATTAGAGAATAGGTTTTTGTAATACATTTATAATCAGATAGATCTCACCAAAGGCCACCTTCGAAATAACACTAGCTTGATCAGCCGTAAAAATGAAAATTTTCGATGTGGATTCGTAACTAATTGCATGTACTCGCGACGAAACAAATGCAATCTGTTTCTAACATTTTCTAATCAATCGGCGGTTTTCCATCCTTCATTCGATATTGATGGACTCGTTGGAATCAGATGTTGTTTCATTTTTAATGTGAGTAATGGTAGTTATAGATATCAGTGGAATAATATACAATATGTGTAGAAACGCATTTTATAACCATTTTTTTGGAAAATGAACCAAACCTAACCACAACCTTTCGAATCAAGATGTTTTGTTTACCAAAAGAACAACTGATTGAACATCAATGATTTGACATATATTTGTTCTAAATATTTTTTATTCTACCATTGAAATCATTTTTCCATTGTGAACCTTACTATTATTCTACATTTTGCTGTAGAAAAATTTGACATCAATTGAAAGCTAAGGCTATTACCAAAGAAAAGTTCTAGCTCCTTGGAAATGTCGTAGATTTTAAGGTGACAATTTATAAAAAGTAAATTTTACAATGGAGTAATGAATTCAATAGTACAATAATCAAATTTTGTGAACAAAACTAAGTTCAATCATTGACATTAAACTAATTGCTTAGTAAGCAAACAAAATATCCGGCAAGATAGCTTTTCGATCAAATTGGATCTTTTGAAAATGGTAAGAATGAAAATGTTTAAAATTAGCTTTTTACAAACATAATAAATTAGTCCACCAATATCAATAGTTATTTTTTATTTGCGTTGAAAAATACCCTAAAATGTGTTACCGACGCTTTTTTTTTCATTGATAAGGTTATAAAAAATCACTGGAGATCATTCTAAAGTTCTGTCCAGTTAGAATCCGGAATCACTTATTGTGTTGCAGCGGCACGGAAAGTTGCCGCTGCAAGAATTCTTTTACAGCGGTTTGTTTACATAGGCGCCCACTTTCTGTGGTATTAATTTCACGGTGTTTCGTGCGGTAAGCGTCGTAGTGAAACATATGACCGCAAGCTGAACTAGAAGGTGATGAGAACCGTCAGAGCAAACCCTGGACAATCAGATAATGAAATCGCACAAAAATACGCTGCTACAGCAGTACCGTTCGAAGAATTCGTTTGCGAGCAGGATATCGTTCCTATCGAGCCAGCAAGCAACTAAACAGAACGTTGAAGCAAAGTTTCGTCACCAAAACTCGAGCTCGGAAATTGTACTAGCAGGTTTTGACGAAGTACCAAGGATGCCTGCTCATCGACGATGAAACCTACGACAAAATGGATTCGGACAGCTTCCCGGCCAAAAATTCTACATGGCGACGGCACGAGGAGATGTTCCTGCGAAGTTTAAGTTTGCTTCTATGGACAAATTTGCCAAAAAAAACTGATGATTTGGCAAGAGATATGCAGCTGCGGAGCAAAGACCAAAGTGTTCGTGACGAATAAGACGATGGACTCGAAGCAGTACAAGGAAGAATGCCTCAAAAACCGCGTACGACGTTTCATTAAAGCCCATAAAGGTCTCGTGATGTTTTGGCCAGATTTGGCGAGTTGCCACTATAGCCGGGAAGTTATCCAGTGGTACCGCGATAATAACGTAGATTTCATCGATAAAAACATGAACTGCCGCAGTTCCGGTCCATCGAGAGATTTTGGGCAATAATGAAGCAGAAGCTTAAGAAAAGTGGAAAAACGGCTCGGGACGCCACTCAGATGACCAAAATGTGGAACAAATGTGCCAAGGAAGTTGACTCCGGAGGTGTGCAGCGTTTGATGGGAGGAATAAAGAAGAAAGTGCGAATTTTCATTAGAAACGAAGAGAAATGATTTGTATTGATATTTTTTCCTTAAAGTACAGTGATTTACCTTTGTTTTGATGTATTAAACTTATTTGTACGTCAATCCGTTACCGAGATACAGATAATTTTATTATTCCGGATTCTAAATGGACATAGCTTTATTAACGCCAGCATTAATAAAAATAGACAGTACTCATCACTAGTTTATACAATTTCCCTGCCATCTGGTGGTGAATTCACCTATGCACCACTGATCATAGTTACTTTTTGGTTACAATCAAAAGTTGACAGCGATATCAGTTGTTTTGTTGAAGCCAGTGTAAAATCTCTATTCGATGGTACGATCTTACTACCGCTTACACCCCGGGCGAAGAAATCCATCATCGCATGTTGATAGGATACAGCAGATCCGGTTTCTACGAGATCATCGTTGAACGAAGGAAAGAGCATCGAAAGGAAGCCTGGTTCCGTCCGATGCTCCTGCACGTTGGAGAAATCCAGCAGAAGCTGAATCGCAAGACCGAAATCCTACTGTGCCTTGGACCGAGAAGTCGATGCAACTAGACAATCCGTCAAAAAGAACCCTCAGCCCATGATGTTGTTTGACCGTTCGACGGGTCAAAATTCATGGTTTTGAATACTAACAACCAAAAACATCATACCATAGACCAACTAGAACATTTGGCCACATTCGGATACTCTGGAACCGATGCCCAACTCCCTCAAAGTCCGAACTTGAATCCTATCGAAAATTTGTGGTCTATTCTGGATCAAAACGTTGACAAAAGAGACTTGACCAACCGTGACAAACTATTCGACGCTCTGGAGAAGGCCTGCATGAATTTAAACCCTCAACCCATCCGGAATCCGCCTGCAAGCCATTATTGAGTCGCAAGGTGGTCATACTAAGTATTGATTTTAGCAATAAGCAATAGAAGTCATGAATTAACATTTTACAACAAATTTCTGCATTCCAGGATCAACCGAATGAAGATCATATATTATAGATACGAATGCTTGTAGTATTTTTCATTTACATAAATATATACACCATTATATAAATATTTCATGGGAATGGGAGGGACCATCAGGGCACCCGATTGAAGCACTCTGGATGGGGAGAGTGGAAATGCCAACTCCCCATTGCTAACAGTTTGTGAATAGAGGGCGGGCTCTTCTTCCCGCCCATTATTGGGACATCCTCATGTTAGATAGCTTGCTCTTTTGACCAATTGTTCAGTCTGTTGGAGATTCTTTATATCCTTGAGGATATGTATAAGTGATGTTGCCTATGGATCCACACAACTCTTTTTTGGCCCTTCATACAACGGCATGATTAGGATATGACAAATTTTGGAAATATGGAAGGTGCGTACTTTATTTTTTCCACTACTGAAGGACATTCAAAAATATAGAGGGAACTTGGAAATGTCTTAATCTATTAAGGAACACAGAGAAGTTAAATTTTCCATTCTCAGTTTGGATAAAATGTCTTAAAATATGAAAATATTGTTGTACAATCAAAAATTTTATCAAAGTTTCAGAACAGTGAGAACAATAAAAGTACGATAAAACCATAACTAGTCAAAAATGTTGAACACATTTTTTGAAATGGGAATGTATGTGAATCGAAGCACGAACATTAAGGAAGGTTGTTAAAGCAAGTTTATAGAAACAGTTTGGCAGTATGATCTACGTATGTCACTGTCGATGGTGGTAGTTTGGTGTTAACATATGCTTAATAATAAAATTATTAATACTCTAATCTCTAGCTTCAAGGTCAGATGATTTTAAAATCAAGGTATGAAAATCATATTAATTTCTCTGAATTTTACATATATTTATACAACGCCATATGGTGGGATGAAGGGAGGGACCATCAGAGCACCCGATTGAAGCGATTTGGATAGGAAGAGTGGGACTGCCAACTTCCTGTTGTTAACATTTCGTGAATAAATTAAAAAATTTAAACAAAAAATTTTGACTGTGAAAACTTGAAGTTATTACGCAAATTTTCGCGAAGACTTCAAGATGGAGAAATGTCAGGGGAAAAAGTTTCTAGAACATCAACTTTTGATGTATTTTTCAAAATTTTAATATTTGCGGGAATAAACGTATTCTGATGATATAATCTGATTTTTGAAATATTTAAAAAAAAATCAGCACCATACGATGATCTTCGTAAGAGCATCCGTTCTCGAGATATTTTCGATTTAATTTTATCATATTCGAATAATATTCGAAAATACGACCTTTTCATACGTTTTTCTAGATTCTCCAACAACAAGAGTTGGTTTTTCGAAATGGGAAGGTTCCATGGAAATTCGTCAAAAGTATTCCATATATTTAACAAAAATGTACAAAACTAAAATTTCTCGCTTCAATGTTCAAAAGGTACTAAGTATGAGACACTCTTTTGGTTTACTTCAAAAATAATTAAAGATTGAGTCATTTATTATTTGGGCGCACTGTTTATTTTACTGCAACGCTCCTATTGGTCGGCTCTGGAATGTTTTTACAGCATTTGTTTTAAAGTGTTTTTCATACCTGCACCCAACCTTATGCTGTAAGATATGATTATATTTCATCGAGAATCAAGAAGGATATCATCGTAGACCGCATGGTTAGAGGATGAATGATCGAAGCCCCGGCTCACTACAAGAATGAGTTTAAATCAGCAGTTGAATCGAAAAAAAAAACTATTGTAGATAAATCAAAGTCAATGAGAACTGCACATTTACCCACCATGATGGTCGAATTTTGTTCCTTTTAGCATGCTTCTTGGCAGGAAAATAATTATTTTAAAGGAACCTGCTCTCCCTAGCTCGACAAGGGAAATCCAAGCAAGTGCACGTCGAAAAACCTCAATTATTCCACCAATTATACAATTTGAACCTTCTGACAAAATTGAACTTATACTCGTAGTCATAAAATTATTCGAAGTTCAGATCACCGAATCTGTGTTGGACAAACCATACTGTTTTATGGTTTAACTCACGTTTTTCTGCGATCAATTTCTTTTAGAATAAAAAGTGTATTCTTCACGTTTGAATTAAACCACTCATTCGAGGAAAACTGTGGTGTTTTATATAAATATGATGAAGTTGTTCAGCAAATTCAATCTCCACCTACGATCTAGTTGTTTCGCTCTTAAACTGATAAGATTATAATCTGACTGGGACTAAAAATCTGATAATCAAAGGGACTGACATTATAATTTCAAACGGTACAAAAGATGATTACTTTTTTGAATGATTTTACATTTTTAAATTAACGAATATTATCTAACGCATTATTTTAAATACGTTTCGCAAACATTAAAACAAAACCCCGACTGTATTGAGATGTTCGTTCCCATAATCCCACTTCAACCAAAGGATACCGACATTCTACCAAGCTCCAGTTGCAAGGGAAGTTGCAACGATTGGTGCACCGTCTTGCGAAAACATTTATTTTTAGACCTCCCCCCAGTCTTCATCTATCCGATCAACCTAACTAGATAATCTCGAAAAGCCGACTGAGACCGAAACGAAAGAAAGCAGGCAAAAGTTTTAACTACGGGTACTTACACATTTCCATGTGCCTTTGACGGCTAACCCCTTTTGGAAGCTGGCCTGGATCTCCAGACAGTCGCTGAGGGAGGGTCCCCACTGTTTGACGACGAACTTGCCAACGAGAGGGCTTTGAACCTTGAGCTGCACCATTATTCGGTTTGTTGTCCTGTGTCTCACTTTTTTTCGCACGGTCCAGATTCACTGACTTCGCAGACGCTTGATGATGCCGCTGCTGACGGCGATGATTATGGTATGGTTATAGACACTGATACACACAAAAACTAAGTTCAACACGACGGTCTCATTAACATCAACTGTCCTATATCGATATATGTATTGCACACAATTTCAATTGCGATGCTTAAATGCTAGATCAAGAGCTGTTCAAGTTTGGGCAAATGACCGACGAGCTAGAGACGAAATTTCTGGTGGCTTTCCGTCCGAACAGTCGGCTGTTAATTTACACACGAATATATTTGTTGTTAAGTCTTTTATTCTCTCACCACATGAGCTGTGAAAAATCCGCGTCAATAGCAGAGCTTCAGTGCGGAATATGTACAAGTATTAACCGAAAACGAAAAGAAAACCAATAAAATTGCACTACTATCAAATAGTTGAAAATCGTTGGTATGTACAAAGCGGAAATTCTTTTTTCGTCATCTCATCCTTCGTTTCACTTATTGTACCAGGATCCTTCACTTGTTTATCGAGCAGTTACACAACTTCCAGCGTTTATCCAGTTACATTTCCTGTCTACTCCTGAGGAAGCTACACTCCAAGGTTACCCAACATCCAGTCCGAAGACTACCAGGACAGGAAAAACGCCCGACCGAACCGTTCAGAAGCTGACGAAAAACTAATAGCTCGATGCGGTGTTTTTCTCGCGACAATGACTTTTCTGGCTACGCGCCCTAGGATTCGTGTGTACTCGAGGGGAGAACTAACTGGGACAGACAGAAAACATCATCATCATCATCAAGGGGCACCAGCAACAGCCAGCATCATTCATCTGCGGAGCGCAGCCTGATGCATTGAACACGAGGCATACCTATACTGTGCCTTGAGTGAACCGACGACGGGTTGATCTCGAAAATGAGCAAACGGAAGAGACTAGAAATGAGCGCGAGAGAGGACATCGAGATCCGAATCTCAGTGCTACGACCCATCATTTCGTCATCGTCATTGGCGGGTGGAGTTATGTGTGGACGGGAAAATGGGATTCTACCGGTTGTTGTTCTTCAATTAGGGGATGTAGGGGGAATGGCGTGCGGGGAAAAATGTCTCGCATTTCCATCGATGTGATTGTTGATGCGAAGGAAATGGTAGTACAGTTCCGATACTGAGCACAGACAGAGCAAGGAACGGATGTTGAAAAAAGAACGCTGGGATGGATGGTTGATTATAATGTCTCGTTTTTCCTGCACAGGTAATGAGTCTCGTTTTGGAGGTGGAAGTAAGTTTAAAATCCGAGCCTGGGAGTTTAATATCAGCCAAAAATGTCAGGGTCATTTTATAAATGTGATGGAATTGAAATTTGTTTATGTTTCTATACATAGTATATTGGAATGCATGTAAATGCAAATACAAAACTTTTTGTTAATGTTAGAAAATATTCCAGATACAGATTTATTTTGAAGAGAACCTTTCTTGAAACGGCTGGTTAAATTCAGATTATGTATACTGTAGAGAGAATTATAGACAATTTTAATGAATTCCTGATATCCCTCCAGTTATTAAGGAAAACATCGAAACCCGTCGTGGAATTCACAGATTTTGCCACACCAGTTAGCAAGTCTCGTTCAGAATCACTTTGGTACACTTTAGTTATATATTTCCGTCGAAAATACAATAATTTGTCAATTTAAAAAAAAATATTATATTTTTTCAATTGATAAATTATTGTATTTTCGTCCCAAATTTATAACAGTTTCTATTGAAGTTCTATATAAAGCCGCCCTATAGCTGGGGATTTTGATTATTGGCAGAGTGTGGTGTGAAAAAAAAAATTTCAATGGAAACAACACCAGTGAGATGAAGAAAACGCCCATTTGCTAGTGGAAACAACGAGGCTGGCATATAATTTCAAATGCACTTACCACGTGGTGAACAGAGCTTTGTAATGCTGGTTGCATATCTAAAGAGCGGTTTAGCAACGTTAATTTTTGCATTTATTTTGTCGCGGGTGCATGAAACTAATTACGAATCACTGTCGTAAATTTTCATCTGTACGATGAACAAGCTAGTGTTATTTTTGAGTCGGCTTATGGTGAGATCTATCTGATTATAAAAATCTTGCAAAAACCAATTTTCAAATAATACTGAATACGTGCCTGGTTTGGAAATTTTACATTTACATTTTACCCTCATCCCAATGATACCGGTAATGTTTACATCCGGAGTTTATTGCATGTTAAAGTAATTCGGAATGGGCGTGACTTTCCAGACGTTCTGAAATGGGATCGGCAGTAGAGTTATCACTTTCTTGATCCCGAATTTAATCTGCTTTTAATGGTAACGTGAAGGATTCTTCCAAACCGATTTCTTCCATAATATCATTGCCGGCCAATGAGTGTTAGATTGAAAACACACACACACACACACACTACGTTCAGATCACCAGAGTCGGAAACTTTTAGCATGTTATTGGTATGCATAGGTATGAATTCTCAAGATCCCGATCTTTTTCTTTTATTCTTTGAATAGTGGTTTTTATCAACGTGGTGTTTTCAGAAAAAAAATTTGTGTACATTAAGGCACATATACTGAGAATAAGCCATAGTTTAGAACTCCATCACAGGTGGCGCTACAAAATCTTATGAATTTAAGACTCTGTAAAATCTTTTTTATCGACTCTACTTTTAAAAAACCAGTCAGGTTCGAACCTAGTACTCATATGAAGAGCTGTGATAATACTTGGCGGGTGAACACACTATGCCAATTCTTGAATAGAATATTGATTAATGTGATTACACAACATTAGATTAGATGCAAAACAAAACTTCCAAAGTTCGCGACTCGCATCTGTCATTTCAATCATGGAACCCAGAATAAGCATCATGAATTCATAAAATTAGTTAAGACTTCATTTCATGATTTTTTATTCTTGGGCTTCAAATAGTAAGTTGACAACTTCGAAGGAGGGTGCGACAAGTTCCTACCTCACACCTCCTCGAGTCATATGGTCACAAAAGACTACCAGCTGAAACATGGAGACGCTGGTTGGCGTAGCCTGGGCAATGTTGTCATTTTGACAATAGCGAAGTGAGAGGGTGCGACTATCGTGTACCTATAAATCAAGTGATATATCCATACCGGTGTAACATATGATATAATTTTCCATTCTAATGTAATTAATAATTTGAGCACGCTTTGGAGCCATCTTTGCATTCCAAAACCATCTAATAACCACGATCAACATGACAAGCATGAAAGGCTCAATTTGTTTTTCAGCATTTCAACATGACATTTAATTTAATTTGCACTTCTGAAATTCAACTACTATATTCATAAAAGACTGGCATGTCCTTATAAGCTGTGAAGGATTATATTTAAATATTGTGTTTATATTTAAATATTGTGGTATTATGGTAAGATAAGCCATTTATATCAGAAATCATTAAACCGGGCTCTTCGATCACTGCAATTGCTCTCTTTGAAATGTAACTAGAACGGTGTAAAGAAGAATTTTAACAACATGTCTTATAAAATAATATCTTTCAATGAAATTTTATCTTTGATATTTGGAATGATCTATTCTGTTTTCAGCTTTTCCAGGACTATTAGGATATTAATACATATCGATTTTTTTCGGTAGCAATCCAGTGGATGTCAGATATATTTTAAACATGCGGGCCAAAAACGGTGGGGCGGACCCGTAAGCAGAGACACTTACGCGAAACCCGCGGGAACATAAGAATCTCCTTCCAACGATACGATCCAACAAATCGAATAACCCAATTCGCAATACTCATTAAGCTTTCTACGGGATGGCTTGTTAAGAAGGGCGCGTCACTCTCACTGAAATTGTTAGAGTATAATTCACAGCACCACAATCGAATCGGTAGGATAAAGAAAATGATACTGTTTGTTCCCTCCTAGACGCTCCTAGACGTTGTCATACCACTCCATTGTCCAATTCCAGCTTGAGTGATACCCTGATGCTCCCTCCCTTCCCAATATATATTTAATGTCATATAGTAATGTATAAAATATAGTGAATTAATATTATAATTTTAATAAATATAGCGAATGAGTATTATAATGACAAATAATATAGTGAATGAATATAAGAATGAAAATAACAATTCCATTTGTGGACCTGAAAGTTTAGACAATGTAGCTGCGTGAAAAAAAAATTGATTTAAAATTATCTCATCAAACTTGGAATATCCATGGATAATCTGAAATTATATAGCAATAGAATAGTAAACCTAAAATTTCGATGTGCTGTTCCGTTTCCTTGCAATAATTTATGTAGTGAGTCTCATCGGAAATAGCGCTTTTTAATGTAAATTAATTTAAATGAAATTATGTCACATCATTTAATATCACAACATAAAATAATAAACTGACGTTAAAATATAAAATAATAATACCAGCAAGCCAGTAAACTATAGTAGAATAAATATATCCGTAACTAATCTGACCATCCACTCATCGAAATACTGTTGCAGTTTCTATTGAAATAAGATCTACTAAGATTAGAATTTGTTTTCACAATAATAGTCAGAGAACATAATAAGCGTAGGTACAATATATATATATGACATCTACTGGTATGTTACTGAAAATAAAAATTAGATGTGTATTAATATCATAATAATATTAGAAAAACTAAAGACAGCTTAAGGCGAAATAAATTTCAGATGAGTATGAATCTAAAAACTGAATCTTAATAAAACTAAAATAAAAAATTAGGAAATTGAATTTTTCTATAGTTCTTGTACACCCATAAATGATTCCTCATGTCTGTGAAATAGGAAATGAATGATTGTAAACTGTTAGGTTTTGAATTAATATATATTTCTGATGAAGAAGGAAAGTGCTGTTTTAAGTAAAAATTTTCGAATATGATCCTTTCTAAAAAAAAAAAAAACATTAAAAACCTTCCTATCTTTTCAAATACATAACGTACATGCGAAGCTGAAAATGAGTTATAAAAAAGAATACAAAATGTAGTGAATGGATGTTATAATATAAAACGATAATAATTTCATTTGTATTTACGTGTCTGCAGATTGTGGTCCTGCTGCAATTGTATACGGACCCGCACATCCACTATGAGCCTGAAAGCTTAGATAATGTATCATAGCCACCAGAAAAAAAAATTGATTTTAAATTATTTTACAAAACTTGGGATATCCATGGATGATCTGAAATTGTATAGCATATAAAGAATAATGAACCTAAAATTTCGATGTGCTACTCTGCTAATAAATGTGATATAACCACAATGGAACTGACTCTTAGCTTCGGGTCTTGATCCCTCCTACTGAGCCCTTGCGGCACGTCAAGCCGGCCAGTTCAGCGCAAGGGCATTTTTTATGATATCTTATATTTTATGTACAAAATATACTAAATATTAAATAACATATAACGAAGAAAAGAAGGGACCGTCAGGGCACCCAAGCGAAACGATTTGGATAGAGCATGGGACTGTCTCCTTCCTATTGTTAACATTTCGCGGAACGGGGGGCGGGCTCTTCGACCCCATCTATTAGGTTTATTCTGTCAATCGAGGGCTCGATTCAAGTGCTGTTAATGTGAACTTGCTTTTGGAAGATGAATCTCTTCCCTAAATTAGTGGGTTTCGCGTAAGTGTCTCTACTTACGGGCCCGCCCAAACTTATTTGGTCCTTCATACAAGAGCTTGATAATCACAAACAATAATAGAATCCTGATCAAATCGTTTTTCAGATTATTCCACTGCACCTTGCTACAATAGATGGTAGTATCATTTCATGATTTTTTAATCATGAAAACAGGAACGAATTTTTTTCCGTGTAGTCATATTTTGGACGCTCATAAAAGAAACGTAGGCAAAATCCGGCAGATATAATTTGAATAAAATGAACGAACGTTCAAACAAGAAAACTGTCAAGAAAAGCCATTGACTCTGATTTACTGAATCGGCTACTAGAATTAACCTTTTGAGCAACTTTTGATTTGAAATTGTGTATGAGTCCTTTGTCACTATATTTGTTTGCTTTAGTGACATCTGAGATATGCGCTTTGAGACGAGTTTTGAGAGTACATTTGGTTTGTCCTTTGTAATTTTTTCCACAATAATCACAAGTTATTTTGTAGATCTCGGATTTTTCAAGATCGCCAATGGGTCTTTAGCAAATCCTAAGAGAGTTTGAAGTTGATTGACTCCGACAAAACAGGAATGTCTAAATTTCAAGACACGAAAAACTCCATTTATTATATACCTTCCACGATGTATTCACATCTGTTTTAGATTTTTATCACTTTTATCACTCAAACAACACACAACACAAGGCAACCGTCGATCAGGTATGAACTTCTAGTCTCTCCCTTGCCATCTAACAGGTATGCAATAACACACAAAAGCACAGACATTACCAACATATCTACTACAAATACTAGATCTACTAAGGCCCTTCGAATCGAGAACTATGCAATATGTAAGTCGTAGACAAAATAGTCAAAATCCGTCAAAATAAGCCTTTTCTAGTGGAATTGTTAGGAATTTTCTCGGGCTTAATATTAATGGTTTGAAAACGTGTTCCGGTTACTTATTTCTTTTCAAATGATCAAATGAAGCGTCAAATTACTGTCGATCTGCTAAATTTGGAAGACGTCTGCAATGAGATCTCAAAATAAAATATTCCGTCCACTATATCAAAAAATATTGCGGCGTGTTGAGTGGATTGGAGATAATGAAATCATTAGGTATAGGACCAAGTCCCTCCCTGTTGGTACAAAACTATTAAAATGGGGTCAAATCGTCGCTCAAGCGTTGTTTTAGATTTACCTTGTTTTCTTTATGAAAAACCATCATCTGACTATGTGAATGGCCTTAACAGCATCATTACTGTTGGTTTAAATCGGTCCAAATCAGCTCTCAAGCGTTTTAAGTTAACCTTTTTTTTTGCACAGAAAACCCACCATCACACTTTGTGATGGACCCCAAACACAACTTTACTGCTGGTTTAAATGGGTCCGAATCGGTTCTCAAGCTTTGTTTAAAATTTACCTAGTTTTCTCAATGATAAACCATCATCACCTTTACGAGTAATTCACTGCGCCTATTTGTACAATTGTACTATTGGTACAAACCGGTCCAAATCGGAAATCGGTCTTATGCATAAATAATTTACTTGGCGTCACGCGAACTCAACGTATCGTTTACCAAAACGGGTTGCCAACCCAAAACTTTTATTTAACATCCCAGTGATTTCTCGTGGAATTGCAGAGGTGTTCTCGGCTCCCAATAAACCGAGTATCACGTCAACACATTCCTACCCTTTCCTTATTCTGCATTCAGGCGAGGATATATGTTAGTCCCAAGCACCGAAGCAATAGAGTAGCAACCTCGGGCTGTCAATCATGCTCATGCTCACAGCCTACTATTATAATTATTCGCTGTCACTGAGCTTAGTAACGTCGATTTTGAAATTCAAAAAGCAAAGTGGATACTGGAAAGGATAAATGAGGCATTTCACGCCAAACCGTATTCGGAGTTGGCAGCACCCTCTTAGATTTCAATTAAACTTTCTGGACATGTAGACTTTGTCACAAAAAGCCACTTAGTTTTTATTCCGAAATTTATCTACACTGTCTTTTGAAAAGGGCCAAACTTTTTTTACTGATTTTTTTAAATATATATAATTGAAAAATGCCAAATCCCACAAAAAGTGACTTTCACAAAAAAAATTCAAATTTTTGAATAAAAATATTGAAAAAAAAACTCCAAATTGAGTCCTACATTGAAAAAATCGATTTTTTTTTTGAGGCTAGTTCAAGCTAAAGTAAAATTGTTGCAACCATTGTTTTTTTAAATACACTAAATCTAAATGCAAATTTAAATTTTAATGTTAGTTAATGGAAAGAACAACTCCCTGGAAACAGCAAAACCTTGTGTCTAGCGATTGCTTGACAGCAACTAGGTTCCACGGCTTGTTTGTATCTTTACATACATGAAATATGCACAATAGTGATGCCATATGTGATGAGGTTGACCAAAAGATAATTTGAATCAAATTATTAGAGCAACGAAGACGATTGCATGCGTCATCGTTAATTATGATTATTTTTCTTCGTACCAATATTGATAAGTTAACTATAAATTGATTGATCTAGCAGCTCCACATACTGAAATAAAAATAATCAGAGCCATGCTTTCATCAATATTGTAATTCAACTCAAATAATTATGTTTAATCATACTTGAAAATATCCTCAAGTGATAAAGTTGTTTTTCAACTCGTGAAACATTTCTGTAAACTATAAATAACTCAATATAATTACAGATTCCAAACTTTTGCAAAACGACATTACTAAGATACTCTCTTCAATGTGGCTTGATCGAGTGGCGATTTTTATCTAATTATCATTATATTTTTCAAACTCTTCAAACAAAATTTCGAAGAAACTACAAACAGACATCATGGGTATACAACAATTTTTGGAAACTAGAGAATGGGGTGGACAAGAAACCAGAGCGACTGCGGCAGTTATCTTCAATATAATATTTGACCTGTATTACGAGTAAAGACCTCTAAACGTTTTCAAAGGTGAATTAGCAGCATTTAGCGTCATGAGAGTAATAACTAAATAACATAATTAATATAATTAATATAATTGTCAGCAAAATTTTCTAGCATAAAGGCAAGCACTCAACGCTATAACTAAATATTACGTGCAAATCATATTTCGGGGAAAAGGAGAGACCATCAGGGCACTCAAGTGAAATTATTGGATAGGGAGCTTGGGGCTGCCTTCTCTCTGTTGTTAACATTTCACGGAACGAGAGCGGGCTCTTCGACTTCATCTATTAAAATTTATTCTGATAACCGACAACTCGATTCTATCGCTGTTCGTGTGAACTTGCATCTGGAAAGAGATTCTCTTGTCTGTTCCCCCGTAAGTGCCTCTGCTGCACCGATTTTAGCCCTGCATACAGGAGCTTGAAGGTCACAAACAGCATTGAAATCTTGATCAAATCATTTTTTCAGATTATTACAGTGCTTAAGGGAGCTCCCTTGCTAAAATAGATGGTAGTATATGGTAATGGAAATGATAACTAGTTAGTAGATAACTAAGTAGTTACTTGTTGCTACATATTTACAGATGTTTAAAGTTACGCCATAACAAGTTTTATTTTAAAATCTAATAATAAATTAGCGACTATTTCCATTCAAAGAACATAATTAATTCATTAGCAGAATTTTTCCTTCTGTGCTCACTGTAAAATAGACCGCTTCTTCATAATTTCAAGAAGTTTCTTCAAGCAAAAGCTAACTCTCGTGTATATTTCAGTAGCAATTTTTAGATAAAAATGTTAGTTGAAGTCATATCTATTTAAAAGCCAAACAATTTTTACAGAACAGAGTTTTTAAACGTTAACGTCTGTGCACGTCTTTGGTAACGAATTATCTGGAAATTTGCATTGACGGAACAGACGTTAGATATTAACGATTAACAGTCCTGTTACAGAATCAACCTGTGGAAAAAATTCCAGCGCGTTATGATTGATTAAAGCTACGCAACGTTTTTTTTTTTACTCGACGAGTACAAAATTCATTGAATTACGATTGAATCTTACTGGGATAACTCACGATTCAGTTCACCCTGCTAATAACTCGAGCCACCACTTTGTCAGAGGTCAGTAATCTTTCAACGACTATTTAGTGACCTAAGTTAAAAGCTCGTAAGCACAAGCGGATCATAGTTAGGCTGCAATAAACCGCATTCTCTCAGAACCACCATCCTTGTCATCACGACAGACTCCATCGTCATTTTGAAGAGATTTCATTCGTCGTGACGTCATCGAACCCATCGGGGTCGAAGGACACACCGTGCCCCCTCGTATCAATTAATGTGTAAAACGCGACGGCTTCAGTACCGACGGACGGGCGTCCGTACCGGAAAATGAGAGAGCCAAACAGAAATCGAGAGAATGGAAAACACCCCCTCAAACCAAAGCAATCATCGTCATCATCGTCGGTCGTCGTCGTCATTGCCGCGGCAACAGCCAGACGTCTACGGTCATTGTACAGATTGTGGAGCTCGCTCTTGCAACCACATGGAAAAGAAAATTATGAGCGCGCTGGGTCAGCTGGTGGCCATGTGACCATGTGGCGGGTGGAAAAATCAACATCCCGTGGCGATACACCTTGATGATTAGGTGCTTTTGATTTGCCAGTGTGACCAACCGTCAGGACGAAGAGATTGTATACCGCCACGGTGCGATGACTTATTTCCTTTGAATCGCCGTTTGAATTGAGCGGAGTGTGAAACGCTTTATTCACAGTTTCTCTTTGTTCTTGAGTGGAACGGAAGTGTCCTATGGATGAAAAAAAAACACACAAACACACAGGATGTGGGGTTTCCACGTGTTTTTGAACTTTTTTTAAAATAAAATCTTTAAAAAAAAAACTTAAAATGTAGATTCCAAACCCATCTCCCCGGATATTTTCAACTTCATGAGACTGGAATGATTTAAATGTAGAGATTTATTCAATGGACCCTCTATAAGGAGCGCCGGCATTGAATTTTCCAGACAAATGTTGTTCTTTGTTTCTGGTTGTTGGATCGTTTCGCTATTTTAACGCTGCCTAAGTAGAGATTCCCTTCACCGGAAATTCGCATACCACACTTCTTTAAATTGTTTGAGTGCGGAACAATGAGAAGGGCATTAGAAGGAAAATTTCCGGTTTTTCTCGTGGGTGTCATAATGGTATAATGTTTCGGATTTGTGCTGAGGGATTTTGTGGTTTTCTATAGAGATGGTTGCTTGAAGAGATTTCATGTGACGTTGAGACAATGTCATGCTCTTTATGGCATCAACTATGTTCTAGGGCAATTTAGAGCATGAGCATGAGCATGAGCATGATTGACCGCCCACGGATGCAATTCCGTTATTTCCAGATCAGATGTATTTACACAAAGAACCAGATTTAGAAGTAAGGATTTAGTATGTAGAATGCAATTTACACTGGGGAAAAATATCAACAATTTTGCTACCGATCATCCCAAATCGGTCCTATTTGCGCTCTTGACGGAACTAAACATTCATAATGCTGAATTAACTCAAAATGGTTATACCGTGAAAAATTGGGAAAATAACGTTGTCCTTCTACACACTTAGAGATTATTATTTTTAGACGAAAGGTAATTCAATTTCAATTTACGTTAACGTAAACAGAGATTTTATATAAAAAAAAAATAAAAAAAAAAACAACAAAAAAAAAGCTTTTGTTTTTTTTTTTTTTTAAAAAATAAAATCTTTTTTTTGTGTTTGTTGGTTTGTCAAAACGCGGGTGGGGGCGTTTTTTTTTTTTTTCTGGTGGGTGTAGTGTATAAAAAAAAAAAAATATATTTATTTATTTAAAAAATTTTTTTTTTTTGTTGGGTATGGTGTAAATTACGGCAAGGGTAGGGTGTCAAATGAAAATCTGAAAATTGCGACCGTCACGAAATATCGTTACGAATGAAACGATAATAACTCAATCAATCCTCGATAGATTTTCAAGATATCTACACCAATTGATTGAAAAATTTCGCGCGTATCAATTCAACTGTCAAAAATAAACCTTGATCAAATGTAAACTATTGAAAATAGGGCAAATAAAAGGTGATGTCTTATAATTCCGCTTTGCAGGCTAAATATACTAAATGCACAGTACTTTCCTATCACAGATTTCAAATGTGAGCAAGGGAGGTCTCATATGCAGCACTGAACGATATAAAAGGGGCACACCTTCACAAATTTCTCATTCGTTCGGCAGCATTGAAGCAGTGCGGTACTGTTCACAATATTGGTTTGGCAGCTGGCGGCGGCAGTACCCTGGAGGGTGCACTGGCTTCATTTCGGAGCGGCAGTATTGAAGCTGTTCGGAGCGGTATTGCATTGGTAGCTAAGGTGTGGCAAGTAGCCAGGCCCGGTTTGCCTGATGGCTGTTGCTGTAGGCTGTTGCTAGCAAGCCGTTGCCTAGGTAGCCATTAGTTACTAGTCGGTTGACCAAGCCAGTAATTTATTTATAGCCAATCGGTAGGCTCAAACACGGAGCAAAATAAGGAGCTTGTGTGAGATCCTGTTGGTAGCCAACTTTTTATAAGGTGCAACGTGGAACTGATGACATAACCTGCTTCTTCAAAAGACCGAGAAGGTTTTAATACAAATGTGGATTATTTGAATCCGTCCTTTTCAGGACGACCAATTCTATTTTCTTAGCTAAAGATTTTGTTAGATTGGCTTTTATCTTACATTCAGCTCCAAATGTTCGCCAATTGGCAGCTAGCGGTGTATAAAATAGTTTTAGTTTTCCATTCGTTAAATACGGATGGCTCAGCAGGCTGTTGCTAGCAAGCCGTTAGCTAGGCAGCCATTAGTTATGCAGTTGGTTGAACAATCCAGTGGTGTATTTGTAGCCAATCGGTGGGCTCTTGGTAAGACGGAAAGTGGAACGGATGAAATAACCGGCTTCTTGAAAAGACCGAGAAGGTTTTAATAATTCAAATTTAAACGATTTCAAATCCGTCCTTTTCAGGACGACCAATTAAATTTTCCTGACTAAACATTTTATTTTGTTGGAATTTCTCTAACATTCCTTTCAAAATTCTTGCCAATTGGCAGCCGGCTAAAATAGTTTTAGTTTTTCATTCGTCGCATACCTTATGTGTACAATTTACAATTACAATTACACGGCTCGGAAATTTGATCGGTCTCTATATTATTTCAAAACGCAAATGTAACGCAAGCTTACGGCAAAAGAAGCATGCCAAATTGAAATTTAAAAAATGGCTACCGTCACGGAAAACTGAAACACTGGATGCTAATAACTCGATGTTGAGATTTTTCCAGTAATCAACTACACATTTTTACAACTGCCATTTTATTAGCCCAAGTATCAAAATTTTCCAAACAAACGATGAATGGGGTAACTGCTCCCATATTAACCTCCTATATTCATCCTACGATGAATCAAACAATTGGGCAGTTGAGGGATCGGTTTCGTTTTCTAATAATGTTTGCTTACGTTAAATAATTACAACAAACATTACTAACTTATCCTGTCACGTGTATATCGTTTTCTTTCAAGTAGGATGCATTGCAAAGTGACGAGATTAATATACACACTTAGAAATTATGAATTTTACACGAGACGTAATTCATGTTTGTAAAAAGTAGAGAAACGTAAAGAAAGATTTCGTGTAAAATTATGTCTCCTGAAACTGACACATACGCAATTCGACGAAAGATGTGTTTGATTGAATTTATTTTCTCTTCTCTTTGAACTCATTCTTATGTGCTAAAGGACGCTTGCGTGTGTCGGTCTCAGGGGACAGAAATTTACATGACATTTTGGTAGTGTGTAGGTACATCTTCCCTATAATTTGTGTGCAAAATCATCCATCATTATCTGAAAATTTAACGAATATTAGAATATTAAATAATTCCCTATCAGAGACCACATTTTGGTTTTCGAACATGACATTCCCAATGATTATTCTCTGTTAAGGTGAAACTGGAGGGAGTATTTTTTCCTTATGATTTATAGGTTAGGTTAATTATCACTTTACGATTTTGTTGACTAAAAATCACAAACAACGTTGACGTTGCGAACCAATGGATGCTCCCGTGTAGCAAACGATCCTTGAAAATTTCACGCCTGAAGTCCTAATAGTATTTGAGGTTTGTGCTCAGAAAACTTCGAAGTGATATGGACTTGATCCAGTATGTCTTTAATTCCAATTAGTACTGCTATGAACAGTTGTTCTGTTGTGTTAGCAATTCACGTTGGATAGAGTTTTACTTATAGGAAGATTTTTTTCTTTTTGAGAAACTGTGAAAGTGAAAATAAGTGCATTGCTTAATCGTTTTGATGCCAACCGTATGCGCAAATTTCGGAAGCGCATTAAGATCGAACATACGGGAAATCCTCCGAAACGACCATGTACCGATGCGAGCTCGTGGTTATCGGGCGAAACTGAAAGCAGCCAGAGGTAATGCGTTGCCAACTACTGGTTAGGACGCTGGAAAAGGGCCTTCAACTCGAGGCCGTATCGTCATTTAAACCAAACGACCCTTTTCAAGGCCATTAAATGCTTTCTAAAAAGTGTACATACTTACTATCTAATGCTGGTCTAACGATCTATTAGGCCCACACCCACGCTATTTTGTTCAGGCTTTGGCAAGCGTAGGGGTCAAATGAAAATTGACGTGAAATGAAAATAGCTGAAACAGTTTGAACGCTAATAGCTTTATAATTTCTCGATAGATTTTCGAGATTTTTGCTTCAATCAGCTGGAATTTTGTGCGACTGTCAACTATCAAAAATATCATTAATTATTGGCCTTGAATTCACAAACAGACCCTGAACATTCTATTACGCGATAACGTAGTCTACGTCAACCGGTCGTGTTTATACATTTAACGTAGTCTACGTTTTTTTTATTCAAGCATCTTTATTTAACAAATCGACATAGAATCACAACACTCGATATGTCCACCCTCATTCTCCATGATGTTCTTCCGGCGGTAGCGGAACCTTGAGGATGCCTTCGGTACATACCCATGCCTTGATAATGGAAGATTTCAAAGCATCTACACTGAAGTATGAGGAGGCCTTTGCTTAAGCAAACGCCCATATTGAATAATCGAAAGGATTAGTCAGGGCTGCTGGGACGCCAAAAAACTTTCGATGAAAATTTCATGTTCTCCTCCGGCCATGTGTGAGTTTTTCTAGAACTCTGACACCGAGCTCCATCTCGTTGAAAAACAAGATCCCCATGTTCAACAAAGTTAGCTCTGATCCATGGGAAAACTTGGTTCTTCAAAATGTCGATGTAGATTTCGGTGTTGGCCTTAACACCAGCTTTGAAAAAAAAAACTGGAGGCATTCTCAATGAAAACATTTGACGTTCGACGAAACTGTTAAAAAGACCGTAACTTCAACGGGATTCTTCGTTGTAAACTTGAATTCTATGTTTTCTGGTTATAATAACCCTGTTCGCGAGAATAATAAACACTTGATCGATGGTGAACAGTTTCTCGTCAGAGAACCCGACGATTGAATGCTTCTTCTTCATAATAGAAAGAAACCGCTTCGAATGCTCAAGCCGTAGTGCTTTGATCCGTTTTATTATCACCTGGCGTTTCATTCAAGCCTTAGATTATGCCTTTCAGTGGTCCGTAACCATTGCATGGAGGAATTGGAGATATTTGCTTCCATAGCCAGCTTCCGGATTGACCTTCCTGGATTTCAGTTCACTTTTTTCCTTGACCGATTTAATCAGCTTGCATTGTGAGTGAACCGTGGACGTCAAGAAGAGGTCGTTTAATACGGTAAAGGGTGTACAAAATTAAAATTGCATCATTTTCAAATGTAACTTTTTACCCATTGGGTATTTTCTACTGAAATCTTGGCTGAAATTAGTTCAATGTGTATTGTTTATACTGTGCAATCGTTGAAAAGATGGTGTCGGAAGAACAGCAGCGGCGAAAAACTATTCTGCACACGTACCTCGAAAATATGGATTTTTCTCATCGTGCCACCATCAGGAAGCTGGGAATGGTTAAATCTACGGTAACTCGTGTTTTTAATCGGTACAGCGAACATTTGACCATCGATCGGAAGAAAAAGTATGGCCAAAATGGATCTCCGTATACTGTAAAGGACCAAAAGCGGATAGTGAAAGCTTTCAAAAGGAATCCAAACAGTTCATTTCGAGATGTAGCGGAAAAACTGCATTTAATGTGAAACTAAAGGACTCCTTTTTCCATGTGAACTATAGGTTAGGTTAATTATCACTTCACGTTTCTGACTCTAAAAATCACAATCAAAAATGTAACAATGTAAAAGCAAAATTCCTGAAACTTTCGGGGCTCCTGTTCTTTACTGCTCATCATAAGTTCGACGTTCCTGAGGGCGTACGGAAGCAGAAGATGTTGCTTGTGTGGAAAGCGGAGCACCCCATTCGTACTAACCGGGGCGGTCAATGGACAGGTATACCTAAAGGAATACCTCCGAAAGCGTCTACTTCCTCTTTTGAGGTCACACCTACGCTACGCTCAATTTCGTGGCGAAGCTTCTCAATCACCCGAACGCACCGGAACTGCGGTCAATTGAGAAGCACTGGGCCATTATCAATGCTACTTCGGAAACATCCTAAGGAAGTGAAATCGGAGGTAGATAACAAGAAAAGGTAGATTTCGACACAAAAAATAATTGGCCCAAACGTTGTACCAGATCTTAAGAGTAGTGTTAAAAGGAAGGTTTACACCACTTGACAGTACAATATTTAAAGATAACGCACTCAAAGAAAATCAGCCAAAATATTGTTTGAACCTACCCAATAATCAGTTATTATTTTTACTCATTTTTTTATGACTCATACTGAACAGAATAAATAATGGTATGTAGCAATCAAAAAATGCTATGATTATGTAGTATTCTGTAACTTAAAGCAATTTAATTTAAACTGGCCAAATAACAAGGTCAATTTATGTTAACATGTGTCTTATTGTGTCTTTGGAAAACTTCGTGTAACATTAATAGGAGAGTATGAGGTCACATAATAAAAATCTTATTTTTGAATGTATGCAGTGAATTTGAATACTATTTGTAAATCAGTTTTGATGGGCTGCAAATGGTGAGTTGACAATTTCGAAGGAGGGTGCAGCCGACCTCTGCTCCTCATAAGTTCATATCTCACGCCTCCGCGAGTCATATGATCACAAATGACTGCCAGCTGAAACATGGAGACGCTGCTTGAGGTAGCCTGAGTAATGTTGTAAATAACATACAACGGGGAAAGGGAAGGGCACCCAAACGAAACGATTTGGATAGGGAGCATGGGACTACCTCCTCCGTCCTAACATTTCGTGGAACGAGGGCGGGCTCTTCAACCCCATCTATTTTTTTTTTTTCTTTTAGTTTATTGATTACCGAGATTTTCAGCCAACGGCTGGTTCATCTCCCGTCGTAGTCACTCAAATACCTTTTCGGTACTTTCGTAACTTGTCCGGGGGTGAGATTCGAACTCGTGACTTTGGCGTGAGAGGTATGGATGTTAACCTCTACGCCGGGGTCGGCCTCCCATCTATTGGGTTTATTCTGTAAATCGAGGGCTCGAATCTAGTGCTGTGAGTGTGAACTTGCTTTTTGGAAGGAGATTCTCTTCCCTATATTCGCGGGTTTTTCGTAAGTGTCTCTCTTACGGCCGTGTTTGGCCTTTCATACAGGAGCTTGATGATCACAAACCACAATAGAATCCTGATCAAATCGTTTTTCAGATTATTCCACTGCTATGGATAGTTACCTTGCTGTAATAGATGGTAGTATTCATCATCATCATCATCATCATCATCATCATCATCATCATCATCATCATCATCATCATCATATTTGCAAATCAGTTTTGATTGACCCTATTTACTCTAATAAAGATTCTCAATAGTTTTTAAAACCGCAGTCTGACTTCTAAATGCCATGATTGCATGTAATACAATTTACTGACCAAATAAAACATTCAGGAAAAAAATGGAAAAACTACAGATAGCTTAGGATTTTTGAGCAATATAAGATCCAAGCATATAGTTTTCAAAGCGTTGATATGCTGATTTAGATTCTTAGCCCTTTTTCCCAAAGGAAGCCATATGCTACAACGTACAATTGCGACAATTACGTTGCCAAAAGCCCTGTTGGAACTGTTTTGTGGTCTTCTTTAACTGTGATACGTTCTATAATTGCTATGTTTTGTATTCTCCGTACGTGGAGTAACGATTATGATGTAGAAGGAGATGAGATGCGCCTGATCGTACTCTTGTACTATAATGGCTTGGCGATGGTTCTAGCGGTTGTTAGTACACACTCTGTTTTGTTACCTACATGGGAGAGAAACTCTTTCCTTTTTGGGTTTTATTTGTATACACAACGTCTGGCTTTTTTGATACGTTGTTTCTTTTCAAAAAATATTATTATATAAAATTTTGGGAAGAATCTTAGGGAATCTGGAGGGGGTGGATTTAAAAGGAAACAAAGTAGGATTTGCGCAGAAAACTGACAAACCAAATTTCGTAAAAAAAAATCTAAATTTAGGGAAGTATTTGTTCAGAACCCTGTGAAAGATTTGTTCACAAGATCAAGTCATATTGGCTTCAAATGCAATCACAATGAAATTCTCTCATAAATCTCAACGATGATTACATTTCGTAAAAATCCAAGCATCCAAATCCAAATCAGGAACCGAACTCGAGGTAATTAATATCTGGACGCACTGCTTATTTAACTGCGCTCCTAGTGGTCGGATCAGGAATATTTTGATTGCAGTTTGTTACGAAATGTTCCCTATTTCAGTGCTGAAAAGTCATTTTCATTTTGTTTCAAAGAAGTTATACTTGATGCAAGCTGTGAACCGAAAATTAATTTTGGACTCCCACTTCCGAAATCCGACGTGTTCAGGTTCAAAAATCGCAAAGTCTTTAAAATGGGCTAAATCGACCTTGTGCAGCGTTCTCAAACATCTCCGTGAACGGCATACTATCGATCGGCAGGATTATAGTAAGCGTCTTAGTGGAATTAAGGTTTGGAATTTACATTTGAAGTTGTTGAGAACGAGTAGGACAAACTCATGGCTGTCGGTTTATGATATCGTCAAAAAGAGAAAAGTACTACAGTGGTATCGAGACAACGGGGTGGATTTCTTCGAAAAGGACATCAATCCACCCAACTGCCCTCAATTCCGCCCAATTGAGAAATATTGGGCAGTTGTCAAACAGAAGTTGAAGAAGAGTGGAAAGGTGACTCGGGATGCAACAGAGATGAAGAGATGGTGGAACAAAATGGCCGCTCAGGTTAGCCAACAGAGTGTCCAAAATATGATGAGTGGTATTCGAAGAAAAGTTCGAGATTTCATCAAAACCAAATCGGAATAATTTTTTTCGCTATTTTTCCTTTAAAGTGCAATAAATGACCTTCATTTTGAGTACTCAACATTTTTATTTCATTAACATGGTTCCGAGATAGATACTCGGAGGTTTAGAAAAACGAATGTCTCCAGAGGCGAACTCTGCCCTTCATTCAGTCACACGACCGACATTTTGACCGGATCTTGCGAGTTGTCACTACAACCGGGAAGTACAACAATGACAACGGAGCCCAGTTTGTTCCGAAAACCTTCAATCCGTTTAATTGTCCCTAGTTCAGGCCCATTGAAAACTACTTGGCAATTATGAAGAGAAAAATGAAGTTTAAAGGTTAAATCATTAAAACGGCAGCTCAGTTGAAAAATTAGTGCAATGAAATCGCCAAAACAGTGGGCACCGCCGCCGTATTAAGGGAAAAGTTCGAGAATTCGGTCGAAACCGCTACTAATAATTCTTTTCGTATTTTTTTTTGTAAAAACTAAGGAGTAGGTTGCACTTTAGTGAGAACCGTTTTCAAATCTTTTCATTGGTATCCGATATAGACCCAAATGGTGTGGTCCATCTGGGGGGACTGGGTTATAATGGATTGGGGGGCGGAATATTTTGGAAAAAAAAAAAATTTTATATTTCCCGTGGGTTTGGGTTAGGAAAGCCCAAGCCTTTTCCGCCATATTATGATTCTTAATGGTTTTTTTAGGCGCGTGTTTGCTTCAATAAACAATCTGACATTATAAAAAATCTACTACTATGTACTATGATTAACACATTTATTAGAACGTACTTATCAGCATTTTACGCTTTTTCGTTCTCTTCCTAGCGAAGAGTCTTTAACTCCTCTTTTATCTTTTTATCGACGATTTTAAGTTATTCATTTGTTGCTTATTTTGCTCTTACTTCCTTGCTAGCTCCTTCCGTTGTTTTTCTCCTATTTCGTCCTCCTTTTTTAGTTTTTGATGTTCCAAATGTTGCTTATAATTAGCATATGCTTTGTTAGCCAGCATGAGCAGTTGTTTGGGGAGAACTAGAGGCGCACACTTAGAAATTGTGAATTTCTCACGAGACGTAATTCATGCTTGTAAAAAGTTGGAGAACGTACTGAGAGATTTCGTGTTTAAATTACGTCTCCTTAAACTGACACATACGCAATTCAACAAAAGATGTGTTTAATTGAATTCATTCTCTCATCTCTTTCAACTCATTCTTATGTGCTAAAAAAACGCTTGCTTGTGTCTGTCTCAGGGGACAGAAATTTACAGGACATTTTGGTAGTGTGCGGCTCATTTCCGAATGACTTCAATCACCATCAACGAATTTAATGTTCTCTCACACATTGATGATCGATCGTCGTTATGGTTCCTAGCCGTTGTCGAAGATCCTCGCTCGACATCAGTATTTCCATGGGATGCCGTCAAAACTGTTATTACAACAGCCGATACGAACGGATATTTAGTTTCACCTATAGTTGTCGTCATGCTAAAGAACTGATTCCAATAGTCCTTAATTCTCCCTTTTGTACAGTCTTGCATATCTATTTCATTTGATTTGAGCAGGTTCCACTCATTTATAAGCAATTCTGTTTTGATTTCTAACGGAAGTGATTTCGCGATCTGTATATCGTTAGAACTACGACTAAATTTTCGATTTGATGGACTTATGCATCGACTATGCTTAACGAAGGCGTTTCGAATTCCTGATTCGTTCAATATATGCTTACAAGAAGCGATATAATGTTATTTAGCTTTATGCAAGGATCTAAGCTTGTCCTTCAATTTAGTCAAGTCAGCCGTTATTGCATCCCCTATAATAAAATTTTCGGGAGGTAATAACATTGTCAAATATATCTTGAGGTAGTACTGTATCAGCAGGCCACACTTCCGCTTTGCATAGTCTGTTCACGATAGTACGTTGATAGTACGAGCTAACATTTCGAGTTCTGAATGCATCAAATGTATAATTTAAAAAAAGCTGGTATTAGGACTGCAAAAATTAGTGCTGTGCAGTTACTAGGGTTTATAACACCTAGCGTAAGCATTTCAGCTTTCACATAGTTAAGTTTCCAATACCATACCATGTCATATCGTGGGCACTGATTAGATTGAACAGCTATAATCGCAAATATGCGGCGCTCAACTGCACAAAGGTACGAAATCTAGTTGCAGACATTCACTTTGAACCCCGAGTTTTTTTCGATTTAAACTATTCAACGGGGTCCACTGTCTAAACGGGGTCTAAATACACTGTTCGAAATGATTTTGTTGACCAAAGATGTTTCTTTGAACCGTGAAATAATTAACAAGTGCAGGCCACTGTTCAGTAATTCTTTCTGTTGTTTCTTGCAGAGATAATCACCATGTAACTTGTTTAATGAAACGGTGTGACGGTAGTCCAAGTTCTTGCTGTATTTTCTCAAACTCTTCTAGTTGAGATAACTAGCCTTAACTGCCTCAACATGAGAAGATTTTCTGCGGTAATACAGCATTCTGCAAAGCATTATTCAACTTATCAAGGATATCAAGGATTTGAAGATGCGTTGAAACAATCTGGGACTTCGACTTTGACCAGAAGGGAGTGGTTATTTGTAATTCGTTTTTCCCTGCCAAATTCGCTGTCGCATCGCAGCATAAGGTGTACAGAGAATTACGCGCATCTTCCAGCACAATCTCCCGGGAAAAGTGCTAAAGCAACAATCATTCAAAAGCCAGAAAAAGCCTGGATATTGTTAAGGCCTTACCGCAAATTGTACAGAACACTTCGTTATCACAATGTTTTCGGGCCTACTCCTTAGGATTTGTTTTCTTCAACCATTGAGGGCGGAAAGTGCATTTCCCCATACTGTTCTAAAAATGAACCAAAAACGAATAATTATTTTCCATGTTCAGGATTGGTTTGTATGAATTGAAATGATATTCAAATAATAAAAAAGAAAAAAAAGTGACTCCAATTTTCAGAGAATAGTGACTTTAGTGACTTTTTAGTGAGTGCCTTGAAAATTGTGACCAAGTCACTAAAAAATGACCCGCTACCAGCCCTGTCAACGAGATGTTTTTAATGATTCTGTATCGAGCACGATGAAGAGCAGCCTTGACGTACCACAAGGGAGTGTATTAGGGCCTATTTCATTCATTATATAAATTGATAACATGCGATAAGTCTTGCGATTTTGTGATATTAATCTTTTTGAACAATGGTACACGGTAACTATTGCAGCTTAACACATCTAACATTTGAATCCAGATTTACGTTTAATACGTAGATGGTTGAAATAGAAACTGTTAAAATTAAACATAAGTAAAACTAAATTCATGGTAATTTCGCGAAATCGAGTTACTGAAGACGTCTCTGTTGGTATTGATGATGATACAATTGATCGCATGCGTGAGATTAAATATCTTGGCGTGATTCTTGATGAGAGATAAAAATTTGACTCTCACATTGACGATGTGATCAGAGAAAACAGCCAAGAGGTATGTTTCTTATTTGATGCTCTCCAGTGGCTATCGGTGAAACAGAGAGTTGTTTATTCAACAATGGCGTTCATTTTTAAATTAGTTAACGGGTTTGCTTCCTCGATATTTGTACAATCGAATTGAGAAAGGAAGTGATATTCAGATTTATCACAAAAAATGTTGTTGTTAGAATGTTAGAACAATTTATTGTTTGTATGAAGCTTTGGTCAAAAATTGTTGCAGCAACTTGAGTTACTTGAATGAGTCACATTCAAGTTGCTTCACCCGGTTTTTAACATGTGTGCTGTTAGGAAATGTCAGAAATGTCTTGAAAATGCGGTTGTTTGCCAATTACTGGCAATGTCCTAGATTTTGTAGGTCTTTTTAATCAATGGGCTAAGCTCACGAAAATTCGGGAAATCAAAGGCATTTTAAAATTTATTATTTCGCTGTATAGTGATGGGAAATGATCAAGGAGTTTGTCTTTATATATAATCAGATCGCTTCTGCATTTGTTAGCAAATCTGAGTACATTGTTATTCAATAATAAATTATTTTAAAGATGATAAATAAATGATGGTGTATCTAAACTAATTGGATCAATCTTATAGTAAGATTAAAGACAAAGGTAAAAAAAATCAACTTGTTGGTCTGGAATCTGTGCCTAATCCCGTAAAAATTGAGTAAACTAACTGAATAATACCAATGCAAACAATGCACATTTTTCCTGCTTACATTTTTATTTTTTTATTATTTTTGTCAGCATCATATTGAAACAACTATAAGCGAACTTGATACTCATCTTTGAAGATGACCAGCCAAGACGTCAAATTCTGGAACTGCATTTCGAGCAAATGTCACTTTCCGCTTCAAAGTTATCACAAAGGCAAAGTATGCGCATTATTACGAACGCAAGGAAATGGATACAAAAAAAAAATCTGTCACAAATTTCCCTGGAAAGGAAGTGTCGATTTTCCTCCATTGGCTTCTTCAAGAGCTAGTCAGCTACCGACTGATGAAAAGCGGTCGGTTTTGTTTTTTTGCTCCTTCCTGTAGTCTGCCGAATGAATCCGGAGACAATGCGCGATGCGACATCTAAATTTAGCTTCCAGAGAATGCACGACGGAAAAATGCAGCCGCGAGGCACGCAACGGAACAGCAACAATAAGAATGCTTTTTGTGTGTCTCGGTAGTTCGGCACGTCAACTTTAACCGAACAGTAGCGACGACGGAGAGATGTGGAGATGGATTGATGGATTTGTCGGGCCACTACACTGTCGTCGGATTACACGTGGAAAACATGCGGAATTCTAATTCTAGACCCGCGTGGAAGAGGAGACGGCCTAGCAACAGAGAAAAAGGTCCGAGTTTCATTACCGGTGGGTGTTTTCGAGGGGGAATTCCTACTGCCAGCCTCGTGGTGTGCTTTTGTGGTATGTATGAAGATCAGAGACAATTGCTTAAAGGGCGAAGCGGCTTAAATACAATAGGTTAATGCTGATTTAAAAGTTCGAGGTATACGATAGTGATTATTGGTCTAAACAGCATTTCATTGTAATTGACCACACATGCTTGAGTCAAATTAACAAATAAATTAACTTGTACAAGCGTTCAACCGAACCGTACGAACCAAACGAAGGGCATCGTAACATGCCAATCTGCATCGCCTGCATGGCCCAGAATAAGTTTTGGTTCTACTTGACGATGGGACAGCAAATCCAAGCTTGTTTTTATCCTTTTGGGTGTCTGAGTAAACTAAAACCGACTCAAATCATCATCAACAGCCGCGTGTAAAGGGACCCACTGGGCTATTCCTGTCTTATGACATCATCCGCTAATTATTACACCATCTTCCAGCGAACGGGACGACAAAACCACGTCGGCTCCACGTGATTTGCGCCATGAATCTGTCTACGACGACGATGAGGATGGCGGCAAATTAATAGAGAAAAAAAGAATTGTAAATTTGCACCACACGCGAACAACCTTCTTCCCATTACTGTGCCAGTAAAGTCTTGTCCACAGCCGTCATCGACTTAACGTGCAAACTTATTTTTACCAACATCCTGATGCAACTAACATACATTTATGAAATCGCATTTGTTGTATCTTCCAGTTTTTCGCATTACGACTTTGAGAATATCATCCGCAAAGAAGACGACTCGTCGTGTAAGGGAAAGGTGTTATTATATTGCTTCCATTGCAATTCGCTGCATTTATTTTTAGGGCCTCTCATGCGCACTTTGAAACAAAGAGAGAGGAAATCTCATCCGGATGCTTATTGGAATGTGATCCAAATGAAAGGAAGTGCAATAAAGAACCTATTCCGTCGAACCACAATGTCTTGGAATTCAGACAATTATCAGACCAATTATGTCTTTCGACCATTTGAAAATCCTGAAACAACTATCCATTTCCTATCAAACAAACAAGACTATGTCAAACAAGATGGCTAATATAAACTCAATCCACTAGCAAACCATAAAACATAGACATCCCGGAGAAAGAGACATGAACTTGACACATGTGAAAACAAACAATTAACTCTTTCGGTCCAACTAGAAACAGGGAAGAAAAAATACCCAAACTATCTGTATATCAAACGAGGAGGAGCCGCAAAATATTAACATCTATCGTAACCCTTCTTGGCTCTGTTCACAAATGGCTTTGTTATTACATTTGGTTCGTGTTTACACGCGCTAAACGGCGATCAATCAGCGCACGCACGCACGCACGCATACCGTTTATGAGTGTCATGCGCGAGAAGTGAGAGGTTTTCCAGCCGAAGCGTTGGGGGGAAAGACCACGACCACACTAAGCGGAAGCGAGTGGGTTCAAGAAGTTCATCGAACAACGTGTGTCACCAGCAGTAGCAGTACTTGGTACAACAACAACGACGACGACTACCGCAGATGGGTGCTGTCAGTCAAGGTAGGAATACTGACAAATCCCGAACGGAAGCAAAGTTGAAACCATGCCACAGTTCATGCTGATTCGAAGAATGTTTTGGAAGTTTAGTATTACTCTCATAGATTAATAAAGGTTATTTTTTTATGTTTGATAACAATCATATTAGCGAAAATTTGGAGCATTACGAAAAATCAGCTCAGCTTTTGAATGTGAATAACTCACACATTCCGCGTTAAAATTTCTTATCATTTGCATCAATCCATTGGAAATCTTTCTACGCATCTTCTTAAACATTCAATTAACATTGTTCTGACGGAGAAAAGCTGACAAACGGGTTTTTTCGTGTATTGCACCAAACTTGGAGATTTTTTTCATCTACCACCCATTTGTAGAAATCTCAGTTTCTGTGCCGATTGGATCGGCCCTTCGGCAAATGGGACCATCCGCTTTAGTCAAGTTTTTGATAAAATGCTTTTACGCAATTGCTTGCAGTTCCGAAACCGTTATATCTGAAAACGATCTGTTCGATGCTTTTTGAAGGAAATTATTCAAAAAAAAATTCAGGAAAAAAATATAATTTTTGGGCAGCAGTCTCTATTCCTCGTTCGGATGACCGAAATTTTCACGAGGCTACCAGTGGGCATCTTCATTTTTGTCTACACGGATGACATCGTCCTGATGATCGAGAGGAGCACAGTAGTTGCCCTCCGCAAAAAAAAACTGGCACAAGCTGTGCGGTACGTCGAGAACTCGGCCACAATCTCCAGTTTTCAGCTATCATCGAAGAAAAGCGACTTCACGCATATCTGCGGTAACAACCACCAGACACTAGCTACACCGATCACTCTCGGAGGCTGTCCCATCACGCAGCGGACTTCAGTCAAGATCCTAGGTGTTAGACTCGACCGCTCCTTACCGTTCCGACAGCACTTCGATGAGCGATGAGTTAAAGCAAACTGCCGTGCACGACTGAACCTCCTCTGGACCATCGCCGGACGACACGCAAACTGCAACCGGCCAACCAGGTTTCGAGTTACTGCAGCCATCGTCAACAGTATAATCACATACGGCCTTGAGATAACCAGCCTCGCCAGACCAGACCAGAGCCTAACCATACAACACAGCCATTCGGATTGCTTCAGGCCTACTCCCATCAATTGCGTCATTTGCCGTCGAGTTGTCGGATACATGGCAAAAAACCAGTGGGTTCAGCGATGGAGAGTTCCTTCTAGGGGAGGCCAACCTACTCCTACGTACCCTCGCCAACCAGATACTTCCTTAGGTGGCCGAGGTTCACTGGTGTGGAGCCAAGTGCTGGAACCAGCCAGCTGTAGCAATCGACGACACACTCCGTAGGGCCATTAGGGCCGGAGCAAACCCGCAAGCGGTGCAAGCATCGTTCCGTGAGCTTGTCGACCATTTATTTTCCGAACACCGCATCAACCGACCAGCACTTCGCCCAGTCCCACAAGCTCCTGAAACAATATTCGATTTTTCCGGCCGAAGCTGTAGCTGTCTGGCTTGCTGTGACCACCCCTTCAGACCGCCCAATTGCCGTCTTTACTCAGCCGGCGTTGCCGCGGCCCTCGGTTCAAAAATCCCAAACCATCCTTGGATCCAGGCAATCATTATGCAATCCCTGCCCGGAACAACATTCGCATGGATACCCGGTCACCACACTGTCCTGGAGACGACACCAAAAAGTGGCTTTTAGAAACAATCTCGAACGCCTGGTGCAACGAATGATCACAGTGCCAGGACCCACTTATACAGAAAATAAAAGGTACCGTAAACCGATGGGAGGACCCACCTGACCACCCACAGCAGCAGATACTGTCGCGCCTTCGTTCTGGACTCGCAAGAGCATCCCACAACATGTCCGGAAACGGACCCTTCCACGTAAGCTGCACCTTATGTAACACGCATCACTCAGTAGAACATTTCCTATGCCATTGCGTACGAGGGACCACCAGTTCTTCGGAAACTCAGGTAGCATAAGGGACGTCCTTAGGGAAGAAGAGAGAAGCCGCAGTGGTCGGCTTCCTTAATGAATCACACCTGTACGACGCCATTTAAATACCGAATCTATCAACCCGCCAAACTGACGAGGCGGGATAGAGGCTCTGCCGGTGGTGGAATTCTCAATGATGCCTGCCACCCCCCTTTCCCAAACCCAAACGATCCAATATTTGCCCACAACATTTCAACCCATACCACACCAACCCAACGCTCTGACCACGGACAACCCCAACCGAGACGAACCAGGCACATGCTGAAACTCTCATTAATAAAGAAACCAACCAGTACTAAAAAAATGTATCATAGAACAGCACTATTTTGACTAGTTTAAATGCACCAATGAAGGCAGGCGTCGTGTAACCTCACTTATAACATGTGCACTAACTTTCACACTCAGATTAAATGCCTAATTTCAGGGGACGACCCCGGCGTAGTGGCTAACATCCATATCTCTCACGCCAAAGTCACGAGTTCACCCCCGGACAAGTAACGAAAATGCCCAAATCAGTGTTTGAGTCACTACGATGGGAGATGAACCAGCCCGACGCTAAAAATCTCGATAATCAAGAAACAAAAAAAATGCCTTTTTTAAACCTCGAAACGTGACTGCACATAAAACTCGAATTCGTGAGGTGCACGGGAAATTTGGGGAAAAGGCGACGCAAGTGAGTAAAAAATATATATTTATGTATGTGGCAAAGGGTAAATGCACCCTTCTTTTTGGGGAAATGCTCCTTAAACTTTGGAAAAATGCTCCTTAGATGCGTTTGCCCGGTATAATGCAATCGGAGGTATTAACCTTCTGGTTAGCGCTTGCCGGGTGTTTTGACGGGTTTTCAGTTTCTTCAAGATTGTATAGTTTTGACGGGTTTTAAGTTTCTGAATTTAAGAGTCGTCAAAACAAAATTAAGACTCTTCGAAATCAAATTAAGACTCGTCAAAATGAAATTAAACCCGTCAAAACTACCTCGAAGATTGCAGAGCGAAGCTCCGCTATACAATCTTGAAGAAACTTAAGACCCGTCAAAACAACCGGCAAGCGCTAACCAGAAGGTAAATACCTCCGATTGCATTATACCGGGCTAACGCATCTAAGGAGCATTTTTCCAAAGTTTAAGGAGCAGTTCCCTAAAAAGAAGGGTGCATTTACCCTGTTGCCTAAGAGGACAGTGAAGTCAATGCGCTTAGCTATTTTGAACGATGCAAGTTATAAATTATGAACAATCCAAAATGGAAAGACATAAATTGAGAATATTCCACTATGAATAGTTGGAATTCAACCGTTCATCAGAAAAATTGCCGTATTTATAATTTTTATTTTCAATTCAATATGAGATAAGTGCAAGCGAGTCATAAATTTTTCAAAAGTCCAACAACCGGACGCCAAGGAGCCAAAGATTGGGGGGTTCCAACCTCTGGTTAGGTAAAGGATGTGACGGTTTTTTTCGGGTGTGGGTTTTGGGACATTTCCTGTATTGATTCCAGACGTAAATTACTATTATCAACAGGATTCTGCCCCTTCTCATCAATCAAGAGCAACACAGGAGTGGGTGTCGTCTAAATTTGTCCCATTTCATATCATCTCCAAAATGGCCTGTCTCATCGCCAGATCTCAATCCTTTGGATTTCGTTGCATGGGGATGCATAGTCAGCTAAATTGATAGCAGAATCTGTTCAGAAATTCTTGATCAATATTTTGGACCATATGCTTCAAGAAACGGTGCGTGCCGGTGCGAAGCCGGTTGTACATGAAAAAGGTGAGAGTTTCGAGCTCAACATTGAATTTCTTAATAATAAAATGTAAGTTTATAAGAAATAAAGCGTTTGTTGATTTAAAGGGACGAGTTGCTCATTAGTTGTTCCGGTCCCCTTCCTAGCATCTTGCTATGAAGTACCTGGTGGTCACTCACCCACCGATTACCTGTCGATCTGGCAAATTTAGGTAAACCGACTGCTTAGAATTATCACAAATTGTAATATTCCGCCTACTATATCACAAAATATAGCGAGTAGCTGAACGGATTGGAGATAAGGAATGCATTGGGTATAGGACCAAGTCTCCCCCGGTTGGTACCAAATTAATGAGCGTAGGAATCAATAGAATCAATATCATTTACTAATGCTATGATGCGCCACCAATCGGAGGGGAGGCCCAACTTGTCTTATCTCTATTTGCAGGATATCCACAGAAAAGGGGGCATGCCGACGTTCAGTAAAAAACGTACTCAAGTGAAACTATTGCTTGATAATGTGTCACCATTTTTAACACATTGAGGATATATGTTAGTCCCAAACATCATCTGTTGGTTCTTTGATTAAATACAGATGATCTGGCAATAAAGGAATAGCATCCGTGGGCGGTCAATCATGCTCATGCTCATGCTCAATAAAGCGTTTGTTGATTTAAAGCAATTCGATATGTTTTTGTGAACATTTATTTTACTGACAAGCAACCGTTGCCACCCTGTAAATATATTATAAGAAGGAACTTTTTAACTTTTCCTCAACTTTCATAACTACGACTCAAGAAATAAAATGCTTTAACTCGGAGAATCATCAAAATATTGTGCATTCCAGAAGCGTCCATTTCAAGCATAATATTTCAATTGATAGAATGCCTTTCCTTCAAACTCGAAAATCTTATCTCCCTGACTTATAAACATCCACCATTCAAAATTTGCACATTTCCTTCAGCATAAGATAGCCACCTATCCGGGTAAACCATCTGCTACAATGCTGATTGCAATCATTTTCTTCCCCATGCGTTGGTGTTCAGTCTTACGTGAGTACTCCGGCCGAGTCAAAGCACCATCAAATTTAATTGTCTTGTACAAATGTGCATCGTTTTTTTTTTTCACTTTCTATCCTCGTTTGTTCCTGCCATGTGTTTACTTCCATTCTGAACATTACCTACAAAGGTATGTACATGTAAGTTTAAGGCACTAGATAATGAAATTTATTGTTATTGAAATTTTATGTCATTCTTAGGTCGTAGGGTAAGTGGAGGTTGAATGGACTACTGGTTTGTCGTTCTGTTAGAAAAATGTTATATTGGTATTGAATTACTCATCATAGATGTTAAACTTCGCGTCAAAGTTGTCTTCACAAAACTGTTACTTAAACAAGCTTGTCGAATAAAAAATATAAGGCATGATATTGAGTTACATTGAGTTCAGTCAAGATATCAGAAAAACATGACCTAGCCTACTTGATTTTTTAAGGAAAAAAATCAAGTCGCCGTTTCCTTGGCCGTTTACATTTCCGTTAGGTCGTTACCAATTACAAGAAAATCAATCATCAAACAACACATACCCGGAAATTGTGCACTTTGAAGGTTATAAAACTCAAACCGAGAATGGATTTTTGTACTCCCCTGCGGCCTTGTTTACACCAACCAAAAGCAAGCTGATAAACAAGGCGGAATTTTTCCCATTCGATAATCAGGCTGTTTCGGAAAAATATTTCTTTAGGCTTTCTGCGGAACATAAAGTCACCCCATCTTTCGGCTTCCGATGATTAGGTGTCTAAAGCCAAACCCGTCTGGGTCCCCCATGGAAAGTGATTCCATAAATCACGCCAAACTCGAGCTTGGGCAGAGTTCATAAAATTGCCTATAAATATTATTAATATCACATTTTTATTACCGTGCTCCTGTAGGGCACCAACAATTACAAATGTGTTTATTTGTTCTATCCTGGAGCCGAGGAGACTGCTTTCTTTTGTAGTAGGTAAATTGTGGCGGGCACTTTCTTGTTTTTATGGCAAGTTTCTCCCAATAATGTAATGACAAAATGTGTTACTCTTGATGGAAGCGACCCAGTACAGGAAAGTAGCGGTAGTGATATTTGAAGCTTGTTAAAATAACATTTTTCCCTTCTCCACGGTGGGTCTCGCCGAATAAATTTTTACATTGAGCTAGTATCCAACGATCCTGACCTACGAGGTTTGGTCGCTCGCCAACAACTTCAGCTAGTATGCAAATGTTTACACATAAAGATGCACGGCTTCCGCTTGGTCGATGGAACTGCTGGTTTTTGGAAGACGAGATTAGCTGGGATTTCTTTCCCGGTGAGGGTCAACGACTTGGTTGACATCCGAGGTGAGTGTGCGACAATGATGATGATGATGATTGTTTTCCCCGGGGAAGAAAATATTTGCTGCTGAAAGAGGGTTCTCTTCCACCATATAATCTAGCTAAGGAGACTTCCTGCTGGGGCAGTTATGGTGATTGATTAGTTACAATTTTCGAGCAAGATTGATTCGATACTGTTTGCGTGGGGAGCGCCTAAGAAACCGTGAGAGTGAAACTGGTCATTAGTTGACGATGGATTAAGTGATCACAGTGCGCTAAAAAAGAAGGTTGGTTTATTCAGAAGCATCCACTTGGATCATCGTAAATTACTATGTGGTGAGCCTTTGGGATTATTTTTGGTGCAAACATTATTGCTTTTATAAAGGCATGTAAACATAATTCTGTTTTCGATGCTAAGAGCAGTGGGGCTTTGAAAAGTACTGTACACTCCGGCAAAACAGGGAATTAAGCATCGACTGTACATAAAGGATGTTACGATCAAAATTTGGTCGACTTAAACGTGATACATTTATTTTAAACGTGCATTTGAAAAACCTGAACACCCCTTATTTTGCAGATGGGACTATTTGGAATTTGACATTAACACTTCAGTTATCAAAATGGCGTCCATGCAAGGGCAGCAACCAGTGATGGTAAGAGTCCTTCGTTTAAACATTTTTTTGGTGACATTTACATTTTTCATAATGATCATACGGAAGTCACACAAAAGCGATCTGGCATTGGAAAAATATGTCATGACATTTCGGTACATTTTTGGTTTATGCCTTATGGATTAGTTATGATGGTTAATGAAATCATTTAATGTCGCTTCGAATTTCGGTGATATCGGTCTAATAACTTCATGAATGTTACTTTTATCGAATGGAATCAAATTGTAAGAACTTTATGCACAAATGTCCAAAAAAGAGGATTTCTAATCTAGCCAACAAACAGTCAAACGCATTCTTTAGACTGCTTGAAACTGTCAGCAAAAAGGAGGCGGTATTATTTCCTCTCCGTTCTCTCGCGTTTGCTTGAACAGTATCTACTTCTAAACTATTGCTAAAGTGCAATATTAAAAATTTCGCAGCAGGCAGCAACGCATAAATATTTTACTCGTGAGTGGCGAAGTCCGAACAAGTAGCACCCCAAGTCAGCGAAATCGGTAAAAGTGGTCAAATCAACTGTCTCCAACGTAATCAATCTGATCGACAACGGTTATCGACAGCCTGGAAGTCATGATCTTGAGAAAACCAGAAGCCGGAGACCGCAGCGACGACAAAAACGAGTGGCCAGCGATTTCATGAGGAACCTCAACCTCTCCGTCCAAGATATCGCAAACAAGCAGAAAGTGTTAACTACAACCACGTACTTATGAAAAGGTAGTGTCAATGACTCCAAATCACGACGATGAACAAAACAAGACGTCCAAAGCACGATCCCAGAAGCTGTACACGACAATAACTTTTGCGACACTTTCAAACTTGCCTAACTTTTTCATGCTTGACCGAAATTAATCAAATTTCACCCAGTTTCACTTTAGATTGTTTACATCCGCTCAGTTGAGTGGTTGTCAATTAGATTCCGGCCTAGATATAAGAAAATCAGCAAGCCGCCTTAGGAACACTGATGAATATACATCATTCAACCGTCTCAACGGTCCCGAAAAGTTTCAAGGAAGGGATAACAATGGTCCACAAGCCAGAAGCTAGATGAGAACCGGGAAAAATGCGCAAAAATACCAAGAGGGCGCTGATTGTTTATTTCAAGCGGAATCCGAACGCCTGTTTGAAACTTGATGTTTCGCAAAGTTCCATCCAGAGGGCCAAGAAACGACCCGAATTGAAACACGTACAAGATGCAGAACTTTCCAATTCGGGACGAACGCCAGTAGAGGCCATTTTAAGCGGATTTTAAGCAGCGGTCGGTTCAGGACTATTTCAGAGGTAAGAACAAATTTACTGTGGATGGTCGTTTCAAACGGAAGAAACTGTCAAAATTCACTTCAAAGCACCTGATTGGCACGCCATCTGTACTTGTCGCAAACGGAGTGAACCATTCGTTTTACTACATGCCACTACACAAAAACCGTATTTTGTATGTTGTGTGGATCTTGTACCGAAAGATATGAACTCACCAAACTGTCCTGAACTCCGTCCAAACGTAACCTATTGGGCCATCATGAACCGCGAACTTTGGAAGACCAAAGCAGAATCGAAGGACGAAAATCAAATGCTGAGGAAGAAAATTGAGAAAAACGTACCGGATTGTGCTTGCTCTGATGGAGGGCGTCAATCGCAAATGTCGAGCATTTTAGACCGAGTCCGAAATTTTCGCCTACTTGAGAAGAGAAACGTCCTTTTTCACCCGCTTGGACAAACAGATGACAATGTGAGAAGCGAGAGACTATTATACGCTCGCAGCAGTTTTCGCGAGAAAAGCAACGGCGATTTATAATTTTATTCAGTGAAAAATGTGACATGAGAAAATATTTTCGTTGAATTTTGGAGAGCGATATTTTCGCATATGCAAGAGAGAGGATAATGAATTATCTGCGAAAAAGGAGAGATGAAAATGTGAACGCATCGCTACTCATCGACAACCTGCTTGAGAGAGAGCATCGTTTTCACCCAGCTGAGTGAGAATTTCGATCTCTGATTTTAGATAAACTCATCCTAAAAATTAACCGACGTAAGTAAGCTGAAATAAAAACATGCATAACGCAATCATTTGGTTTCAATTCGATAACTTTGACCGATTTATCAATCAATCTAAAGTGTCGCAATTCTTATCAACTCACCCTTTGCTGACGAAGTTCAATAGCGTGGTAAGGAACGCAAAACCTTCGTCAAGGCAAACTTTAACATCATCCTGGGCAGGTAACTTCGCTAAGAAAAATCAGGAATGGAAGACTTAGGTACCTGTGGCTTGGACAGTGATACTTTCATTGCAAACGGGACCGTCAACCAGGATATTTACGTATCCGAGTATCTGGAAGAACGTTTGCTGCCTTTCCTGAAGCAACACAGTTGTTTCGTGCTGGCATAATGCCATTGCGGAAAAAAGGCCAGTGGTAGGCCGCCAACAAATTGCAGATAATACAAGGCCAAGAATCGTCCTAACACGCCAGAGCTCCACCCAATCGCAAAATATTGGGCTTTTGTCAAGCCCAAAACACTGTTGGAAACGAGAAGCAGTTCTGACATTCTGCAGCGAACAAAGTAGACGAGGATGACAGGAGTTAAGCGACAGGCCAGTCATTCGAAGTATACATGAATTCTATACAGCTTTTTTTCAGGATGCTGACCAAGTTTTACTCAACATCATAAGCAGAACTCGTTTGAAATTTGGACCCTGGAAACGCTCTGAGCCAAATGGAATATTTGCATATAACACTGAGTAGAATTCTCATGAAATCCCGAGCTCAATATCTTGAGAGGATTCGTGCAGAATCTAGGGAGGTGTTGTTCAAAATTCAAAGTAGAACTACACACTACTACGGTCCCAATGATTGTAAATAAAACTAGTTTATACTAACTACAATATTTAACACAAAAATACAAAAAGATTAACACAATATTTCGGTCGGTGAGGCGTACGAACAACATTGAAAAAGAGGGACGAATCCATTCCCTATAATGGATATACGTATTTTTTCAATAAACCTATGCCAGTACTGGAGAGCTTAAAACTAATTTGTTGATATTTAGCTCGACTTCCTTATGAAAATTGTCAAATCGAAAAAAAAAAACATAACAAAAGGAACTTCTTTCGGCACGACACCGAAGAGAGTTGACATTTGGCAATGTTGCGAATGAGTCAATTTGTGGTCTCTTACTACTTTGAGTATTGAAGTCTTGGTTTACCAGACGCGGGACGAAATTCTGCAGCCATGTGGATGAAACCACGTGTATGCTTCTTTCCGAGCAGCAATGAACAAAAAATGGTTATTTTTTAGATTTGAAAATGATAAAAAATTAAGTTTTTCTGTATCTTTTACAACGCTATCATTTGGTTGAATTAGTTTGTCCATAAAAGAATTTTTGTCTAGTGGGGAAGTAGTTCATCGAAGCTTCCGGTCCGCTTCTTAGCATCTTACTATGAGGTACTAGGTACCTGGTATCCACCGATTGCCTAACGATCTGCCACATTTGGAAGACGTCTGCATTGTTCTTCTTTCTTAGCGTTTCAAGCTTATTGCTTGCTCTCAACTAAGTGTTCTAAATGCACTTCCACAGTTATTAATTAAGAGCTTTCGATGCCAGGTACCATTTTTGCATTAGTATGATTGTGTGGCAAGTACAATCATGCCCTATGCCCTGGGAGTCGAGAAATTTTCCTTAACGAACCAGACCGTGAATCGAACCCAGCAACCTCCAAGGTTTTTTGGGTCATGGCGTTGCTTTACTCGTGCCTTTAGAGAGTGGAGAGAGGGGGGGGTTCGGTTTGGTTTTTTCTAATATTATATTTCCCCCCTTTTGGGGGGGGTGGGGTGGTTAAGAAGGGGGCCTTCAATGGCTTAGGGTTAAAACTTAACGGAAAATTGTGAATTTTCGCTCAGTGTGTAAGAACATTGTTTACTTTGGCAACACACCTGAAAAATAAAAAAAAAAGTGAGAAATTTCGAACGATGGGTCGGATCAGCTTATCAATTCGCAGATTAATTCTGCACAAATGATTTTCCGAAAAGTTGTCGTTTCGCGAATTGGAAAAAAGCGTGAAGTTCATTAAATCTACAGAGTTCAAGATTGTTAAGAAGTTTGGAGAAACGTGTTCTCGTGAAGATTTACCGAAATCTGGACGCAAAAGTCGGGGCATCGGATCAGAAAAAGGAGCTGGCAGCGGTACGCTTATGAAATCGCATAAACCGTGTTTCGTTCATGAAATTGCCAAAAAACAACAGAGGACATTAGCGTCGCAACTGTGCCGAATATCAAAATAGCGTAACAATATCAGAACCTACAAGAAGCAGAAAGCAAAATACGGTCACGGAACTTGGATGACGTTTGTACATTTTGATGGACGACGAGACGTACGTCAAATTGGATACCAGTACCCTGCAGGCCGCAATGTTTTAACGCTTAGCAGAAAAATGTGCCTGATGATGTGCATCCGAACCGAAAATTTTGGGAAAAAGGCCATTTGCTCCTGTGGCGTGAAGAGTTCTTCATATTTCACAACAGGCACAACCAACGTCGAAAATTTCATAAAAGAATGCATCAAAACGGCTTCTATCCATCTACCGAAAGCATACGGATCCTTAATTGTTTTGGCTGGATCTAGCATCTGCTCACTACGCTTTTGATACGTTGGAGATGCTCAAGAATGAAAAAATCGATTTTGTCGAAAAATGCCAAAATCCCCGCAAAAGCCCTGCACTGCTTCCTATCGAAAGATACTGGGCAATAATGAAGCGACATCTTAAGAAAGATGGAAGAGAGTTACGGAGAAAATTGTGCAGAATCTCATGGGTGGTATCAAGAGCAAAGTCCGAGCGTTCTTCAGAAATGAGAAGTAAATGTTCAAACTCACATGAATTCGGTCATATGTATGTTGATTTTTATTTATATAAAACAAACTTATGAATTTGTTCGAAAACAAATATTTTTCTTTGAGGAAAAGGTGTCCACTTTCTTTAATGAACAGTCCTTATATAAAAAAAAACATTCCGTTCAGTTGATTGGACCCTGTCCTAAGGTTATTAGATTAGAATAGAACAGACGAAGTGGATTAGAATATAGTGCTCGTTAGAATGTTCAACCTGCATTATGCACATATTAGTTCCAGTATTAAAATAGTTTTTAGAATGTAGTAGTACAAATTGAAAGTGTTTTACCAATGAAAAACTACTAGTACACTTTGAGGGAGACCCTAACAGCATCCTTACTGTTGGTTTAAAAGAAGCCAAATCGGTTCTCGTTCGGTTCATAAAATTTATCTTGTTTTCCCAATGAAAAACATCCATCACACTTTGTGAATGGCCCTAGCAGCATGCTTACTGTGGGTTCAAATCGATTCAAATCAATTCTCAAGCATTACTTAAAATTTAAGATGTTTTCCCAACGAAAAACCACCATCACACTGTGAGTGGTCCCAGCAGCATCGGTTGGTTTCAATGGATAAAATTGGTTCTTAAGCGTATTTAAAAATTAACTAATTTACCCAATTATTGAAAACCATTATCACACCTTTGTGAATGGCCCTACCAGCATCCTTTCTGTGGGGTTAAATCGGCTGGGGCAGCTTCACAATGCGCAATATGATCGATTGTGGGCGACAACGAGGGAAAGCCTTCCTGCATCGCAAATAAATATTCCTCGATTCCAAGGTGCATCAACTCGCAATAGCGTTGCTGATGATTAGGGGGATAGTTTGCAAGCGAGATAATCAATTTCACCATTCAACATGGCATTTTTCACATGGCATTCACACTCATCAACATGGCCTAAACTATGGATATCAAAAGGAGGTCTTATTGTTTTGTCGTAGGTGGTGTCTGTAGTTTCTGATGTGGTGAATGAAAAATTATGAATTTATTAAAGATGAAAATTTAGGTTATTTCTAGGCTATTGCCAAAATTTCAGTTCAATTACTTCACGGGAAAGTGAAAGACAAGCCTCCAAACATGACCATTTTGTATGAAAATCGGGCTTTGGTCTTATTGTATTGTCCGTCACTGTATGCTTAATCATTTTAGAAATGTTTTGGAATTTATAATTTTTAAGAATTTACAAATATAACCCATTCATATCACAGCTCGAGCACTAGGCAAGTTGAGAAAAACAACAATGCTAAAGCTTAAACTCTGGTGATAAAACTAAATGTGAAAATGTTTTTCTTTTTTTCATTAGATACGTATCGAATTGTCTACTTGAAAGTGTACTACTCTCCATACAATTCATCGTAAGATATTTAATCAATAATAGCGTACGGTGAGGCGTAAAAAGGCTGCCAGAAAATAATATGATTGCACGAAATCGTTTCAATCAATCAGAAAAAAAAAAACGAAAGAAAAGTATAAACCAAAACTAAACTACTCGTCGGTGGGCCTTGATCTGAGCGCGTGTTGCATGAAACAAAAACTTTAGCTACACTACCTGTCAAAAAAGTTGTCTATATTCAATTATTTCCTTAGCGAAAAATTCCCCTTCTCAGCTACAGTGTACAAACAACAACCTGCTCGGAATCTAATCGGAAGTTTACTTCAATAAAATAATAAAAAAAAACCTACGCAATTCCATTATTTCAAACCCATTAAGGTGCATTAACGTTTTTTAGCAGCAGATTACAGATTGGAAGAGGTAGGTATGTACGTAGGTAGTAGGAAAATGGAAAGTACTCACCTCCTTGGCGATCTGATCGAGCGCTTGGTCTTCGGCATTGATTCGTGAGTTTCCACGACGCCTTCCAACAGCGCCGGGACTGTCCATGTTGTCGCTTCCGGTCGTCAAATTGTCACGCAACCAACACACCGACGTGTACCCTTTACTATGTGTTGTGCGGCACTATACGCGCAAATCTTCGCGGTCAGTCGGTCAGTATTGATCGAAGTTCTTCTTTTTTTCCCTCTCCGTTCACCACGCTGACCTTCAGAGTTTCCCCTATACTAAACGACAAACAACGATGAAAGACTTCCTTTCGAACAATTTTCCTCCACCTTCGATGCAGAAAAAATGCACTCACAGATCTTTATACTTATCACAAACACTTACGGATAAACGAAAATGCAACAACGGATCAACATTCGAATTTTAAATACAAATGAAATGCAATATCGCACGGATAAATCACAGAAGATGTTCAAACACTGAGCTTGCGGTGTAACTGTACGCTATGGCCCGGTTAGGCTGTGCTGTTGTTGTACGCAAAGATTCTCTAGGCCGGATACAGCATGCTCATTGTAATCGTTCACGTAGTGTAATTTGATTGACTAACTAATTTTGGCTGATTCGGCGAGCTCCCTGGACCAGTCGACGGACGGCTGTATGTACCTTGGTGAGGTACCTTTTCTGTATAGTGCACCGTGCTGATGGTCGTGATGTGTCGGAGTGGTCGTGATTGTTATTTTTGTTGTTGTTGATGATGATGGTAGTGTTGTTTTGGTGCCACAGCGAGTAAGATCCAGGACATATATGGAAAAAAAATCAGAGAAGAAAGAAAATACACACATTAAACATTCAACAGTTTTGGTTGATGCATAGCGGCAGAAAACGCGACTCTGGAGGGAAGGGGGCCGACCCCTTTGCGCACAACGTACGTTAAGTAAATGCAATCGATGGAATTCGACCGACCGTGGTCACCACTTCCATGCGGGATTAGTCATCAGTAAGACGAAATTTTAAATCGTTTCGAGGGACGGTCAAGATAGTATTGTTTCTCAAATTAAACAGGCATGTTTGGTGGATCTAGCTCAAAACATCATCCATTTTCTTGGAAGCTTGAACAATCCTAGCGCACCGCATGGCGTCGTAAGAGACATCTTCTTCTTTCAACCCGTCGCCAAAAGAGGCTTACTTAGTACTTATTTCTCCACAATCATTTGATCACAACAAGTAGGCAGCCGCCGTGACGACAACGGCGACGACGAAAGTGCGAATACGGTATGCAAATCACATGTCATGGCACTAGCTCTGTAGTGCAGTGAGCGAGATTGCAACAGAAGGAAGGTAGTAGATCCACTGCAATAGTCGTTTATATCGAAGCTAGGAGGTAAAAACTGCAACCGGGCCGTATGATGCAGAAGTTGTTCGTGTGCGGCCAATGATTTCCACGAAACCATAAATGGGAAGGAATTCGAGATGGGATTTTTTTTTATCATCGATTAATGAGAGAAGTGAGGGAGAGTTGAAGTTTCGCTATATGGTTTGAACACAAATTTGAAGCTTGCTGTTATGCAACTGATTATTGCCAAGATATCCCGTTCGAGGCATATCGAAATTTGCCTCAAGGTGAATAACATATTACTGCTGGTTTTGCCATAATATGACAAGGGATAATTGATTTTGAGACACGGGGGTATTTTTTGGCTTGTGATTCCGGAACACGTGCTGCATAAACGTTTATTAGCAAGTCTTTTGGAATCAAAATATACTGTTTGGCATTATTAAGAAGATCTTAAGCAATTAAACTATGTTAAGGAAAGAGATGTAATGTTAGCATATGGATCTAATCAATTGGGCCTATCGATAAAAATCTACGGTTGTTTTGTTTTTCTAGGACATATTGTCAAATTTACTCTACTACTCACTACTCAAATTTATATTTTTTGTGCACACTGGTGCCCACCTCATAATTTTTTTTTAATTTGTAATTTTTTTTTATATTTGTATTTGTATTTAAAATAATTCAGCTGACAATAGGCAGTATTATTTTTTTTTTTTTTTGAAGGTTTACTGGCGGGACTCTGAATAGAGTAGAAACCTCTACGCCAGGCCTTTGATGATATCGTTGCGTAAATCCTTTTGAATCATTGTGCCACCGGTACACGGAACATGTCGTCCAAGAAGACGCTGTTGCGAATGACTCGGAAAGAGCCACGTTTGAGAATTTTTAGTCCTTTCGTGTTTTTTTTTCAATTGTCTTTTTCTTATTTTGTTAGTCAGTGATGCGTTTGCCAATTCAATACGGCGTTTCGTAATTTCTTCAGTCTTTTGTAGTTCAGTCCGTGAAGTGTGTTATTTATGTGCTCTGAGAGTCTTTCGAAGCTGTTTTCTCGAACCAAAAATAAGAAGCTATTGTTTGTTCGTTGTGCGTTAGAATGATATAACTTAACTCCTTTTGAAGCATTTCACCAGCCGTGCAAGGATCATGTCGTCCATAGAGACGCTGTTGACACTGCCTCAAAAGGTGTTACATTTTCAAGTTTGCTTCCCCTTTCGCTCAGTCATGTTCATGTCCGTTGTTTTTTATGGTGTCGTTTTTTCTTTTTGTTATTTAGTTTGTCAGTGTGTTTTCTTCAGTCTTCTGTAATTTAGTTCATCATTTATGTGCTGCGAAAGTCTTTTTGAGCAGTTTTCTTGAATCAAAAATATGTTGTTATTATGTCGTTGAGATATTTTAATTCAACCACTTTTGTTAATGTCTGATGTTCAAAGTCTCAGTAGTCCCAACAGTATAATTTTCATGGTTTCCTTATGGGACTCATGAGAAAGAAGTTTCCATTAAAAGAGTTTGAGAGGTCGTTGCGTCTCTTTATGTTATTTAATTAGCCAGTCAGTGTTACGTTTATATGTGCAAGAGGGAATTTCGTAACTTCTTCAATCGTTTATAAATTAGTTAATAGATGTCTAGTTTACATGTGCTCTGAAAATCATCGATGCATACCTCGTCTTACCATGTTTAATTCACTTATCACTTTGTCCGCCTTAATTATTTCTTGTCTTCTGTGTTATTTAGTTAAATTCTATAGTTCTTTTGTAGAAAAATTTACGTTTACTTGTCCGTTCATTGCCTCCTTTTTATTTGTCGAACCCTGATCTCTAAGTTGTTAATTGTTTCAAAGTCTTACTGCATATGCAGCCTAACAATAATTATTCGAGTCTTGCTCAACTATAAGATTCACTTTTCGATGGCAAAGTAAAGCTTCATCACGCCTATTCCCTATCTATTATTATAAAATTATCGAGAATGAAGCCGTTATAAGATTGTTTGTATACCGTTGTTATAATATGTGGTATTTTTATTATGGCTCTTTGAAGTGAGACATAACAAAATAAGACAGGCGCCACGTTCCAAGTTTTAATAAAACTTCTACTCAGTGAATCCAACAGTCGATCCCCTACGAATGTCAATAATTTTGAACACATTGTCTATCAGCGGCAAAGAAATTTAGAAGAGAAAAATAAACCGGGGCGACCCCGGCGTAGTGGTTAACATCCATACTTCTCACGCCAAATCACGAGTTCAAATCTAATTTGGATAAGTTACGAAAACACCCAAAGAGGTGTTTCAGTAACTACGACGGGAGATAAACCAGCCCAAGGCTGAAAGCCTCGATAATACAGAAACAAAAAGAGAAAAAGTGTTTTGTTCATAGTCAAACAATATTTCATTGATTGGAAGTGAATCGGAAGTGGTCATACTTTGTGAAGAGCTGTATCTTTAAATAAACCGCGTTTTGCTGAGACCGTGCAGTGTATCGTGCATTGACGCGCGAGATAAGTCGAAACCTTGGCGGATCATGCCGAGGTGTTCGTGGCCTGTCTGGCACTTGCAGAAGTTGTTCAAAGTGCTCGAATCAGCGTTTCAGCTGGTCAGTTGGGTCGGTTAAGGAGGCGAATGTCCCCGGTTGTTGCAGCTTTCTCGCCTTCGTCGGCCAGATAGTCCGCCCACGCTCGCTTGTTTCGTCGATCACTTCTTTTTCCAGAGCCAAGTATCGTTGACGGACTAAAACTTTGGCTTCTCTTGTTTTTGATCACTCTATCGCGGCTTTGGCTTCTCTTCGCTCCTCTATCTCCATCCCGGTTTCGTCTGTGTGGTCGTCCATTGTTTTCTCTGGATGCGCAGCTCACCTAGATTATTCTCGCTGGTGACGATGAAGGCGTTCTTAATGGCGATCCATTGGTCTTCTACGGTGCCACTTTCCGGAATATCTGCAGCACGAGACTCCAGCTCATCAACGAAGGACCTTTTCACCGTGCCATCTTCCAGTCGGCGTGTGTTGAACGGTCGTCCAACTTTCTCCTCTTTTCGTCGAATCCACACAATGCGCAGACGTTCCGCACATCAAGAAGGCTCCGACCAGTGCGCAGATGTGGTCGATTTGATTTTCCGTAAAGCCATCACGGGAAAACCACGTGACCTTGTGCACTGATCGATGGGGGAAGACCAAACCCACAATCACCATGTTGTTGTTACCGCAGCTCTCCGTTTTCGCTCATTTGTCCGAGACCATGGCATCCCATTACTAGCTAATAGTTCGAGCAATTGACCGTGAAACAAACCGCGGGTTGCTGTGGCACCCTATTAAAATGGAACACCTAAATAACTTCGAATTGGCTGATGATGTTGCACTACTAGCCCAACGGCGCTCTGATACGCAGAATAAGCTCGACGGCCATGCCGAACGTTTCTCATCGGCAGTTCAACCATCAACGTCAAACAAACTTCAGTTTTAGGTCCGTCGGTATCTACGAAACGCCAGCAGGATGTTGATGTGGGAATCTGCCGTCAATATCCCATCGATTTTCACGAGGTTTCCCACTCCACCCCATGGATAACACTCCCAGACCATCACATTTCCTCCTGACGATAGACGTCAAGAATGCCTTCAATAGCGCTAGTTGGGAAGCAAGCGCCGAAGCGCCATCCAGAATGATGGTTCTTGTTTATTTGAGCAGGATTCTGAGAAGCTATTTCTAGGGCCGGGTTCTGGTTAACGATACAGAAATGGGGTCCTTTAGGGTCACGGCAGGAGTTCCACAAGGTTCCATCCTTGGTCCGAGGCTCTGGAACGGGATGTACAACGACGTGTTGACGCTGAAGCTGCCGATTGGGGTCGAGATCGTTGGCTTTGCGGACGACGTCGTCCTGACAGTTTCATATGAGACGCTGGGAGAGGTAGAAATGTTCGCGACCGAAGCGATTGCCTCGATTGAGGACTGCATGCTGAAGATAACCCACCACAAAACGAAACTGCTATTAGTCAGCAACTGCAAAGCGGTGAATCTAATCTAATCTCACACTAACGCAGCCAATTCTTGAAAGCATCCTGGAAAATGACGACTTCTTGAATGCATCATTTTTCTTGTCACCGGCCAGGCCAACTGCGTAGCATGTGCCGCAGAGAGGACTCCAAGAAATAGAGCGATTCCAGAAAGAGTGTCTGAAATCGCTCTACTACTTCGAATCAAGGGAAGGAAGAAAGCGTGGACCTCCCGTACCAAACGCTTCCATATAGAGTTAAATAATGTGATAATTTGTATTTTATCGTTGGGAGCATAGATGCTAGAAAGATTAGTTTATGCTCCTTTTGCCTGTGGGTGGACTTTTGGCATTTGAACCAAAAGTCTGGCAATAATTTGCCAAGGTTATAGCGCCTTATCTCGCTCACTGAAATTGAGATTGAAATTTAAAATTTACAGAATAATACATTTAGTTGTATGTTATATAATAGTCTAATAATACAATATAAAGAACAATCCACGCTAATCCATCCAAAACTACGATTGAGGGACCTGGTAAAAATAAGAGTCCGTAGATGCATTTCGTGCCTTCTGGCAACTTTGCTTCTATTGATGTCCAAGCTCATCGATTTAGCACCACCCGGGGGAGACTTGGTCCTATACCCAATGATTTCATTATCTCCAATCCGCTCAACCAATCGCAATGTTTTGTGATATAGTGGACGGATTATTATAATTTGAGATATGTAACTAAATGCAGACGTCTTCCAAATTTGGAAGATCGACAGGCAATCGGTGGAGACCCACCTGGTACCTCATAGCAAGATGCCTAGAGGCGGACCGGAAGATTTGATGAGCTACCTCTGTGGTGTATGGTCATTGTTTGTGTTTCGAATTAGGCCAGAAGTCTCGTAAAGCCGTTTGTATTTACATACATTTTTCCTATGTCTCCGGAAATCCTTGCGTTGTCCCATCCAAAGTGCCTCTAGATGTAACCTGTCACCGAAAATGGCACACCACCACCGTTGTGTTGTCGTCGCGTCCCGTCGTCTATTGCAGTTTGGTGTGGTGAACCGGTTCACGCACCTTGTTCCGTTTGTTGTTTGTTGTATTTGATTTTTTTTTAGCTGCTTCAGTAGTCAAGTCACCTGTTCGACGTGTAGTTGTAAATACACACCCGTAACGTGCAGCCAGAACTGAATGAACGGATGAAAACAGATTTTCTTGAATGAAAGCCCACTCGAGCAATAGGTGGCTTTGGATGTAGCGTACGTAAGTGTGTGCTTGTGCTAAGTCGGGCCAAGGTAGAAGAGGTGTTTTTCGGTTTTAAGTACCTGGCGAAAGATTGAAGTCCACACACGCGTAAGTCCGAAGGCATGAAAGAGATAGAGAAAAGAAATAGGTAAGAAAGGCGAAATTAATTTGAATTGCGTCTATAATCTCACACAGCACCGACGGACGCGCGCTGTGTCGGCGGCACTAACAACAGCAGTGTGTGAGCAAAGTCAGATAACCCGTTTCGGAGATCGAACGGGTGTTTTATTAGCCCCTTGGAGTCTCAGAGACCATAGCGAGTAGGAGGAACGTACGCTCACGGCTTTTTGGTTAGGAACTACGTCAGGCCGTGCATACGCGAACGATCGATTAGAAACCCAAACAGCAGGAAGTTTACGGAAGTGTGTTGGCCGCTGCTGACCGACACGAGAGGGCGATATGTGATGGCTATCGCCACCAGCACTCGTTGCCTCGTTTTTGTTTATAGGACGGCCGACGACAGTTTTCTTATTGGGAACGACGCAAACGCACATCTGACAGAACCGTAGGGTGATGTGCCTTTGAACTCATTCAGTTTTGAAATATGCCATGCTGGGTAGCTTCGAATAAATCGAAATAATCCAAAGCCTAATAGGCATGTCACCACATCCAGGGACGGTAAGCCAAGCAAAAAACGCATTTACGCACCTTCTAAAATACCTTGAATAATTTTTCCTAACCATTATTGCCTGCGTCGAAAAACACCTATTCACGATATAGAGGCGGTTTTTATTCCCAAACGACCGGCGTGCAAAGAAGATGCTCATATAATCTTCACACCTTACTCAATCATCCGAAAACCCCAACCGGTAGTTCATATGAGTATGCAAAAATCGTTTACGATAATAGCGTCATCAGCATGCAAGTCGGTTCCTATGTACATTGTATACCGAGGAGATGCATACATCATTATCTTAACAAAAAAAGTCCGAAAAGAAAGATCATGCCATCTCGGTTGAATCGAGTGACTGTTAGCGTGGTTAGCGTGTGACTTGAGAAAGAGGTTGAGTATGTACCCATAGATTTCGGGCCGTTTTATGCAAGCGGCAGCCGCTCCTAGTCCCATGTCGCGACATTATTGTAGCCCTCTTCACCCGTAAGTTGTACCAATGATAAACGAGAGGTTGATCGTAACGAAGAATGCGTATGTGCGCCGCCACTCAGCTCGGTTGGTTTACTCGTTGGTGAGACGACGACGATCTCGAAAAGCGACGTCTTCTCGGAGTACCGTGTGTAGGGGTAAATTAAACGGCTGACTGCTGCTATTATAGAAAAAAGTGTAAGTTATTTGGAATAGGTAGAGATGAATCCGGAGCAATTTGCGATTAGAGCGAACATGCCGAATGTTAACAAAAGGGGAATGATGATTGTAATATTGTAAGCAGAACTTCAAATCGTAATTTACAAATTAACATATAAATTCAAAAACAATCTAGCGTATAGACAGAGACCAGAGCTAACTTTTGATTCGTATATAATACTGATGAAAATTCGTTCGCTTTTAATTGAAATTTGCTGCAGAGTTTGCTCTCGCATGTTTCAGCTGTCCATACAGGGACACATGTCTCATAAGTACCCGCTCGAGAATGGAGTGCCACAAGGTTCCGTAATGTCTGTGACACTATTCCTAGTTGCGATGCAGCCTATTTTGCGTGTGCTGCCCGTCGGAGTCAATATTCTTTTGTACGCGGACGAAATCCTCCTCGTGGTACGAGGTGCGAAAGGGGAAGGCTTGCAACGAAAACAGCAGGCCGCTGTCAAGTTTGGTGACAAGTGGGTGAAAAGCATGGGGTTCACCATATCCGCGAAGAAGTCGCAGGCGCAAGAGATCACCATCGATCGAACCCCCGTCCCAAAGACCAACCGTCTGAGGATCCTGGGTGTCACGCTGGACCGAACGTTGACGTTCAAGCCGCACTGCAAAGCGGTAAAGAAAACGTTCGATTCCTCCAGATGATCGGAGCGAAACTCCCGCGTGGCAAACGAGCAACCCTGCTGCAAATGCTGGAAGTTTGTGACTAGCCCAATCATCTCGGTTATGCCCGAAGCTGGAACTCTTCCTTTCGAATTCCTCGCAGTTCAATTCGTAGCACGAACGACCATCCGGATTCTCACTTAAAGCCGAACCAACAGCCCCCTTCCACTGATCCGGCGAGAATCCATCTCACATCTCGACCATGTCCGCGTCCTCAATGACAGTGACGGGTACTCGTAAAAATAAAATTTTCGACGTTGATTCGTGATTTTTCGGCCATTTAACGATGAGCAATCGTTCTGGCACGCACGTAGAAACCGTCGTATAGTATGAGATAGAGTCGGTCCATTCGTCCAGCAGCTGCTTGCGACCAAATTCCACAGGTCGATGGTTGTGTACACAGACTGTTCTAAAATTGAAGACACTGTTGCAGCCGCATTATAACGAGCTTCAATACGCAAAACACGCACCGAAAGAAACAAAATAATACACAAAACTAAGCTGATTTAACTCGGCTTCGCAGGATTGCGGGGGGGAAGAAAAAAAAAAAAAAAAAAGGGATTCACACATTTCGAGAGGGAAGCGATTATATTCATAGGCTTAACAGTTTTCTCAGAGATTTATGCGCTGTTAGCTCAAATTAAATAACGAATTATTGTTTGGTTTCGATCCCGAGAAAATGTCAGTTCCGAAGCACGGCTTGCTGCGTTTCACGGATTCACCCAGTTGTCTGCTGGCCTTAAAATCAGGAACCCGTGGATCCATGAAATCCAGGAAAGGACATACTGGGATCAACGGAAACACCCAGGCCTATCGACTAGCGAACGAGGCTAGAGAACAACCTACCGTTGCCTATCTCGGGGAAAGATGCACAGTAAGCAGTGAAACAAGCGATACGGCGCCGATGGGACCACACTAGTGGCACGCGCAGGTGGTCAAACCAGGCCAAACCAGCCGACCAACGTGCGCTACCACGCCTCAGGATAGGCCACACTCGGCTGACATATTATTTTCAGTTGAAAAGGGACACGTCGTCCATCTGTGAGTGCTGTGGAATCGAAACGTGCGGCACCTTATTCTCCACTGTCGAAAGTCTGGGACCAGAAAACGACATCAGCACTTCCAGCCAACAAGATTCCCCGGATAATGGTGAAGGTAGTACGACTAAGGAAAATTGGGATAGACGGCAGGGGGAGGGGTAGCCCTCCTTTGCTCTGGCCGCCGCGCTACACCAGCGAACCTACCCATCCTACGAAAGCGGAGTTGTCGACAGAACTACACAAAGCCTTTCTCCAGTGCCGGCTGCTGCCGGTAGATCTAGAAACAATATGTAGTAGTTTCGGCACTGTGGGACACTGGCGTCCAGCAGGTTAGTACCCGGTTTTAAAACCACCATCAGATACTGTCTCGATGATCTTTCCAGGTCACAGCCAAGCCACAGCAATTTCTCCAGCCGATCTGCCGACAGTTGTAGCCTCGCCATACCACTCCCCCATCCGGAGATAAAACCGTCCAGAACTCGCTCCGGCTTCTGACGCCGGATTAGTAATTAAATACTCACCGATTATAAAATGAAGCTGATGATGAAGAAGAAGAAATGAAGCGAAGAAGAGAAAGAAGAAGAATAAAACAGGAAGAAGAGAAGAAGAAATTAGAAATTATGATCCAAACGCCAGATCCGGCCAGAACACCGCGTCTTCGCGCTTATGGTATTTCTTGATGAACGACGCAACTTCCGGCAAGCATTTCGTACTATAAATTTCCCCGTTCACGGCCAGTCCGGAGCGAAAGAAGAGCGGCTTTGACATCCCCTTCTCGCTGATTGTCAGCCACAGCAGCACCTTCTTGGGGAACTTGGTGTGTGAAATGAACTTCACCTCGGAACTCACTTCCTTGGTGGGGGAAGTAAAATACAAAGTGCCCTGCCAGTCGTTGCCATCCAGGGTGGGATAGGTCTCGTCGTCCATCACCACCGCCACATCGCGATTCACCGGGAAAATCGAGTTGACCATCTTATTCAGCCGCTGTTGCTGCATCATTGCCTGCAGCTCCGAAACCAGTGGACGCGACTTCCGCTTCCTGACATGTATGTTCATGTTCGCCAAGTACTTTTTCACTGTTTGGCCGGTTGAACCGGGCAAGCGCACGCAGCGATGTAGCCACTTTTCCCTCGGTCTTCCTCTTCAGCATCCTTTGGAGCTTCTTGTCGCTCAGGGTCGTCGGCCATTCGGAACCGGGCTTTCTTGCGATTCTCTGATTGTTGTCTAATAGTGCCATGATGTTTTAGATGCCGGAACGAGCGTATCCGGCGTCCACAAAGTGCCGCACGATGCCCATTTTCGACGCGGCGAGGTGCCGTTCTTTGAACGCGCACACTTCTGAACGGAGTTGCTTCACTGTTTTTGCCATCACAGTTAGAGTGCGACTGATAGAGCTGTCAAATTTTGTCTGCTGACTCATGGATTACTATGATTGATGATGCATGGGTAGTTTCGTCAGTGCGGATAAAGGTAAACCCATTAAAAAGCGGCAATTTTTGTCTATTTTTTTGAATGCAAACGTTTGTAATACAACAATAATAATACTCACAAGTACTGGAAAAGTATCGCCCAGTACTATTCGCCTATTTTTGACATTTCCATAAGTTTCGCCTTCCACTTTCCGCCGTTGTTTTGATTATATTGTCAGTATCGCCTTTTACTTTACGTCAAGTGTAAGTATTTATTTAAATTACGCCTTTCACTTTGTCAACAGTCAATATGGCGTAAATCGCACAGTAAATTGTTTTGATGATAAAATAACACTACTCTGAAAAAATTTCTATCGTTATACCGACAATTAAATCATGGTCTGGATGACTATCGCATATAATAACCACACATAACTCATTAATTAGTGGTAATAATTCTCCAGTTCAGGATGATATGATATGGAAATGAATATTCGACATTTGGAAATTTTGGAACTATTTTCAATGGTCGTTTTGACCATGATCATATTTTCAAATGTTTATACTGCAATAGTCAACTAACCCCCATAATGGTAAACTTGACTATCAAATTTGTCTCTGTGTACGCTCTTTGCGAAAACAATATTTATTGAATAAAATTGAAGCTAAATCAGGACAAAAAGTTCAAAACTCATTAATTAGTGGTAATAATTATGCATTGCATTGAAAAAAATTATATTTGTAATATAAAAAAATAGCGACTTTTTTCGAATGGATGGTAAAAAAGAACGAAAAAAATATTTTAATGAACCAAATTGCATTGCAGTTAGCCGGAACTTTGGCCATATTTGAATATACTCTCCCCTTCGATTCGGCGGAGCTGGGGCACATTGGGAGGGTTGGCATGCTTCCACACGTTTCGCTTCGCCGGGAAGATCTTTTTGACCAGAATCTTCAGCCGTTGTTTCTGGGTTTCCACTTGGATCTTCGACACGGCTGGCTTGAACTGACGCCTCCGTATGTGGATTTCCATTTTGGCCAAATACTTCTTGAACGTTTGGGGCCGGTCGCACCCACCTCCCGGCCCAACGCACGGAAAGAAGTGGCCACCTTGCTTTCCGTCTTCCGTTTGAGCTTCTGTTGAATCCTCCGGTCGCTTAAAACGGTCGGACGTCCGGAACCAGGGTTCCCGATGGACTCTCCCTTCTCCAGAAGTGCCAGAATCTTGTAGATGTTTCCGCGATCGCATCCGGCCGACACGAAGTGGGCCACCATTTTTAGGCCCGGGTAGAGCAGGCGGTACGAACAAATCATAGATCGAAGTTTTACTTTTCTCGCCATAGCTGCCGGAAACAAACTGATGGAGCCGTCAAATTTTCACAGTATATAGCCAACTAGTATATATTGACTACCGACCGGTGGATCGACCACCAGGTGGTAGGATAATCGCATGAAGAATTGGAACATTTAGTCCCTTTTTTTTAATGGACACATTAATCTCAAATTGCTCCGGAAATGTTTTCTTTTACGGGAACGACTTTTAAGTTTCGCTTACCTTGTCAAAAGATTCTAAGTCACAATGAGAGACTTGAGTTGGTCACTTTCTTTCACATTAATAACTAAGTCGTTTTTACGGTTTCCGTCGTATTCTTCGAATAATACGCTGGCCATTGTCTTTCGGTTAGTAATATTCGTTGGAACGTTCAATAACGAAAGAGAACGAAAGAGTAGAGAATCATTATTGTTACTAAGGCCTTTTGAAATGATTTCTTAAGGAAGAATGCTTTGTAATTGATGTTAAAACCCAATAATTGCCTTTTTTGGTATTGGTAAATCTTTTATAACATATGTGTCATTAAAAAAGGCTGTAATAGATCACTACAACACGTGTATCTGTTGATATAGACTAGTGGTCAAGCCACTGGATCCGTAAGCCCAACGTTCAAGGTTCGATTCTCGGTGGCTCCTTATTTTTATTTTTTCGATTACCTGTCATTGTGGACGCTTTTCGAAGGGTGAAGTCTTCCGAACACGCTCAATCATCACTACTGCAACAATTGAAATGCTGCGAGAAACATTCGCCCGCTACGATAATCCAACCACTCTAGTGTCGGACAATGGAACACAGTTCACTAGCGAACGCTTCCAGCAGTTCTGTAGCAGCAATGGAGTCTCGCACATTCGGATTGCGCCTTATCACCCACAATTCGATGGGCAAGCTGAACGATTTGTTGATTTTCTGCAGCGAGGACTCAAGAAATTAAGTAAAGGGGGAAGCCCACCAGCATTCTCCAAACATTCCTTTCTGTGTTTCGATCGACACCCAATAAGAGTTCAAGTCACATGAAGTCTCCAGCTGAAGCCTTACTGACAGACCTGTCAGAACGACTTTGGATCTCTTCAAGAAAACAGTTCCCGTTCCAGGTGCTATAAATGAGAAACAGAACAAGCAGTTCAATCAGCGACATGGAGCAGTTCATCGAAAATTCCAACCCGACGACTTGGTGTATGCCGAGTACCATCACGGTAACAACAAGTCATGGAAGCCAGGCGTGATCATCGAAAGAAAAGAATCCGTTAATTACAACGTTCTTGCGGACCTTGGTGGACGTCATCGGTTGATCCAGTCACATACAAACCAAATTCGACCACGTCCAGTATCAGCTGAAACAACAACGTCTGTTGCTGACACCCAGCTACAGTGGGAGATTCTAATTGTAGAATTCGGACATGCAGCTCCGATAGTCTAGCAACCAGTTCCAGTTAAAGATTTCGAAATTTTAGAAATTCCGCTACCAGTTCCAGATGGGAATATTGTCTTGTTCCTGACCCTGACGACAACACAACTGTTTTCTTGACAAATTCCAATTTCAGAAGATGTCCCTGAAGCACAACCTTCTCCAGAAGCACCATGACAGCAGCCGTTGCGGAACAGAAGCCTTTCGTCCTGGTTGGCCCAGTACGATATCTGATAAGGGGAAGAAGTAGTAAGCCAGACTGCTGCTGTGTTGACTTAGACAAACTTTTATTTATTGATTCGATTAGCAACCTTCAAGCAATAAAGACATAGATTCAATTCGTCACCAGTCTCTATCTTGATTTGGGCTATTCAACAGTTACTGAACAAGCAACTAGGGATCTATTGTATACCTGCAGGTAGAAGTACCAATGGTACGCATGGTCCAGTCATTTTCCAACCATGTAGCTCAACCAAGCTCAATTTCCTAAAGATGGCTCTCCAGTAGTCCCCATCGGTGTACGCAAGACTGCAGATTGTCTTCAAAAGTGTCGTGAGAGACGTCATCGGATGATGGCTCTTGAGAGTATCCTAGATTTCCTTGGCCGATTTGCAGTTCTTGACTAGCGACTGTTGCATAATCTCGACTAATAACGACATTGCCATTTGAGTCTTCGCATCTCCATTCCGCCATGCATCCGTGACGGATTTAGCGTATTTTCAACAAGCGGGAATTCACGTTTTCATAGTTCTCGCTTCCAAGTCGTTCGATTCCAAATTTGTCCATCTTGTAAGCTTCCATTTCTGGCAGATTCTGCAATAGGATTATCTTTCCATTGACAGGCAAGGAGGAAACAGTTCATCCAAGTTGCTTCTATGAACCGAAGATGAGCGAACCTATACACTGTTGAAGTCTACGCATCTCAAGAATCCGCTACGAGACCAGACTACTCCGGTGCTATGATAACATTTGCTGATATCGAATCTCGAGGATTCGAAAAGCGACTGATCTTCATGTTGGAGACTTGTTGGGACAGTAAGGACTGTATCGAAAACAAACTGGCAACACATTTTTTTCTGATAGCATGACATAAAAAGCAACAAAATATTAAAACAACAGTATCGTTTAATTCGTCTTGATCTCTTAGTTTAAACAAAAAACAAATGAATGAAAGCAACTTTATTTCCAGAATTCACTGATTTTGGATTCGATTCCACTCATGAGGTTCTGTCGCACTTTCTAGAAGCCGCAGACCAATTCTCTTTGAACTCTTCCATGGTCTTGCATTCCTGACCTCCTTACCTTATCTTCTTGAAGTTGCGCTTGACGATAGCCCATTGCATTGCATTGGCGTTCAATTGGACGAAGCTGTGGACAATTGGGAGGATTGATGTCTGTCTCAACGAAATCTACTCCATTTTCTTGCATCTATTGTACTGTGGTTTTGGCGTAATGGGCTGACGCTATATCAGGCCAAAACAAAGGAGGAACTACTCGCTGCTTGTATAACGCAAGCATTCTTTTCTGCAAACACTCAGTACGGTAAACTTCGGCATTGATCGTACCTTTAGTGAAGAAAATCGATGGCTTGGAGTCGCAGGAACAAATTGCCTGCCATACGAGAACCCTCTGGCCAAATTTCCACCTTTAACGACTTTTCGGAGATGCTCACGTCTTCGCCGATGACACTGGTTTGAAACTGAGATCATGGGAGCGTTTTGGAGTCCTCTTTCACATGTATTTCGTCATCATTCGAAACGCGGTGACGAACTAGGTGGCTAAAAGTCACCTTAATGAAGGGAAAAAAAATCATTCGAAACGCAGGCAGACGATCGTTGCAAAAGTCGAATGTATAACTTTCTGGCTCTGGTTTTCGCCCTGGATTTTTGCGCGGCACATTGTTTTGCTATGCTTTTCTGCTTCTTATACGTCTTCAGGTTTTTGTGCATCTTGATTCTTTGCACCATTCCGACGGAGGTACCAGCCTTTTTGGCCAAATCACGAATCGACATCGATCTGTTCCGAAGGATGAGGTTGACTTCTTTCCGATCCAATTTTGGACCAGCTGGACCTAGTTTTCTCCGCTTCTTGGCAGCTCATCGAACGAGTAGTGTTCCCCGAACTTGTTGATGATAGATTATACGCTGTCGTGATGAATTCCGACACGTTTCGCTACTTTTTTCATCGAGACATCCTTCTCACGAAGCCTCGTGTCCACCACCTGCATTTTAACGCTCTTTTCGATTCACGGCATCTCGAAAACGATCACTGTTTACCGAAAGCTCAGAAGCTGATCCAGTTGTTGACAGACGAACGCGTCCAATGTTAGTTGGCTCAGACAGATAGTCCTACGCGTGCATGTGTGAGCGCATCATAAGCGTTGCCAGTTTATTTTCGATACAATCCTTAGACAGGCGAATACACAGCCAAGATATATATCTGCAAACTTTCTTTAAACGAGGGAAAGTCTGATCAGTGGATCAGTCTGATCGCTGCAGCCAAGTTCTGCAGGCTCGCATGAATTCACCAATTTGTAATACCCTGACCTTCTATGTAACCTCCAAGGTCTTCTGATATTTTTTCGATCCTGTTGATCCGACCCTATTGGGATAGTCGCAGATTGTACACTTTTACCGCTTTAGTTCATCATCATCTACGAGCAATTGATTGTGTACCGGACCGATTTATGTTCCGGCAGCCTGATGGATCGAAGAAACTTTCAAAACCTTGAACCTTGAATGGAGCCAAGCCACTTCCAGCATGGTTTTTCTTTTGTATCTGCGTCTCAACCCACTGAGCTTGGTGTAAGAGGCTAGCATTTTGACCACCCCGTTCGCTGATTTGTCAAATAGCAGATAGATCAGCACATTAGCTCCATTTTCTGAACTCAAAGGTGATGCTTATCATCCCAAAATAATGGCTCCACAACTGGATCTCTAATGATGTCATCGATATCAACAGCAACGTTAGTGGCTCGAATTCGGCAAACACGCACTAGATTCGATTCGATGGTCTCCAGTGAAATATTATTGGAATCTAAAAGAGGCTCTGGCCAAGGCCAAACCGCCCAAAATGGCAATCTTCGACCCTACGCACCCCGTCAGTTAGAGAAATTCGTTGAATCGGAATTCGACAGTTCAAGGGCAGTTTGATACCCAGCGCCTTCGTCGGTTTTACTGACCTGCTAGCTGCCAATCTCTATAAAACCGCACACTCTCTACCGTCAGCAATGCCGGAAAATATTTACCAAGTGGGGCAAAGGTGGCCGTATCTGCGCAAAAGTTAATTGGTTACACATCGCGAGCTTTTTCTTCGATTTTTTGGCAGCAACCGCAGCAATCAACAACACACAAACTAGCAAAACACCCAAACCAAGGCATCGTTCGTGGGGGCTATATTTACTGTTTTTCTTATTTCTGATGAAGCAATCAAGCCGATAATTGGGCTCTTCTTGATTTCTTCTTCCACAAAAAAAACCCGGGTGGGGGATCGTTCGGCTTTTCCCTCTACCCCGTTACGCAGGTTCGCTCTTTCTCTCATATGGATGCACATTAGCTTTCCGAAGGCCCGCTGATTGAAAATTGCCAGATATATCCAGCTGAAATTATTCTTCCTACCAGAACCATTGAGAAATGTGGAGGAGGAATGCCTATCAGAAGCTTACCTGTTTACGTGCACCGCGGTTACGTGTGTGTGAGAGAGCCTGGTTCTGCTATTAATTCCAATATCGGGAAAATTGGTATCCGATGATAATGCTTCGGTTAGAAATCAAGAATTTTCAACCCGTTTCCTTCGTCCGGTGGTTCTTCTTTAGGCACTCAACTCAACCAGGCAAAATTTGGTCAATTTTTCAGAGCACATGCTAAGCCAGCACTGATTTTTTTTTACTCATTCTTCACATTCACTTCGAGAGATTTCCTACGACAGATTCTCACCGATGATATTTTGACACTTGGGCACTCGGAATGTGTTGAAGCTTCCCGACGTTCTTAGCCGCACACTCCAGCCTAACATCAGCCACCGAAATCACTAGCTTCCTCCGTTCTGGCAGGTGCAGCACCCGAAAGGAAGAAAAACAACAAAACAATAACGATCGATAAAAATCCTCCGTTTTCTACCTTCTGCCTTAAGCTTCTTCTTAACACTCCCGGATCAATTTGCTACTGGCTGGCTGGTTGCTCCGTCTCTCGCACACACAACTTTCACGGGGGACGGGATTTTTTTCCTCCTCGCTCACCAACTACTCCGAACTGAAATCCGGAAAACGAAATTACGCAAATTCCACACCCCGAGGCTGCAACGATTATTTTCTTTTGTATGGAAACTTGTTCCCACCGCAGTTCGCGCAAACTGCACACAAACTGTTCACGAAAATATCCGTGCACTGGCCTTTTTTACGATAATAATCCTCGTCTTCGTTGTCGGTCTGTCGTAGGAATTGATGCCATTTTTGAGTAACAACCAAAATCGCACCACCGAAGTGAAAAGACAGAACTTGTGAATGTGTGGTTGTGGCTGAAGGATGCTGGCTGGGTGCGAGAGAAGAAGATGCGGGTGCGGAAGAGAGATAAAAATGCAAGAGAGAGCTGTCACGGTGACAACTCGCGCAGTTTTAAAAAGTGGTGGTCGTGGTATGGTAGATAAACTGGTATAAAGTCGTCTTGACTGCTCGAACCAAATCAAGCATTACATCCCACATAGTCCTCTTCTGTCGTTTGTTCGTGTATTGATTATTTTCAATGAGTTCAAGCATAATTCTGGATCAACAATAGAAAAGGGCCAATCAACACTTGTAAACAAACACTTCTGAGCCCTCGCAAGCCGTTGGCTATACAAGCAAACCTACAGAATCGTCGTGTAGGAGAAACTTTCCCCTACACTGGTATACACTGGTATTCCCCTACAATACTGGTATACAAGACTATCAAATTTGTCTCTGTGTATCTAACATATGAAACGAGTGGGAACATACAAAATCAATATCCAGAAGCTAATATGAAATTATATTTAGTAACATTGCCCATTTCGTATCACTCTGTTCCTTCTATAGTCGATAGGGCAAATAGTCATAGACACTGGCCCTCACATACTGCGGTGACACACGATACCGCAATACAGAAAGAAGAAGAAGAAGAAGAAGAAGAAGAAGAAGAAGATACCTTGAGTAACTCACGTTGCTCAGCAAGCGAACACTGTCATTTTTTTTTTTTTGCTCTGTTTTTGCACAGCAGCTGTCAAACAAACCGCTCGTTAGTATATGAGCTCTCGTGTGTAAACAATTTGACAGAAGCAATTTGAATTTTTTTTTAATTTCTCAATTCAACTCTAATTTTTAAAACGACCTTCGTTTGCTCAAACTAGATATTTGCTCGTACAATTTGATATCGTATTTACTACTTTTGGTGTTATAATTCGCTTTTTTTTTCAATTAAGTCATGCTTTGAAAAAACCCACCAGTTTTGGCTTGACCTGCTATTTGCTATTGCCGCATCATTCCACCAGACTGACCTATGAACTGGTGCTGGGAAACAAGGGTAGGAGAAGAGACAAACGAGCTCAACCCGTTGCACTCCGACCTAACCTTCAAGCTTCTTAGAATCGATATTTAGCAAATAACCCATCTATAAATACCGTTATCAAACCTGATCATTGAACTTCATTAAAGCCATGCGTATCATGTATCATATACTAAATATTCCTAGAACCCTCATAGTCATGGAAAAGGGGTCACTATTGTTCTATCTTCTATTGTCATTAGCAAAATGTCCACTATCAAACAAATTGGAAGTCAAACTTTTTGAAACCCTGGCAACCGATACGAATCAATGAAGATTAATTCAATTTTAAGCTATATTGAGTTACTCGCAAGTTACTCGGTGCATCAAGGTAACTCAGAGTAGAGCTGTCTATCCCCTAGGTCAGTTATCGCGGAGCTGCCAGACTTCACCGGGGATACAGTGGACTGTCCGCTTTTCATAACCGCACCAGCACTCTACGGACATCTGCAGCTACTTCAACGGAGAAAAACTTCTTTTTGCTTCATCCATCAACGGTATCCGAATTGTATCAACACATACAGCAACTGTATGGTTGTCTGGAAAAGATCGTCAATAACATGATTGCGAGATTTCGGTTAACTCAATCACCGAAGGCAGATGGGTTGGAAACGTTGGTGAATTTCGGACTTGTTGTGGAGCATCTTTGCGGGAATCTGAAGGCTTTAAACTAACAGCAGTGTTAGTTTAAAATTTCCCGATTTTCCAATTAAGAATAGGGTTTCATCTGCTATGTTTTTTTTTAATAAAAGACAATCCTGGTTGAACAAAACGTCTGAAACTTCGTTCGAAGTGAGTTAAATATATCAATTTTATTTGGATTGGAACCAATATCAAACATTTCTTGAATATAACTTTGATCCTAATATTCCTTTGGAAACTAAAAATGATATCGATAATGCTCTTGAATCTCTGACTACTTCTATATTCGAAGCAAGAGCTGTCTCAGTTCCAAAATGCGAGGAAAAGGTCAATTCAATTATACTAGACGACGATCTTCAGCATTTGATCCGTCTGAAAAATATCTGTAGAAGACAATATCAAAGAACATGCGATCCCGCCATGAAAGTTATCGGGCAAGATTTGTAACAACAAATTAAAAAACGCTTCGCTGCCCTGAGGAACAAACAATTTGAAAATAATGTGTCATCATCAGACTCCAGTTCCAAACCTTTTTGGAAACTCTCCAAAATTTTGAAGAAACCTAAAAAGCCTATTCCAGCGCTCAAAGAAAATGATAAAATATTGTTAACAAATGATAAAACAGCTCAAAAACTTGCAAAGCAGTTTGAGAGTTCCCATAATTTCAGTTTGGGTCTTGCTAGTCCTATTGAGAATCAGGTTGCTCTTGATTATCTGAATATTTCCTCCCGGAAAATATTTTTGATGAATCCTGGGGCACTGATTTGGATGAAGTAAAAACTATAACTAAAAAGTCAAAAAATATGAAAGCTCCAGCTGATGATGGAATTTTCTATATCCTCATAAAAAAAACTCCCAGTGAGTACCTTGTCTTTCATGGTAATATTATTAAATAAATGTTTTCACTTGGCATACTTTCCTGACAAATGGAAAAATGCCAAAGGTGTTCCAATTTTGAAGCCCGAGAAAGATCCAGCTGAAGCTTCTAGCTACAGACAAATAAGTTTTCTTACATCAAAAAGTAAACTTTTTTAAAAGATAATTTTGACTAGAATGATGCTTCACATCAATACAAACTGAATTTTTGCAGATGAGCAATTTGGATTTCGCCATGACCATTCAACTACTCATCAACTCTTAAGAGTTACTAATTTAATTCGTTCAAACAAATCTGAAGTCTGCTCAACTAGAGTTGCTTTTCTAGACATAGAAAAAACATTCGACAGTGTTTGGCAAGAAGGTTTGATTGCTTAATTCGAAAACTTTAATGTTCCGCTCTTTGTAATGAAATAAATTCAAAATTATTTAACTGACAGAACTCTGCAGGTAAATTATCAAAATTCCAAATCTGATCGACTACCTGTAAGAGCTGGAATTCCTCAGGGATTCGTGGGCCGATATTAAATAACATTTTTACTTCCGACCTCCCTGATTTGCCTCAGGGTTGCCAGAAATCCTTGTTTGCCGATTACACAGGCATTTCCGCTAAAGGAAGAAGTCTTCGTGTCATTTGCAGGAGACTGCAGAAAAGTTTAGACATTTTCTCTTCATATTTACAGAAATGGAAGATTTCTCCCAACGCTTCCAAAACTCAACTTATAATATTTCCGCATAAACCTAGGGCTTCCTTTTTGAAACCTAGTAATAGTCACATAGTTACTATGAACGGTGTTCCAATTTCTTGGTCAAGTCAAGTGAAATACCTTGGTCTGGTACTAGATCAAAAATTAAATTTTGAAGATCACATTGAAGGCATTCAAGCCAAATATAATAAATACATAAAATGTTTTTATCCTCTTATAAATCCAAACTTTGTCTGAATAACAAACTACTAATATTTAAACAAATTTTGAGACCGGCCATGCTTTATGATGTTCCAATATGGTCTAGTTGTTGTGCTAAGGGAACGTCCATTAATTACGTCACGCAAAAATTGACTTTTTATTACCCCCCCCCCCTTTGTCGCATTTTTTGTATGAACCTTCGATTTTTTTTGTATGGATCGTCACGTTTTCTCAAATCTCCCCACCCCCCTTACTGCGTGACATAATTAATGGACCTTCCCTAACAGGAAAAAAAAACACGTCAAAGGATTCAGAATATAGTTCTGAAGATGATTTCGAAGCTGGCTTCTTGGTACATACAATTTCGAATTTTGAGACTTTAGAACAAATGTCCAACAAAATAATTAATAATTTCAGACAAAAATCGTTGCAATCTTCTTTTGCAATGATAAATTCCCTTTATGCCTAGTTAAAATTAATTTAAGCTTGTTTTTAGTTTTAAGATTCATATTGTTATAGAGGAATCCAACTTAAAAAAAGAAGAAGCACCGAGTGGTGATAAATCTGACAGCTCCCATGTTAAAGTATAGGACGAAAATTTTAAAATACTCTGAAAAATTCAAATGAAATTTTAATTAAGAGCGGTTAGTTGTATAATGTAAGAAAAATCGAAAACTGCACAATAGGGGCATTATTTTAATTTTATTTGATATTGCTGAAAATTACTTTATTGAGTAGTTTTGGATTTTTCTTACATCATACAATAAACCGCTTTTAATTAGAATTTCATTTGAATTTTCTAGAAGCATTTTAAAATTTTCGTCCTATACCTTAACATGGGAGCTGTCAGATTTATCACCACTCGGTGCTTCTTCTTTTTTCAACCTGGATTCGTCCATACTGACACGCAGGAATAAAAAGCTGTTTAAAACACTGAACTGCTAAGGCATAAACAATGTAAACAAAATTAGGTACATATTTTAACAATTAAGGTTGATACATTACGGTAGTAGTTGAAGCACCTAGATTAACATGAAATGTAAATATTGATAAATTTGGACCGAATAGAGTTAAAAAAAATTCATAAGTCAGCCTTATAAAATTCAAAAGCATCGTTCAAAAGTTGACCTTAACGAAGTTCATAAAGTTTATTTGCCTGATGGCTGGTTCACAATTGATACGTTGCAGATGCGTTTGCGTGAATTTGACAGTTTTCCTATAGGTTTTTTGTCAAATTCACGTCACCGCATCCGCAACGTATCAATTGTGGGTCAGCCATGAGAATAGCAAGAAATGGCAAATCTTTTCAATATGAGCCCGTTTTGTTTGTATAGCATTGTTTATAATATTTATACCAGCTATAACCTCAACTCTAGGTTCGGCCCTGCATTCGTCATCCAACTCGTCATTCGTCAACCAGTTCGTAACCTTACCGGTGTGAAAAGCAAAAGAAAATCGATCCATCGGCGAAAAGCACATCAGTGGGTTAATAAAATTATAAAATAATCTGGTGAAAAATGTCCCGATTACTACCAGTTTCCTGGCTAGTAGCCGGTGTCGTTTTGCTTTCATTAGCAGCTGTCCCGGCACGCGCAGAACCTGGAGAAACTTTGGTACTGTTGGACAACTTAGCCATCCGCGAAACTCACTCCATTTTCTTCAAGAGTCTGCAAGGTAAATGATGCTGAGTTGTGACGTGTCCTCGATGGTAAACTAAAATATTTCAATTTTTTTTTTCAGAACGTGGCTACAAACTGACCTTTAAGCTTGCAGACGACGCTAGTTTGGTCCTTTCCAAATACGGCGAGTTCCTGTATAAGCACTTGATCCTTTTCGCTCCATCAGTGGAAGAGTTTGGCGGATCGTTAAGCGTAGAAGCCATCACCGATTTTGTTGATAATGGAGGAAATGTTTTGGTCGCGGGAAGTTCGAGTTCTGGTGATGCCCTACGAGAGCTTGCGTCCGAATGCGGTTTCGAAGTAGATGAAGAAAATGCCGCTGTCATTGATCACCTGAACTATGACATTTCTGATGGCGGAGATCACACCTTGATCGTAGCTTCCCCAGAAAACCTGATCGACTCAGAAATTGTGGTGGGTAAGAAATCGGTTGGACCGCTGTTGTACCGCGGAACAGGTTTGTTGGCTGACAAAGAAAACCCATTAGTTTTACAATTGTTAACTGCTGACAGCACTGCATACAGTTACATTCCGGATGCCCCCATTAAGGAGTACCCTCATGCCGTTGGAAGGGGACACTTCTGATTGCCGCTCTGCAGGCACGCAACAACGCTCGAGTTGTCTTCTCTGGATCTTTGTACTTCTTCTCCGATGAAGCTTTCCTATCATCCGTTCAGCGTGCACAGGATAACAAATTGCACGGCAAATCCGGTAACCAGGATGTGGCGACCGCTATTAGTCAGTGGGCCTTTGGAGAAAACGGCGTCATTCGAGTACGTTCAGTTCAACATTCCAAGGAAGGCGAAAAGCAGCCACCAGCTGCATACACAATCACCGACCCTGTTGTTTACACTATTGAAATCGAAACCCTTGCTGCTAATGGCAAATGGCAACCGTTCCAAGCCAACGACGTCCAGCTGGAATTTGTCCGTATTGATCCATTCGTCCGTACGACTCTTAAATCGATCGGTGGAGGTCGCTATCAGGCCAAATTCAAAATCCCGGATGTGTATGGCGTTTATCAGTTTAAGGTTGATTATGATCGAATCGGTTACACCCATCTGTACTCGACGACTCAGGTCTCGGTTCGTCCGCTGACGCACACTCAGTACGAACGTTTCATTCCGAGTGCCTACCCTTACTATGCGAGCGCTTTCTCGATGATGGTTGGAATGTTCCTGTTCTCGATCATCTTCCTGCACTACAAGGATGATTGTGCGCCCGGCAAGGGAGGCAAGGTTGCATCCGGTGCTGATAAGAAGTCTCAGTAGGTAGGTGGAAAAATCCCGCTTGTCTTTACCCTCATTCGATCCGTTCGTTATATGGACGTTAAAAGGTAGTATCTGATAGGTTGATAGGCACAATAAAGATCGAATCATAATTTCACGGATCAATAACTGTTAGTAGAACTAAAAGAAAAATGGTGAACAGGCTATTGGGTTGTTATAAGGATTGGAGTTTTCTGAATTGTGGTTTGTCGACTTCTGAGCTGCTCTTTGAAAAATCTTTAAATTTTCTTACGTAGGGGGAAGTCCTTAATGCCCTATGTTCGAACACAACAACTGTTTCAACAACAAAGAATGATAATAATAAGATTTGAACATTATTGGCAGAAGTACAAAAATGACGTCTCTAAGCGAAAAATAAACGAATGAGCGCTGTCAATTATTTCAACCAGTTAGCCGTTGTGTCGAACAAAAAAAAAAACCCTTTAAGAGAGCGATAGGGAACATTTGGACCCACGAAACTAAAATGACCATTACTTTGGAAATATCCATTCGATTTGGAATCTTTTAGTAGATTTGGATTCAGGAACTCATCGACCCCACCAACTCTAAACAGCCACTCAGCAGACAATTGAACAGATGGTCCAATAACTATGACAAACTTTCTTCTGGAATGAATCCAAGAATTTTGACACTTACATTCTGGCCGTTCGTGACCCCATGGGAACCTGCTCCGGAGAGACCGTTACAGGTTCAAGTGACCGGATTGTTACATGGCAATCGCATACATCCCTGTGTATTCATTCCAGGACTTTTAGTATCTTGATTGCTGATTTTCTATTGGAATCTCTTATAAGTATCCCATTTTCGAGACATGGTTCCGGATTTCCGGAGACGAATTATGTTCATAGATCGTATTTAGATTTTTTTTTCGGAAAGTCGATAAGTTCCTGAATCCAAATCGGATGAATAAGTAACAAATGCCTTTTAGTTCGTGTTCTATGTGAAAAGCAATCAATCAAGCCAAATAACCGTAGTGTCGAGTTTTATTCACCCGTGACTATTAAAAAGTACTGAAGTGAAAATGTCGACCGTTCCGATGCTGTTCCGCAACTGGTGGGACGATATGTGGGATGCTCCCATTCGTTCGTCTTGGATTTTGGACCAGCACTTTGGAAGCGGTATCAGTTCGGACGACCTGATTTCGGCCATGTCGGTTGCCGCTGCACGCTCTGCTATTCAACATCCAATTCGACACATCTACAACCGACAATGGCATAATTCCAGCATTGCAGCTCTGCAGGACATTGGATCGACGATTAGTAACGATAAGGACCAATTCCAAATCATCTTAGATGTGCAACAGTTTTCACCGAACGAAATATCGGTTATACACTGAGGCAAAAGAACTTAAGAATTCTATAAGAATGGCTTATGAATTTGCGACGAAAGGATCTGTTATGAAAATCATTAGTTTAACCAGAGCATTCAAGTGGATCTGGTGTGAAATCCCGACCCGAAATTAAAAGAAAGCCAAAAGAAAAAAACAAACTCCAAAAAAAAAATTTTGCGGTTTTGGGGGGGGGGGGAAAGCACGCAAAACAAGGGGGAATAGGGGGGGGGGGGGGGACGGGGGGGGATATTTTGGCGGAGGGCGCGACTCGCCACACGGGGGGCCGCGGATCACGGGCGGGGGGGGGGGGTGAGGAAGGGTGGGGGGGATGGATTGGGGAAAAGTTTATTATTTTTGGTTTAACTTATGATTGGGAAGGGGAATGTGTAGATATTTTTACTTAAGATTGTTATAGTTGCGGTATGAAAACCATAATCAGGTGTTATGAATAACACAAGCATTTACTAATGACAATCATAATGTTTGGTTATGAATTTCATTGCAAACTTGTTGTGAATTTCATAAGAATGATATACGAATCTCACAGTTCAAATGTAATTGTTTTTATCACAAAAATCATTAATTTATCAACATTTTTTTCACCTTTTAAATAATGGACAATGTTTGATAAATTATGATGTCCTTGTTAGTAAAATATTTAAAATCATTTGGAACTCTTCATTTTTTTTATTATATGAAAATCGGATTTACAGAATTTACAGCAAAGGTTTATTTATTTCGTTCACTGGGTTGTTTACTTGGCTGCTGCTGGCATCTTTGGCGAAAGAATGACCTGCTTGAATTTCATGCTTATACGAAACATTGAACTTTTTACGTTATACAGGGGAAAAAGAAAAAAAAACTTACATCGATTTCCGATTTTCTGCTGTTTCTTTCATGGCCTGGTCACGTCCAGTGGAATCTGGAATCTGTCTTTCCTCAGCAAGCAATTTTCAAGGCGTTTTGAAGGAAATCAATTGAAATAGCATATAGAGGCGTAAAGTAATAAAAACTAGATGAAAAATACTTACATTTCTCTGCCGCCAATCTACAACCCGGCCCCAAATTTGATTCGTGTCAAACGGAAGCGAATAATTAGAAAACAGTGCACAAAAACAACTTTTATTCAGCGTTAGCAAATCGACCGAACGTAGGTTTATCTGCGGAAACAGTGCGATGTACACATTCCATGGAAATTCAACTACGCATCAACTTTTGAGAGTTACAAATTTAATTCGTTCAAACAAAGCTGAAGGCTGCTCCACTGGAGTTGCTCTTCTAGACATAGAAAAAGCATTCGACATTGTTTGGCATGAAGGTTTGATTGCGACATTGAAAAAGTTCAATTTTCCGCTTTATAACATGAAATTAGTTCAAAACTACTTAACTGATAGAACTTTGCAAGTAAATTATCAGAATTCTAAATCTGATCAATTGCCTGTTAGAGCTGGTGTTCCTCAAGGTAGCATTCTTGGGCCAATACTTTATAACATTTTCACTTCAAATCTCCCTGATTTACCTCAGGGCTGTCAAAAATCCTGCTTTGCTGATGACACAGGCATTTCCGCTAAAGGAAAAAGTCTTCGTGTTATATCCAGGAGGCTACAAAAAAGCTTGGACATTTTTACAGATTATTTTCAAAAATGGAAGATTTCTCCTAATGCTTCCAAAACTCAACTTATAATATTCCCACACAAGCCTAGAGCTGCATTTTTGAAACCAAGTAATAGTCATATGGGCACTATGAATAAAGTGCCAATTTCTTGGTCAAATCAAGTAAAATATCTTGGACTGATACTTGATCAAAAATTAACTTTTAAAGATCACATTGAGGGCATTCAAGCCAAATGTAATAAATATATAAAATGTTTATATCCTCTTATAAACAGAAAATCCAAACTTCTAATATTCAAACAAATTTTTAGACCGGCCATGCTTTATGCTGTGCCAATATGGTCTAGTTGTTGTGCTACTAGGAAAAAGCAGTTCAAAGGATTCAGAACAAAGTTCTGAAAATGATTTTGAAGCTGCCACCCTGGTACAGTACTATTGAATTACATAGAATTTCAAACGTTGAGACTCTAGAAAAAATGTCCAACAAAATAATTCATAATTTTAGACAAAAATCATTGCAATCTTCAATTGCGATGATCAATTCTATCTGTAGATAAGAACTAGTTTTAAGAAATCAATAATTATTCTTACACGCAGGCAAAAACAAAACCCTGTTAAAAATGCTGAATAGACAAGGTAAAAATAATATTAACACAATTAGATATGAATGATAGCATAAAAGGTTGAAATGTTAATTACTTAGCAGGAGCACCTAGGTTAATATATGAATGTAAAATAATGTAAAATTTGGAATAAATAGCCAAAAAAAAAAAAAAAAGTGCGATGTACACAACCGGTAACTTCGATTTCAAATAGTGCGATTCAATGCTGTTTGTTTAATACGAAGCTTACAAGGTCCGCCATTTTGCCGAACTGATTTTTGACTGAAAATGATGACTTCATCGACGCTCCGGAAATCATAAGTAGCGCTATGAAATGCATAATTGATGGTATGCAATTCAAAAGTAGCTTATAAAAAAAAATCATCCTAATTCATAAGTCATGTCTTATGAAATTCTTAAGTTCTTTTGCATCAGTGTAGCTACCCAAAACAGTATTAAAGGGTGTCCACAGTTAAATTGCATCACTTTAAACTCGTCCTCAAAACAAGTCTCTCAACCGATTGTCATGAAATATTCAGGGAATAAAATACAATGTATAATCTGGGTATAGATATTTTTATTTCACTGTATTTCTTTACCAAATCCAAAAGCCCGAACTTTCTTCTTAATACCACGCATAATATTTTGTACAACGCGTGAACCGACATTTTTTTCGCTTTCAACCATGACTTCCACATTTCCTGTGGAACTTTAGGATGCTTACAATGTTCGTGCTTCATTATAGTCCAATATTTTTCAATTGGCCGCAACTCTGGAGAGTTTGGGGGATTAAGATTCTTCGGCACGAAATTGACACCATTCGTCTTGTACCACTCCAGAACATCCTTGGAGTAGTGACAAGAGGCTAGGTCCGGCCAAAACATTGTAGGAACGTTGTGTGTTTTGAGAAACGGAAGCAGTCGTTTTTTCAGGGATTCATTCATTGTAAACTTGACCATTTACAGTTGAAGTTGTAACGAAGGGCTTGCTCCGTTTACCACACGAACAAATCCCCTGCCAAATCATGAATTTCTTGGGGAACTTTGACACTTGCTGTTTTCTGAGAGACTCTGGAACATCGAATTTGTCTTTCGCAGTCACATACTGGTTGCCGGGAATTTGTCTAAAATCCTCTTTTACGTGTGTTTCATCGTCCATGATGCAGCAGTGTGGTTTCGTCAACATTTGTGTGTACAGCTTACGCGCACGTGTTTTAGCTGTCCTATTCTGTTTTTCATTGCGGTTTGGAGCTTTTTGAACTTTGAATGAACGGAGCCCGGCTAGTTTCTTGGCTTTCTGCACGAAGCTTTTGGTCAAGTGCAGCTTTTTCGCGACAGCCCGAATGGAACAGTTGGGTTTGCGTTTAAAGGTAGCAACCACTCGCATGTGATCCTTCACACAGTACGGAATACTTTTTCACCACTCACCTTCTTCCGATCGACAGTTAAACGTTCACCAAAACGTTTTATGACACGAGAAACTGTTGACTGGTAAATTTTCAACATCTTTCCGATGGCTCGGTGCGAAAGAGGTGCGGGGGAGGGGCGTGTGCAAAATGTTCTCGCGCACTTGCTGTTCCTTCGACTCCATTTTCGAAACTAAGACACATTTCACAATGAAACTCACGCAGTGTAAACAATACACGCTGAGGTCATTTCACCCAAAATTTCGTTGAAATCAACCCAAAGGGCAAAATGTTACAGCTTATTGAAAGTGATGCAATTTAACTGTGTACACCCTTTATCATCGAAGGAAAAAACGAGGCGAAGCAGGATGAGCATTAGCCTGGGACACGGACATATGAAAGAAAAAAAATTTCCGCTCCCCCTTGATTTTTGGGAGCCTCTGGGGTCCTATAATAACTGTGCAATATTTCAGCTCGATCGGTGAAACTATATTTTAGCGCCCGCGGTTTTAATTTTCCATAGGATTTTCTATGGGGAATCTTACATTTTCAAAGAAAAATCTGGCGAAGTGTCCTCTAAGAATAATTCAAGTCCTCTAAGAATAATTCAATCCAATCAATCTCTGGGAAATCTTCCAAGGAAACTTTTTTTTCGACGCTTGTGGAAAAAGTTATTTAGCTAATACTGATTACTATCCAAACGAACGGCTCATTGGACTGTTTTTTCTAACAACATTGCCGCCTGCAGCATGACCGGCAGCCTGCTGCTGTCTGCGCCAAGCAACCAAGTGGTGTGGGGCGTTCACTCAGCATGGAGGAAAGCCGATATCTTGCGCATAGAGTCTTCGATTTGGATGATACTTTGCACACGTTTGGGGTAAGGGGCAAATTTTTAACGGCCGCATGGTTCATTTATACGCAAGCTTAATTTTTCAAAAGGTATATGTTTTTGTCAAAATTCATCTGAACAATTAAACATTTAAACATTGAAACATTTCAACGGAAAACATCGAGAGTAGAGTAAGCCCACCTAAAAAAGAAATGTAGGCTGGACCTGAAGCTCTGCAAAATAAGATATGCTCGGAAAATAACGAAGAAATCACTTTTTCAGACAATTTACTCTAAACATTATAATTCAAAATATTGATTGGTAATACAAATCTGACCTAGGAAAAAAATGTATGTCAATCAATGTGCCGCTACTCAGAATCCAATACTTCATCGGCTTGATTGTTCGGTGGTACACCATAACTTGCTTACCTCTTAGATATTCTTCACTAGATTCCCAATTTACCGGGGTTTCACCGATAAAATCGATGGAGATGTTCATCACAAAAAAAGAACTCCTTTGAAGCCTCAGTAACAAAGACCGAAAGGGTTGAATGGTCGTCGCTGATCTTACTAGCTCTGGCGGGAACTTTATCATCGTTGATCGTCGCTTATTCAAGGCGGCAACCATCTTTACTTTTTCGTCGATTTCAACTTCGAAAAAAGCAAGGGCCACATTCCATTCTGATTCCCACTTTCCCCGCATGCATGGCACAGAACAAGGTATCGGAGCGGTCTGTTTTCAAAAAGTTTCCGCTTTGCTCCGCCATTTTTCGAACAACTTCTACAGACTCATTTGCACCAGTTGTGTAACCAATCATTTTTAACTTTATAACCATTTTAGCCACTTCTTTAATGCACTATGGGATGGCATAATGCTTCAATTAATTATAATAAAACATCACTTGAAGCACTTCCCTCTTTGTTGGCATTCTATTTGCTCTAAACGCGTTCAAAACTGGGCCAACCAAAAAAATCGACGCTTTTGGCCGCAAACATTGTTTTGCTGTTAACTCTTCATATTTTTCAAGCAACAGTTTATAATTCAAACGGAAGCAATGTGTAATTTTGTTCAAACGGTATCAACTGTCAAACTTTTCTATGCGCATGATATCCAATGACGTTTATGTAAGGTCCGGCTTATCAGGCGGTTTACTTGTGTTGGAAGCAAACATATAGTAAACATCGCTGGACAAGCGAGCGCCGACGTCTAACTACCATAACATTCCATACTGTGAACTGATAGTTGATAAACAGCTGTGCCGTGTAAATAGATAAACATTGTGAGGAAACACAAATACCACTATACATTTCCACATCTCACGAATACCTTTAAGCCTGGTGGCCCGGACCTTGTATAAACGTCATTGCATGATATCGGCTTTCTTCCATGCTGAGTGAACGCCCCACCCCACGTGGTTGCTTTGCGCAAACAGCAGCATGGCAGTTCTGCTAGAAAAAATAGTCCAATGAGCCGTTCGTTTGGATAGTAATCAGTATTAGCTAAATAACTTTTTCCACAAGCGTAGAATCGCTTTGCGGTCTTGGAAGAAAAAAATCCTTGAAAGATTTCCAATTTAGATTGATTGGATTGTCTTACTTTTAGAGGACAACGGGTCACTTCGCCAGATTTTTCTTTGAAAAAGTTAGTTTTCCCATGGAAAATCCTATGGAAAATTAAAACCGCGGGCGCTAGAATATAGTTTCACCGATCGAGCTGAAATTTTGCACAGTTATTATAGGACCCCAAAGGCTCCCAAAAATCAAAGGGGAGCTGGAATTTAGATTTTGTCCCAGGCTAATGAGCGTGGCTTCATCTCAAGACAGTTCAAGCGCCACTACATAATCCGGGCTGGCCACGACATCAGCCAGATCAAGTCATCGATTTCATCGGACGGAATACTCTCGATTATCGCTCCTATTAAGGCGATCAAAGATTCGGAGGGTCATAAGTCAATCCCAATCATCCAGCCTGGATAACCTGTAAAGAAAATTGCTGATATCTCAGATCATAAGGACAGAATTAAGGCTTAGTGAAAGAGATGGTTTGTACTTTTTACCTCGTGATATGAAGACCTCGTTTTTGTTATGTTTTAATGAATAAATGATCTCTTTTGAATAAATGATATTTTCATAGTAATGGTCGTTTCAAGCATAACTTTTCAAAAGGACGTTTGTCGCAAATGTAAACTAATCGAGTTTTTCATTCTATCCTGTCATAATTAACAGTTAATAATTCAGTAATAAGACCCGTGAATTTGAAATCATCGGGAAAACCCCGGCAATTCCATGAAAATTTTTAAATTTCGGGAATATTTGGTTGAGGTCCCAAAAAAAATTCTCTTTCAAGTTTTTGTAGTATTGCGGTCCAGGAAGTGTTGCAAAATCCCCTTTAACGTATGTCTCATCATCAAAAATTAGATGAAACTGGCTTTTTTCGAGAAAAACATACAACTTTCGAGCCCGAGTTTCGATCACGTCGTTCTGCTTTTCTGATGCCTTCTGCTTCTTGTACGTTTTGATTCCACTTCGTTTCTTGACTCTTTGAACCATTGCTTTATTGGTACGGTTCTGTTTTGCAACATCTCTCACTGACACTCTGGATTTCGGAAAATTGTGGTAGAGATTTTTTTTTGTCCAAACTAAGAACCCGGGGTCCTTGAGGGACAAACTTTCGATCCTTCCTTGTTGACAAGCATTCAGAATACCGTTTCAAAACACCGTCGACGGTACACCTCGGCATATTTAAATCCTTTGCGATGAAACGATGTGGAAGCTTCGTGTTTTCCATACATTTGGCAACGATGATTTTTTATTTGACGAATTATTAGTAAGTCAAGGTAAAAAAAAACTTTCAAATTCTTGATTGTTTCTCCTATTCTATTAGGAAAGAGGGTAGAGTTTCCCCGAATAATGTTCACCCAAAGTAGTTCCGGCGCCCTGAGGAATGTGATAATTCAGTCAATGTTCCGAACAGCTGTTAGTTCTGGTTCATCGAATCAATTTAATATTCGTCTCTATTCTCAACAATTTTGACTTATTCTTACTTCCGAAATGTTCCTTTCGTTCCATATGTATACGACCGTTCTTCACGATTCTGGCAATGAAAAAATTGCATTTTACTCGGTTATTCCGACATCAAAATATTGTTATCTATCTTCTCCCGTCGTACATAGAGCCGACCCAGCGCTGGTGTGATTTCGTTTTTGTTTACTCTGTCTTGTAACCCGCCATTTTCTAAACTGTTGCCGTATTTTTTTTTTATTGACTGTTCTTTTTTCTTTGTTATAATCAAAAAGCATACCGTTTTTTTTTTCTACAATAAACATAACTAGCGTCATCTCAAAAAAAGAAAGCTATTTATCATAAACATATATAAAATAAAATACAGACCAGTAACTAAACACTGTTCTTTATTCATGTTTCCTTGTTTTGCTTTTTGCTCGCAATCTCCGCGCATAATTTGATATTATAGTTTCGATTTTTTTTAAATAGTAGAATTACTCCAATTAGTTCATGCTCGTACCTAAAACAGCTACAAATACTATGAGAAAGAGGATTGCATGCATTTATTTATATTTTCTCTAACTCTCAAATGAGAACTTGCTCATTTCTTCCATCAATAATGTTCGGTAGCTTCCCGTTATCATACATGTGTTGTTTTCTTGAATGAATTACTAAAAAATAGTTTTGCAACTACTTTTCATGAATGGATGTGTGTGTGTTGAAATCTGTCGCATCGTTTTCCTTTGGATGTTCAATGTTTTGAGGTGGTTCGATTTGTTTTGTTTTTCGTCTTCAAAAAGCAGCTTATTGTTAGGTGATTGCATTTAATTCTAAACACTGTACGCGATTACACCTATGATATTTTTGTGACTGTGTATGTGTGTGTGTGTGTATTGTTGCGAAGCGTTTAATTTTTTTTTATCTAATTGCGCTACAGGGTTCCGATTATTACACATCGCGCTTGATTGTAAGTGAAAAAAAAATTAATTAAATGACTTTCACAAACAACATAGTTGGTATTAGTTTTGAGGTCGACAAATCAAAAATGTATATATGTGTGTGTGTGTGTGTGTGTGATTTATGATGCGATCGGCAGCGGTTATCACAAATAGTATTAGTAGTAAGTAAGGTAAGAGGGGGCAAGCTGGGTCACTTAGGTGCGTTCTCTTTCCATGTGAAGCTATTTGTGGGCTACAGATTATTACACATGTGCGTTATGAATGCAATTTTGAGAGCTCAGGGAGCCTATTTTGCTTATTATTTAGACAAATTTCGGTAAGATCGGTTTGAGTTTTTGGTGCTGTAATTTTTGTTTTCGATTGAAGTAAAATAGCAGTGCATATTTTTACACAATTTTCTGCATCGAATAGTATACAATCCGGAAAAAGACAATGTAAAATTTCGCTTCTTCGGATAAAATCTGGGGTTGCGACACAACTAAATCTCATCCTTAGATGGTTGAAAAATCTTATGCTAGCGAATCAATCTTTGGAAAAATCATGCTACATATCTGGCAGTGCCCTCCATATTTTTATAGGAACTTCTAAAAATCATCATAAAACTTCTCTGTATCTATTGAGCGTGCACGCATCTAAAAACAGTCCTCGGTTTAAGTTTTAAACTAGCTTCCTGCACTGTCAAAAAAAATGAGGTTAGCACATTCTGTGCAATGATCTATTGATGAAATAAGGCGTATTTTAAGTTCACCATTCATTGTACGATAATGCCTGTTTCAATACGTTTTTAAAATCTTCATTCTTATTCAACAAAGAGGGTACAGGGGCAAGGTGGGTCAGTCTCAGAAAGTGTCATTTTCATAACCAAAATTTAAAAACTTTGATTGTCAATTAAAAAAGATACAACTTCAGCAACAAATAAGTTGTTAGCTAATTATTTACTCTACTATTTTATTTACTATTTTTCAACAACATTTTTAATAAATAACTTCATGGCTGTTTTGTATGCTTTTTTCTTGATTGTTTCATTTGCAGTCGTTTTTTTTTTGTGAAGCTGAAGAAACGTGAAAATGTTTTTACTTCTCGACAAATTATTGCATCCAGAAAAAATCAAAATACTAGCGCTGTGAAACTAGCAGCACTGTTTTCTTCCGACGTTTTAAATAAAATATCAGACAACTCTGAATACTTAAACGCCAAAGAGTCCAAAACAAAAATGATGAAAAACCAACTAGCTTTTCTAACATCCTCAAACAACTTTCAGCTCGACAAACAGATGATATTGGTAAGCTTAAACTGGCACTGACCCAAAAAAAAACTAGATCAGGAATGTTCAGCTGCTTTGAAGTCGACAGTAGAGTAAATCAGTATGTTTCTAAGAAAAAAATTGGAGGTCACCACAATAGGGACGATACTGCAAATTAATGCGTTGGAACCTATCGCCATAAAGTGACAGAAATTTTGGAAGTGAAAATTGTGTCGCTAATATGACTGGTGCTGGCTCTACAATATTAAGAACGACCTTACCGAGTCTTTGTAAACAAAGATTCAAACGTAAATTTCTCAAACTTTTCAGCACACCTACTAGAGGTGGACAATCTGCGCGTGAACTGAGCTGAAGAACCAATGCACCAACGAGTGAACTAGTGATCTAACGCTCTTTTTAATTTAACGTACTCTGAACCCAAACATCCTCCTTTTATCGAATGAATCCTCCGTCGGTTGATATCGAGACATTGAAATCGCATTTTCGAATGATAGATGCAGGCGGAGGACGATTTTCTAGAAACCAGATGATTATCCTTATAATGTTGAACAACTAATAATACGCGAAGTGAATTGACCTCCCGTTCAAATTCGAATGCACGCTGCATAAAAAAATGTCATCCCAAAGTGGAATGCGTATTGCATTGGAAAAGCCCTATAACGCAATTCATTTGAAATGAGGATGACAAACATTCCATCTTACATCATTCGTTAAAAACCTATCAATAGCTATCAGAACTGGTACCATCACGAATACAGTTTTTGTGCTCCCCCCCGTTGCAATCTTTGCTCAACGGATGAGGAAGTGTAATGTGTAATAATTTTATATCGTTGAATTGTTTCAAATCATTCATGAATCGCTAATGATCAACACAGTTTTGAAACAAGCATGATATTAAATTTGTTCGTTTAAGGTCGCAATCTAATTACTTTTCAGACGATCTTGGGATGATGTTTGGGTTCAGTTGTAGTATCGTCATCTCACATTTCTATTAATTTTCAACATATTGAAATTCAATCGTACATCGTACGTAGAACATAGACTTAAATTTATTGTTTTCCATTTCGTTCTCAGTAGGTCATAAAATGTAGCTACAAGGTCGCCTCGAACCTTTCTTTTGTTTGCATACTTTCGTCTGTTGCATAAGCGCAACGGCATATTTACCTTCCGCATGACCGCTGCTTTGCCTACGCAGCAGCGCCATATGTCTGTAGTTAAATTATTTTGGAAACATCGTTGGTGTCCTGAGTTTGGGTCAACAATAGCAAGTAAGTAGGAACTAGCCGATACCGAAAGTTAAGTTATAAGATATTTGGTAAGGAAGAATAGAGGGAACAGTTGACGGAAAATATTCAATGTGATCACTTCGTCATGCTATATCCGAACAACTGTGATTAAAGTTCGGTGTCCCAGAGCATCAACGGTAGAAGAAAATCTCGAAATATGCCTAGAAATTCATGATTTGGCAAGCGATTTGTACGTACGGAATGCGAAGTGCTCCATTCGTGACGACTTAAACCATGAATGGCCAGGGAATGTCTACAAAAACGTCTCCTTCCGTTGCTGTGATCGCACAAGAGCCCACTCAAAACAGGTGCTGAAATGGTATTAGGAAAATAAGGTTAACATCGTACCAAAGGACCTTAATCCTCCAAACACCTCAGAGTTGAGACCAATCGAAAAATATTGGGCTATTATGAAGCGGGAATTACGCAAATATCCTAAGTCTGTCACACAGATCCAGAATTGAAGAAAGCATGGGTCAATGTACAAAACTTGTCGATTCTAATGCACAAAATCTCATGGTGGGTCTTATGAGAGAAAAGAGAAGCCAGAGTGAACAAGGTAAAACTTAGCAAAGGTGTTTTATTCGATCCTCCGAAATTTTCAGGACAATTTATTAAAAGACGGATTATCAAATCGCTTTGTGCTGCAATTTTAATGTGGACAACCTTTGGCAGAAAATTTGGAATTGGTCTCTCATGTAAAATAGACAACAACAAAAAACAACAAGCGAGATGATCCAGATGTATGTAAGTTTGTGTGTTCTTTTAAGTATGTAGATATTGTTCATTAAGTTCACGATCAATTTTGCTTTAAAAAAAGCAATAGGACACAAAAAAGTAGGTAGTATTTGAAGTAGGTATCTGGTTTCGAATTTTTTGTTTCAAGAGCATTCGAACGAGTATTGGTCTGAGTTTTTTTTTATCCTCTTGTTAGTTTGGTGACTTTTGTTTATCATGTTGTTGTTAATGTCAGAATGGAGGGAAAGTTATTTAGGGAATTCGTGGTAAGAGGTAATTTACATATTCTGGGAGCAATTAATTAATTAATCCGTGAGGCCAATATAAAGCTTTGTGTGAGGTGAAACGACTGGTTTTAATCTAAGAGGAGACAATTGCCACCCCAAAAATTGTGAAACGAAACGCATAGTAAAATAAGCCTACGTTTTGGGTCCACGCTAGGCCAGCTAGTGTGGATAAGTGATGCGGTCCTTCCAGGGAATCCTGTCGCGCTTTTTACGTCAACAGGGGAAACACATGTTTAAAATATAAAACTATAGTGAACTGAAGCTACGTGCTTTTAGTAAAGATTGGACTCGGCAAAAATGCGACACTTTGTTTTGGGTGTAACTTTTTATCGAGTGGGTAAACATTAATGAAATTTTGGGTAATACTAGTTTAGAGTGTTATGTTTATGTGCGCAAAATTTTACCGCGATTTGTCAAGTAATTTTCAAGATGCATTCGAAACAAGAAGAGCTACGCCAGCAAATATTGGGCGCGGTGATCGATAATCCTGGTCAGTCGCACAGATGGATCGGCAAAAGGCTTGGAATCCACCATTCCACCGTGTCCCGCGTTGTGAAGATGTTCCAGGAGACGAAGACCATCGTGCGGCGCGCTGGAAGCGGCCGAAAACCGAAAACGGAATACCCAGAGAAGGCGCGGAAGATAAGGCAGTACTTTAAGAATAACCCGAACCTTTCCAACCGAGACGTGGCCAAAAAGGTCAATTCGTCGAAGTGGTTCGTCCAGCAGACCATGAAGCGGGCTGGGCTACGTGTTTTTAAGGTCAGGAAGGCGCCAAACCGGACTGATAAGCAAAACACGGTGGCCAAATTGCGTGCGCGGAAGCTGTACCGTGAGTGGCTGGTCAAGCCAGGCTGTCTCGTCATGGACGACGAGACATATATCAAGGCAGACACCAAACAAATCCCCGGCCTCGAGTTTTTTGTCGATACGTCCCGCATGGAGGTTCCGGAAAAGTTCCGGAAGAGAAAGATGGACAAATTCGCGAAGAAGTACCTGTTGTGGCAGGCGATCTGCGAGTGCGGATGGTACAGCAAGCCGTTCGTTACAACCGGCACCATAAACGGGCAGATTTATCAAGAGGAATGCTTGCAGAAGCGCTTGCTGCCCTTCCTCCGCTCTCACCGTGGTCCCACGCTGTTCTGGCCGGATCTCGCTTTGTGACATTACGCCAAGCCTGTAATGGATTGGTACGAAGCGAAGGGCGTTAATGTGGTCCCGAAGGAGGCGAACCCGCCAAATACACCAGAACTTCGTCCGATCGAAAAGTTTTGGGCGATAATGAAGAAGAAGTTGAAGAAAAGCGGAAAAACATTCAAAACCGATGAAGCTTTGAAGAAAACTGGGAGAAATTGTGTAAGGAAGATGGACAAAGCCTCGCCCAAGTTCTCATGAGCAGTGTTAAGAGAAATGCACGAGCATTCAGCTTGGGGGAGGAAATTCAATAAATAAATTATGCCATAGCTAATATATAGTTATTTAATCCCTGAAAATTTGAGAAGTATCCGATTTAAAATGAATTTTTGGTGATCATTTTTGTGTGTCTCATTTTTCCGAGTCCAGTCTTTATAATGCTGAGGGACATTGGTAATATTCTTAGCTTATCAGAAGGAGCGTACCATATCCCTTCGACTACTTCACGCTGCGAGCAATAAGGCATAGCATAGCATAGCATTTTCCGACCATACTCTCTCCTGGATTGGCTGTTGTAGAGCCGATGGCAGCGCCAGAAGAGCTGCCTTGGGTGTGACAGGCTCTTCATCGATCATTCTCTTTGCGGTTGATGTTGTGTGAATACGTTGATCGCCAACTTGGACGAACTGATATTCACTCATGCTAAAGGAAAAAAATAAAAAATAAATAAAAGCGCACATGTCGCATGCACAGGATCATATCTTCCCGACCAGGAAATCGTTACGATGTTGTCAAAATATGGACACGTAAAAAGCATCCTGCGGGAGAAGTTTCCGCCGGAGCTGGGCATACCCTCCTACACTGGTATGCGTGGCGCGCACATGGATGTGAAACAGGAAATTCCATCATCACTGCACTTCGCCAGCCGGAGAGGAAACATATACAGTGTCGGACAAAACAAGAAGACCATCTGCAAATGAAAACTTCATGTAACCACACTAACCGTCAATTTGAATTGCATTCATGCGACAGCCTCTGGCGAGCATCTGTATTAATCTGACAGATGATTGCGCCAGCGCTACCGCATTGTAAATTTCCAACTGAACGGTACACATCGAAAAGCTGTGTTGATTGTGAAATCCGTGCGACATAAGTATAGGACCACCTTCGCATGCGGCCTATTTTTACAACAAATATCTCTGGATTCTTGAGGTAGGTCACTTGGTATGCTTAAATATTGTTACTTCATTACAATCAAAACAAAAATTGAGCTCCCCTTCCATTATTATTTGATCATTTTTAAAATATATCAGAAATTTACCAAAACATCATGGGCCGGAACTATCACTGCCCGGAAACGAAAGTGCGAAAGTACATCAACCAACTAGCGACGGCTAGGAAATCCCAACGAGAGATTGCTGGAATACTGGGACGGTCTAAAACATTTGTGTACAATGCCATCCATGCCCAAAAAAGCGCGCGTGGCAACTGGACGACCCCGGAAGACCACAGCTAAGGATGATGGCCACATCAAACGGCTTTCTAATACCGATCCGTTCAAGTCAGCAACGAAAATCAGAGATGAGCTGAAGTTATCCGTGAGCTCAAGGACAGTCCAGAGACGGCTTGTCGAGAAGCAGTTCATCGGTCGAAGCCCCCGGAAAATTCCGATGCTCACCCGGAAACACCTCAAAGACCGCCTCAAATTTGCGAAAGACCATCTGGACTGGATTGGCCCCGAAAACGGGAAAAAAATGGCGGAACATACTGTGGTCAAACGAAACGAAAGTTAATTTGATTGGATCTGACGGAAAACGGTGGGTTCGGCGACCGGCGGATTGTGCATTCCGCCCACAGTTCTCGACGAAAACATTCAAGCACGGTGGTGGAAACATCATGGTGTGGGAATGCTTTTCATGGTACGGAGTCGGTCCAATCTTCTGGATTAAGAAGATAATGGACCAATATCTCTACGCCGAGATTATGCAAACCGTTATGCTACCTCATGTGGAGTGGGGAAATGCCGTTGAAATGGCAGTTCATGCAGGGCAATGATCCAAAACATACTGCTCGTACCGTCAAGAAATGGTTTGCGGACAACAACGTTGATGTCATGCAATGGCCGGCGCAGTCCTTGATCTCAATCCGATCGAAAACCTTTGGCCGATCGTAAAGAAGTCAGTAAAACCCTCGAAATCCAAAAACAACGGAGGAACTTTGGGCCAGTATCCAGAAGGCTTGGTATGCGATTCCAGTCAGCAGAGCATTGGTGGAGTCAATGCCACGGAGAGTGCGGGCGGTAATCCGGAACAAAGGATACACTACCAAATACTGATGATAAACGTTGAGAGAACCGGTTTTATGTATGAATTTGTGACTGGTCTTATTTTATTGTCGCGTGTTTTTTCGACATACGAATGCTTGAAGGGCAGATTTGTTTTTAAAATTGTTGTTATAACTGTAATGATGTTTCGTTTCTTTGACAAAGATTATAAACTAAGTTTCCGTAAATAAACTAAATAGTTTTGATGATTTCTACAACTGGCACCTCAACAAAACCTGAGCAGACGGAAGGAAACTCACCGATATGCATTAACCGGCGGCACAGCCACAACAGTATCAGCAGTTGAAGGTGAAGTGGGATTGGAAACGCTAGAGGTGCTGGAAGAAGAAATGGAGGAAGCTGTCATAATGTCGGAGGACACTGATAATGGTGAACCGAAGGAGATGGATCGATCGCGCGTTGATACAGTTCGTCGCATTCATTTCAACTGGGATCAGTATACAAAAAGAATCAGCTAGAATTGCAAAGGCACAAGATGAAGCTAACATTAAATCTCCTCCACGAAAGAAGAAGATCCACAATTTGTTTAAAACATAGTTTTTCGTTGTGTTATCCACAAACATTGCCTATGGCTCCGTAAAGATTACGCGATTGAGCTCAGCAAATAAATAAACTGGTTAAAAAAATAGATGTATAAGAAATTGTACTGGCCATAAAAGCAGTATTTAAACGATAGTTTCGGAACAAAACATGGTACTTTCAGTGCACAGTGCAAAATATCGATGATGAACAATAGATTCCAAAGGATAACAGTTTTTCGATAAAAATCCATATGGGACAGTTATGGGCAGTGTAGATCCTGACTAATTCAACAACTTTAACTAACATTGCATTGCCCTAACTGTAATATTGAAAGCATTGTATTTACTGCAATATTCAAATGTTGTTCAATGATGAATATTGCACTCTCACGCCTTAGATGTTAAAGTTAGATCAACACATTGTGAGACAAATTCACGAAAATAAAGAATCAAGTGCAACAATTTCATCCTAAATGATATTTTGAAAATCAGCATCAAGAACGAGTTATCGAAAAATGCATCGCATTGAGTCAAAGTGACTATTTGCAGCACTGTACCTCATACGTCGCGCAGAATAATCCTGAATATGTAGACATGACCGAATATTGCAAAAAAAAACCTTATTGGATACTTCAAAAAAAAATTAACCACCATTTAATTTGAATCGAATCGATACATCTATTCTCCCAAAATAACCCACTAACCCTCTCTCAATTTGATTGTTAAAAAAGCGTTCAAACCTTCAAACAATACACAACCATTACTGATCGTTCTTGAAATTTATCTTTCGAAATGGAAAATGAAATCGTCCTTCCTAACATTTCTGACATCTACAACATACTAGTTAAGATTTTGCTTAGCGTTTAGTTAGTTCGAGCTTCGCTAAAATGGAAGCTTTCGGCTGTTAGAATAGTACACAACTGGCGATCGCGTATCAGTGACATATGAACTTAAAAACACTACATAGAAGCTTTCCTACATAAAAAGATTATAGACCTTGGATGCAACCTAAAATCAAGTACACAGTAACAATGCGCAACACGTATGCCCCCCCCCCCCCCCCCCCCCCTTCGTCCCTGCCACATCCACACGAACAAAGCTCGAATCTCACATCGTCGAACATATTTGTAAACAAAACAACTTCCCTTGCAGAGTGAACGTTCTCCCAAAATTCTCCCCTTTTTGCTTGTGACTGTGTTGCAAGAATTACCCGCCCCTCCCTACTTGTAAGCAATGTTCGCCCTCTATCCCTGACTCGCAGTAAGTAAATATTGTAGATCTTAAAAACGAACGAATGATGCCTCCGCTAGATATTTACCCCCACACAAACACATACAGATAGAAAGAGTACAGCATTAGCAAGCAAACAGCTGCTCGAGTGTCAGTCGGGGTCACCTTCTACGCACAGCAAGTCTTGTAGGCAGGCGGTTTGTCCCCGGTGCCACGATTCACCACCACCCGGTCCGGATTGTCGGTCGTTTCCTTGCCGGCGGTTTTGTCCAGAATCGCTTCGGCCAGCTCGCGGAACGCTTTCTCGATGTTGACGTTTGCCTTGGCGGACGTCTCCATGAAGCGGATGTCATGCTCGCGGGCAATCTGCAATGACGTTGGTTAGAATGGTCTTGATCTCGGATAGATAGTTACACCCTAACTTACACTCTCTCCCCGTTCTTTACTGACGACACGTTTGTCTGTCATGTCGCATTTGTTCCCCAGGATCATCTTCTCCACGTCCTCGTTGGCGTGCTGTTTGAGAGGGAAATAAACCGTGAACTCGGGCAGACGAAGGCCACGTTTGAATAAGTAACATACCTCGTCTATATTCCGCAACCATTTGACTATGTTGTCGAAGCTTTTCTCGTTGGTGATGTCGTACACCAGCATTATGCCCATCGCTCCCCGGTAGTAGGAGGTAGTGATCGTGTGGAATCGCTCCTGTCCGGCAGTGTCCCAGATTTGGAGCTTGATCTTCTTGCCTCGCAGTTCGATCGTTTTGATCTTGAAGTCAATACCTGTCGGTGTTAGAGTAAAAGTATAGAAGTATGCATTGGTGAAACTGTAATATGCCGAAATGTTGAAAAAGAATGCGGACAGCTTTAAAAAGGCTTATCAACTCTGCATGCTGAGACGTTTTGACAAATTCGATTGATCTTGATACAGGCTCTTCGGTAGCGGTAGAACTGCACGGCATACGGTAGACGAAATCTCAAACACTAAAGGCTATATTCATCAACGAATGAAAAGTGTATCCTACAGTTTCCTATTTCTGACTTCTATTCTACTTTGCTCTTTATCTTTCTACTGCTCTTTTTGTGCTTATTTACTTGTTCCTGAAGAACTCGCCACAGCAAGAGATCGCAGAAGAACGCCAACATATCAACACTCCCCTAACCATGGCCACGGTGGATAATCCAAGGAGATCCAGCAGAATTTCCACCAAGATCAAGAGCTCTGACAGTTCCAAGAACCAAAGCAGCGAGGCGGAGTTAGGTAACTACTGAAACCTCCACCGCTGGCAACAATGATCTTCCTAGGAACACGACAAATGAGAACCCTAAAAGGGTCACAATCGTGATTCGTTCCGAAGACGAAAACCCGGGAGTACGGAAAGGGCTTCCTCTCTAACCATCCCTAGATGAACTCCGTAACAACGCCCATCCAGCTCATACATCGTGCTATAAAGTTACACCCCAGCTTAATGGCTACCATTAACATCACTACTTTCGACGAAGTCAAGCATACGGATGTTATGAAGAAGGATGGCCACACCAACACTGCTGACGAATCTGGCACCAACCACTCAACGAACCCATCAAACCCAACTGGTCCGGATAAGGACTCGGGCAGCCGAGGTCTCTCCGGTGCAGATTAAGCTCGGGACTGGGAAAAGGAAGGCCTCAGGTAGTCGGAACCCCCCACAGTGCGGAAGTCGTCAAAGGACCGGATCTGGGGAATACCTTTCGGCACTCGTTGGCAACCTCCCTAGGTCCAGTCCCATGGCTGCGAGGATCCTCCAGGTAAGGTACCAAGGCTGTATCCCTTCTGACGCAAAAACAGAGGTCGCCCTCTACTTCGAGGGAGAGGTCGATTTCAGTAAGACCCCAATTACGGAAACTGGCAGATTTACGGAATCTTTTCACGGTTCCACCAGCGGCTGGATAGTCATGAATATATTTTTTGGCTCAAGAAGTACTAGCACACCGGTCCCAAGCTTAATGATTCGCCTCTAATAACGCAGTTCACACCAGCACACTCCAAATATTCTGTTAAAATAACATAGCGAATCAAAACAAAGATACTAGCGCAAGAGTATATATAAGATTGCAAGGTGTAATTCGGACCTAAGGGTTCTACAACAGTGAACCAATTTCAACTCGCTAGTTTCATATTGATTGTTGGTACCACGACTTCGGGCTGGCACCTATGTCGTCTCCCTGAGTACTGTCGGGTGACACTTACAGGAAATGGCGAGGTTTCCACGGCATAGGCTGTCTCCGTCCCACTTAAGTCCTGGCATGCCTTCAGTACGTTCCACTCTCCACCGACCGGCTGTGTCAGCCGGGCGAGAGTGGGCTCGATGCCCATACCTGACCCCATGAAGGCCCTTGTCAACCCTCGCATGGCCTCCCTGCTTGCATAGATTACCATGGGATCACTATAGCGACTACTTTACGTGGGTCTGGATAGCGGCTGAAGGGGGACCCAATAGCATAGAGCCATAAGCTCCACATGAAACGATGCAGCGAGGTCTGATCCCCGCCTAGCAGGAAGGCGGTATCCGGCGGCGCATCCAACACGTGCAGAAGCGCGACAGCCTCGGAAGCCGGGGTCTCCGGTAAAACCGGAGAGGCCAGATATGGGTCTGAGCTCATCCGGGCCATGGAAAGGAAGCTAGATACGCTTCCAAAAGTGTTGGTAGTCACAGAACAGCTGAATGCTATAATCGACTTAACGTCGACTCGTAACAATATTAGCAAGGACTTGAAACATAGCTTATTGCAGCTTCGTAGGTCCGTTCCGGCTGCATGCCGCGAGAGGGACGAACCAAGCTTCTAGCCGTGATATCCAAGCTGGCAAGGCAATCGCCCGGGGAAACTGCACCCGGTGCAACCAAGAATCGGCTGGTATCTGGCGGCCCCAGGGATTCAAATTTATACGCGAACGTGGTGTCGGGGTCGGAGGGTCCAACTCCCCATGGGACATAAAGAGAATGGTCACGGCGCCAAAAGCGCCAGAACCACCTCGTCGGTGCGGGATGTTCCAGGCGCTGAGGGCGGCCCAAGAGCCAGCCGCGCAACGAACGAAACGACAAAGGGGGTACGAGCGACGACCCCTTCAGAGGCAGGGGAAATCCCTGAACGCGTATTCGAAAAGAGAGAGACTTCAAACAGAAAAAAAACGAATCGAATCCTGGTACGAAACCTCGGTGAGGCTCTCGTCGTGTAGACCGAAGAGTCTAAGTACTCCGAGGTCCTCAAAGCGATGCACAGCGACGCTAAGCTCGCGGATCTGGGCGCCGATGTACGGAGTATCCGCCATACCTGCACCGGTGAAATAATCCTAGAGCTTAGGAAGTATACGAAGGGCCCAACATATAAAAAGCTGGCTGAACAAGCCTTGGGAAAGGGAAAGAAGGTGCGTGCTCCAGCCACGTTAGTGACTCTCCAGTGTAAAAACCTGGACGATGTTACGGAGGCTAGCGAAATCTCCGCGGCCATAAAGGCCCAGTGTGGAGTCGAGCTAGCCACAACAACCATACGGCTGCGAAAGGGTCCAATCGGGACCCAAGTGGCCACGATACGGCTGGCAGTAGCCTCTAAAAGTGGCGAAAGTCAAGGTGGGGTGGTCCGGTTGCCCACTGAGTTTGCACCAGCCGCCAAATGCCTGTTTTAAGCGCCTCGAGAGCGGGCATATGTCGTGGGAGTGCAAGGGCCCTGATAGGAACGACCTACGCCGAAAGTGCGGAGGGAAAGGCCACAAGGCTCGGGACTGCAAGAAGCCCATCAAATGCACGACGTTCTATGGGAAACTAGACGACAAGCACGTTACAGGAGGTCCTAACCCCAGTGCAGGTAACCCAACTAAACCTGAACCACTGTGAGGCAGCTCAGTAACTGCTGTCAGGCAGTTTGTGAGTCGGCAACGGATATCGTCATAATATCTGGCCCATGCCGCTTCCCGGATGGTAATGGAAACTGGGTTGGCGGCATTATGGACGACGGGCAAGTTCCCGTTTCAGGAGGTTGTGTCTACCTCAAACGATTGCTTCGCGGTTGTAAAAGTGATTTGAGTGTTCTTCTGCAGCTGTTATGCGCCGCCAAGATGGTCGATTGACCAGTTTTCACAAATGGTTGATCGGATGACAACGAACAACGGATGGTGATTAGGGGGTTTATTTCCACATCACGAACCGAGTCCCTGGCCTCTCATAGCCGTAGAATCGTACCATGACCAGCGTTCCAGTATCCCAGACCATAACGCTGTCATGGCGGTGCAAGGACGATGGGCAATGCCGAACATTCGCAGTCACACGCAATGGCACCCGAAATGTTCAAGGTGGTGATGCAAAGATGTCTGGACGAGGGCGTCTTCCCGGACGCTTGGAAACGCCAGACGCTAGTATTGCTGCCGAAGACAGGGAAACCACCGGGTGATCCATCGGCATACCGTTCGATATGCTTGTTGGATACGGTGGGTAAGGTGCTAGAGAGGTTGATCCTCACCAGGTTTTCAAAGTACACGAAGGATGCCATCATGTCCGTCACCAAGACTGCAGAGGTGGCAATGCAAAGTAAGAGGCGGGGAGTTCGCTACTGTGCAGTAGCCATGCTGGATGTGAGAAATGCGTTCAATAGCGCCAGTTGGAATGCTATTGCCAAATCGCTCCAACGTCTTCGGGTTACGGGGTAGCTATACAGGATTCTGGGTAACTACTTTCAGAATCGGGTACTGGTATACAACACTGCGGCGTGTCAGGAATTCAATTTAGGAATTCATCGTAGGAATTCAATTCCGCAAGGTTCAATCCTGGGTCCGGTGCTATGGAACACGATGTATGACGAAGTGTTGAGGTTGAAGTTCTCTAACGAAGTAAAGATAGTCGGTTCGCGGAAGACGTCACCCTAGAAGTCTATGGAGAGTCCATAGAAGAGGTGGAGTTAACGGCCACACACTGCATCGATATTGTCGAGGGATGGAAACTCTCCAGCAGGCTGGAGTTAGCCTATCATAAAACGTAGATTACGGTGGTAAATAACAGAAAATCGGAGCAAAGGGCGACGATTAGTGCAGGCAACCGAACCGTCACCTCGAAGCGGTCCCTGCGGTACTTGGAGGTTATGATCGACGGCAATCCTTTATCAGCCCATCGGCATCATCATAAACGAGGACGTAGAATGCTTCGAACAACGAGGCATGAGAGGTAGCCGTAAAGCCACTAGGGCCACATCAATGGACAAGGGAATGGACTATCTCCACCAAAGATCGGTTGACACACCGACTAATTCCGGAGATATCCGGATGAGTCGGTCGGCGACACGGGGAAGTTACCTTCCACTTGACGCAGATCGTTAGCGGTCGGGACACGACTCCGGTCAACCTAGTCCGGAAAATGTTTCGAGCCCGGGACGTCTGGGACGCGATTATCACGGCGGCCTCCCAGATGGTCTCCGAACTCAGAGTCAGATGGCGAAATGACCAGCGGCTGGTCAGAGAGACCAACTAACTACTAAGGTTCTATGAAGTTAGACATAATCGGGTGCTTAAAACACAATAGTATCCTCCCCCAAGTAATACCGAAAGGCACGGGTGGGTTTTTTTTGTGGGTCGAGGAGTTGGCACCCTCATCCCTCACCCTGAGTTCTTCAGGTGTCTGTTTGCAGATTTTCCATCCCGTATAAAAAAACACGATATCGCCACCGGGAGTGCCGAAGTCCTGGACCAGCTCGTCGCCTGGAGACTGAGCGGGCACATCAAAACTACCTCCGTCGTCGGACTTTTCAAGTTAGCATTGTCAACCATCGATCTGGCCCTTTCAGGGAAGAAACAGGTGTGCCGCAGGGATCGGTGATTGCCGTCACCCTTCTTCTAATCAGGATGAATGGATTTTTATCAGGTCTGTGGTTTCAGCTGATATGTGGCAAAGTTGTGTATGAACCAAATCACGCTCTCTCTCTATAGTTATCCCTCTAAGCATCTGTTCTTCCTGTTTTAGAATGAAAGAAGACTGAAACCGCGGATCGCTAGCTTCGGCTGAAGAAAGATTTGGAACAGCCGATAAGAAATCTGCAATGAGAACTGGTCAACCAAGCAAAGTGCACCCGACTGGCGCTAGCACATCGACAACAAGATTGTAAGATGTTCCATGAATGCATAGGTTGGTAAAATATCTTCAACTTAGCTTGTTTGCCTAACCGAATGATGAAAAGAGGGGACAAGAGAACAACGTGAGAAAAATTCCATTTCTTCTATAATGTATTTGAAAGACGTCTCGATTATCATAATTGCCAAACATGGAATCAACGAATCAAGAAACCAATTTATATATTCGACTTTGAGTAGCAAATAATCGGAAGAGGCTGAAGAGCAGAAAAGATTTTAACCTCTTGCTTAACATGAACAAACATTTTCATTATTTATTTTTCGATAGATTCGTTCGTTTCTACAAAGGTGATATTAATGAGAGCTATTTCAATTTGAAAACTTTACAGGGTAGACGATACATCAAAAATTGGAGCCATGGAAAGAAATTTCGAGAACCAAGTGGCTTTTGTACTAGTAAAATGAGAAACTTAGAGTGTCATGTTGATTCTCGGAAGAACCATCAATGTCTAAAACGGCATTATACAAAGACACTACCTTGGGATAGTTGCTCACTTCTTTATATTTCATAATAATGTAATAAAATCTCTAAAATTTATACTAAGCCTAAGTTGAATTTTAAATAAGTGTGTCAAATCTGCATCAAATTCGCGCCAGGTCAAAAAAGCAAATCCGCGTTGTAGTAAGAACCCTGCATCATTAGTTCTGTAGAAAGAGCAGCTGAATAGATTACTAATCCATCCCATATCCTACGGAAACCATCGTATTAATCATTAAGGATGTCGCCCACTGGACGCAAACGACGGAAACGATATACGGCACCAAAGGATTAATGTACATTAAACATTATTATTATTAACACTAAAACATAACATGACTACAAAACAAACAGTGAAAGCCTATCGTACTGAAAAAAAATAAGAACATTACACTCGATATAAACGCTCCTTTTCCAATGACCTACGATCATCAATTTCATTTCTAGTATGTTCACATTACAAAGTAAACAAATCGCAAGCAGTTCTTGGCAACAAAACGCAGATATTGTCTCAACACAAGTGACTAAGCTTTCAACCCTTCATTCGAAGTAGATGACACTCCCTGTTCGGACGATTTATATCCCGAAATGGAGGCAGGCAGCCAAACCTCTTCTCGGAGGCAGACTATGGAAACAGACACAGAAGCAGAAACAAACAAAATTTGCTGGCGCTCTGAACGATGCAACACCCAGCTGTTGGACACGCACAGCATAAGTAAATAAAGCATGTAACAGAAGGAAAAGAGCACAGCGGTGCAGTGCCATAACTGACATGGTTTCTTCTACCTCGGCTCTCATCCTCAGTTGATAACGAATCATTTTTCATTTTTTTTTCTTCGACGACTCAAAATTTTTATGGTGATTAGGTACCTACTACGTAGAAAAAATTACTTACCGATTGTGGAGATGAAAGTGGAAGTGAATGCATCGTCAGAAAAGCGGAACAAGATGCATGTTTTGCCTACTCCGGAATCTCCTATCAGCAGCAATTTGAAAAGCAAATCGTACGTCTTTTTGGCCATTGTGCAGGTAGCGGTCCTAAAATAAAAATCAAATCTCTATCCCTTCCGGTATCGGTTGTTTTTCTTGAAGACTGATTTCTCAGAATCACAGGACCCGTCCTTTGTGTCACGCACTTTACGTCCCGCTCGCTCTCCCTTGTCGGGCGTTTTCTTTCTTCTTTACTCCTACACACTCCTCGGCAATGTTCTATTACGCTACACACAGGCAGCAGCAAAAGGGAGGATCAGTTTCTGCTTCCTAAGCGCTGGATTTTTTTCTTCTCTATTTTCGATTCAGGATGCCAGAATTGTCTTTCACTCAACACCGGTTCTGCTATCAGCGGTGAATACTATTTCCGATAATTTCACAACAGTTTTCACGTTTAACGAATTAATCAGCGCACCGAAAACTACACAAGTGCGATGATTAAAAATCTTACGAATCTCGCTTTTCGTTCGATTCACTTCACTCTCATCGGTCGGGGAGTTTGCTCGGTTCGATCACACGCACACATCAACGGCGATGAAAACTGTCAAACAGTGACAGGATGAATCATCGGTGAAAGAAAATACCAAAGCGGAATATGAAACAATGAACACAACTGCCTCATCGGCCGAAGAAGGGTTGGCTCAGGTGAGTTCCTCCGTGACGGGGGGTAGATTTTGAGCTGCTTTTAGCTTAGAGAAATGTGGTGATGGGTATAGGCCGGTATCGTGTTCGAAAGAAATTTCTTTTTCTATCTCAATCCCATGTTAAATTCCGTTTACTGAAACGGAAAAGTAAAGAATCGAAAAGAAATTTCTGCAGCAGTATCCACCTGAAAAGAACGAAAACCAAAATTGGAATTTGTAAGGTTTCCACGCAAACTAATGGGAGCTGTCACTTGTACTTTCGGAAAAATATTCCGCTCGATTATTCCGTAAGTGAAGGTGACATTTCGTTCCATGCAGATCAATTGTCAATATTCCGCTTGGTAATATTGAACAAAATTCCGTAACCTCTCTACTTTTTAAGTCGATACTGACCTTATGTTGAGAATGATTAATCGGAGGTGGCACGGTTGAGATCTATGCACAGTAAGCTGATCGATAACGAATAGGAGAATTCGCAATATCTAATTTGGAATATTCCCTAAGATGGGATTTCATTTATATTTGTTTTTAAATACTATTGTTTGTATGAATAAATAAGAAATAAAATCAATCTTCTTGTTCAATAATCAAGAATCAAAACCCAAAACTTTTTTTCTCACCCCCTGAAACATTTGAATTTTGGTTGTCAACTTCAATGTGACGTGGAACATCCAGTTGCTTTTTCATCCGGTCAAAACTGAACTACACCGGAAAAAATCCACACATTTTTATTGGCAAAAATCCATAGAAAATTCCACATAATACTGATGTGTTAACAGATAAACAGAACCCTCTGAGAAACACAAATGAAGTTTTTGTGACAAATGAAAAGTGTGTGTGGGCATACATACTTTTAAAAATTTACAGTATTCGGTAATTTTTTTATCGAACTTTCAACAGCTGAACGTTCGGTAATCCGATTTAACGGATTTCGGTAAAATTTGACAAGTTCCAGTAATTTGTTAACCGGAATACTGTAAAATTTCACCGAAATCCGGTAAATCGGATTACCGAACGCTCAGCTGTTGAAAGTTCGGTAAAAAATTACCGAATACTGTAAAATTTTCTAAGTGTGTATACATAGTGGTTATGTGTACACATAGGAAGTATGTGTGGTTACAAATAGCTATCATTTGTTGATCGCATTGCAATAATGCCTGTGTCGGACACATATATATTATCATTACTTTTTTATCAGTGTAGCGGAGTTCCAACTATTAAGTAGCCCGATTAAAAAGGTCGCAAACCAGTGAATTGCGACCAAGATCCAAGTCCAAGAGTGTACTTCCTGAGCCAAAAATATATATTTTCTTCTTGAACATCCACCCCCTGGTGTAAATACATTTAGGAATCTAGGACACAGAGAACAGAAATCCAAGCTGGAGTGCCCTCCGTGAGTAGATTTTTGAAACTGTCATTTTAAAATTTCTGTTCGTTTCCGTTAGTTTTGGTGAATCATATGTTGATGGCGCCACTTGCCCGCCTCGAGATTTGATAGTCTGTCAATTTTAGTTTGGTGCAACCTAGACTAGGCAGCGTTGTTTTTTCCCAACGGTTTGCTTTTAAAAATTTACACAGTAAATTGGAAATACATTGTTCGAGCCTGGATGTCTGTTCTCTGTGTCTAGGACAAGGTTAAGTATCGTAGATGGCGCTAATTAAAATGATTTATGAAGTTGCCTAAGCAAAGTAATTGGTAATCCATAGAACTTCATAAAATTAAGGTTATTATCGAAAATAAGTTATCTACGTATTTTCTTTCAAATAAAATAAAAAATAATGTTTTATTCAACAAATGGATGATTCTTTATTGTACGGGATTGACATTGAACATAAGGAAGACCGGAAGAAATTAATATTATTCTTTCACGAATTTACGAACTTCTGATCGAACACTTTTCATCAAGTTCCGGACAATCAGCTGCTGTACCAGTCTTTTTGAAGACGCTCGTCGCAATCGCCCAATGGCCGAAGCTGAGGGTTATTTGGCGGACTGATGTCTTACTCAACGGAAATCTATACCCTTTTCCGTTAGTCAATTGAGAGTTGTCTTGGCGCAATTCGCCGACGCTAAATTTGGCCAAAACAGTGGAGGGGTACTATCAAGGGGTGGATCACTCAGCACACTTTTTTCCTGTGCTATTTTATTTGAGTTTGTCTACAAGCGTTGCCATGTTCTGGGAGTTCCCGTAATGTGCCGATGTGTTGACAGCCCGAATTGTTATTTTCTGCTGAGCCTGGCAACCAGACAAAGCATATTGGCAAGGTTGCTGGTTTCTTATTTCTATAAGTTCAACTGTCAAAAGTGTTCCTCAGTGTGCCACACATGTTGTATGGGTTCAAAATCGATGTGCCTGAAACATATTCGTCTAGTGTGTAATACATCGTGGCTGGCACACGGTTCTAAGCGACTTACCCTTGGGTACTATGCTTCTTATATAATGGCAGCAACGTCTTCTGCAGACACTTAAATCGATAGATTTCCGGATTGGTTGTTCCAGTAGTGTAAAAAATGGTAGACTTCATACTGCAGGAACATATTGCTTGCGATACCAGCACTTTTCCACCAAACTTCTCCACTTGAATCGGTCTGTCTGCATCGCTCGAATCCTCCCCTACGACCACAATGTAATATTGTGGGCCTCGAAGGGTTTTTAAGTCCACTATGACACATATCTCGTCGTCCATTAAAATACATGTATCCAGTCGCAGATAAACTCGCGAATACAATTTCCGGGCTGCGCGTTGCTTCTGTTCTGCACTTTTTTTTTGGCAATTTTCTACTTCTTGTAGGTCTTCCGTTTCTTGATACGTTGAATAATTCCCGAGCTGGTACCCGCTTTATTGGCCACGTATCACGTATCGACATTGATTTGTTCTTCCGAAATAGAGCTACCACTTTCTGGATCCAGTTCAGGGTTCGAAGATCCGGGTTTTCTGCCTCTTCCTGGTAGTTCATCCAAAGAACAGTGTACCCCAAACTTGGTTATGATGGATTTTACACTCGCGTGATGAATTCCAATGCTCTTCGCCAATTGTCGTACATTTACTCTTTTGAAAACAAAGAATTTAAACCGTGCAAACAAGTAAACAAACGAAAGATGACAGTCAAACAAACAGCGTGCTATGATGAACACATTAAAACCATCACAAATAAACACGTACAACTCAAATGTACGTGGATCTTATTTTCGATACATTCCTTAAAAAAAAGTTATGATCAATTTTAATTTAAGGAACTAGGCTGTTTAACCTTAGTTAAGTTTTTCCTGGATTCCTCAATTCCCGTGTTTGTTTGAAACGTATTAGCAAAAACGATGTTACAGGCGGCTCACTGCTTCCAAATTAGTTAATATTTTGTTTTTGTTTTTGTAATAGAGCTAGAGTAGCGTTTATTATTTTTGAATTTGTTTTTTAATTAACAGATAAACAGAACCCTCTGAGAAACACAAATAAAGTTTATGCGACAAATGAAAAGTATGTGTGGTCACACATAGTGGTTATATGTACACATAGAAAGTATGTGTGGTTACAAATAGCTATCATTTGTTGATAGCATTGCAAAAATGCCTGTGTCGGACACATATATATTATCATTACTTTTTTATCAGTGTAGCGAATCAACACAAAAACAAAGATACTAGTACCGAAAGGTACTGAAAAGCGCAAGAGTGTATTGCAAGGTGTACTTCGGAACTAGGGGTTCTACAACAGTGAACCAATTTCAAATCGCTAGTTTCATATTGATTGTTGTTTCTACTGAAGGGTTTGTTTGACAAAAGTCAACTATTACGTTTGAAAGGCGAAGGTTATCCACCTTA